>JASJUZ010000776.1:600000-1075897 GCA_037159825.1 Tupiocoris notatus
GTTCTTTGGTTCCGTTATCCCTTATAAATTATTCATACAGCGACTATGACTTCTAAATGATATATTATTTCATTTTGAATTCATGATTGAGCAAAAGGTTTTTCAGATTGGGTCACAGCATTACTGTAATGATATATAATGATATCTAAATTATATATTGTTTTGTTTTGAATACAGGATTGAGTAAAAAGTTTTTTAGTTTCTGTCACAGCGCTAATGTGACAAAGAGGATGCAGGATTCACACAATACTTATACAACAGTAAATACTCACGCAAGTGAAGGAATAATGATCAACGATTCCGTAGTATGACAATTCAGTTACTATTGAAACAGTTCTGTAAATAATTATATTGGTTTCTTTTAGTTCTGATCCCATTTTCTCGTTTTTCGCATTTCTTCTTCGTATGGTGTCCATAATGTTCCTTACTTCTCAAAGTTGAAATTATTTCTAATGTAGCTACTCAACAACGTTTTATTATTAGCTTTTCCAAGTAATCCCACCAACTATCTTTCATCGATGTATTTAAATTAATTTCGAAAAATTGTCAAGTTGGCCGACAAATCGGTGACCTTTGCGAAGCGTCAACGTATAGCGAGTTGAAGACTCGATGGCTCAGTTTTGATCAACCGCCCAATGGCCACCACGCGGGCCCCCACCAGCAAGAACTCAACAGCAGAAACGGTGGGTGCGAGCCATCAGCCGGTTTCAGTTCAGTTTCTACTTCAATGTTTAGTCTCTCACGATCCGTCCCTCCGTTCGTATTGGTACTCAAGCAGCCCTCGTACTTCGCAAAATACGCAAACGTTACGATTTCGTCTACTACGCTTAACTATAGTGTTGATGATTTTCGGATTTCTTACTTATACAGTAAAATATATATCAGCTAAGAAAATAATAATAACATTTCGGGCAATGTGTAAACTTCTATTTTTCATCCTACTTGCTACATCGTTCTACGCCGGTAAGTTAACAATCCTGTAGTACTGCATGAATACTTATCTGTAAAAATGCATTATTTTCATCAATGTCCCGCGCAAACAACGTGAAATTACGGACCGTCGATGGTTTGTTGAACAATATCTCGCGGATATAGTGTACTTGCCAGGTGTATAAATAAATTACTATGATGATTTACTACACAGAGTTGGTTTAGTTGGATATTTTTAACGAGTTTCATATTACGGATTTTTACTACTAGATGATAATATTGTCCAACCGGGCATTTGAACCAAATTCGTTATTGATGTTTACGATGGACAGAAATAGTTGTATATGCTCAAATTATTCCATGTACAATTTTAATAGGTATTAATCGATAAGGAAAAATAAACGTTGTGGGTTGTTCTAAAACTTATGTTATCATACGATGAGCCAATTAGTGACCCGGTTATTTGAGAAATGCTATTATTTCAACTGTTATAACTATGTCAACCCATCATCCTGTCCACCTGTGTTCCACCATGAGTCGAAACTATAGTTTTTATTATTTCTAATCCACCCTAAAGAAAAATAAAGTACCAATCTATTTTGTTAAAAATATTTTTCCTATTAGTCATTGTGAATAGCAATAACGTTTCCGAAATGAGTATGCGAAGTCAAATGTGGCACTCATGCATCGGTTTTGAATAAGAGCGGGCGCTAATAGTCAACATCTAATGTATACCTCACATCTTACTCCTTTTCCAAAACTTATGAGAATTTGTCCAACAAACCAAAAAAATAAAATAAAATAAAATAAGAAATAAGGATTTTCCAAAACCGCATGAAGAATGGTCCAACCCAAATTCAGATTTTCCTGGATATCAATGATTGATTTCTAGAATTAATATTTTGAATCGGAGAAATCTTAATGCTTTTGAGAAAATTTTAATAAGACATTCAAAAATTCTTATATGATCGTAGAAATTCCTACTTTGACTCGGGAAACCTGTCACAGTTAACAATGTATAACAAGTAGAAATTAGGAGATTTACTGTCACGAAATGGAATTTATTCAGTCAATCTGATTGTTCGACCAAAATGGTCTATGACCGCTGGTTCCGGTTGAAAGAAATGCGATCGAAAAAGAAAGTGAACTGTAATTAAAAACTTCCGAAATTGTAATATAAAAAAATGCAACTCTGTAAACATCAACGCCGTCCCGTGAACCGAACCGAAGAGCGTCCTTTTTTCCTGTGTAATTTGTGTAACCGAGCCGAAACGCGCCGAACCTTGCCGGAAAACGCTACCCACTGATGCCAATTATGCAGGGCACCACCGAGGGCTTAAATATCCCGTACAACGCCGAACATCCTCCCCGCCGTTGAAGGAACTTCAACACTGACCAGGCACAGTAGACGGTGTAGGTCTGCAGGCCTCCGAAAACGTAGAAAACTCCTCCAGGATAGGGCACAGCTTCACCAATGGTCGCTTTGTTTGGCGACCAGCTCCGAGACTGACTGTTGCCACCCGCGAGACACCATCTGTTCCAGGATGAAGCATCGATATGCGCCCCAGTTTCCATTCCGCCGGCTTCAAATTATCCTCCTTGATTGCGACGAGAGTTCCAACGGGAATTTCTCCCTGTGAGAAACGCCACTTGTGTCTCAATTGTTGACTTGAGAGATACTCGCGACTCCACCTCTGCCACAATTGCTGAGTGTACAGACGGACCTTGTCCCAGCGTCGAGTTAAAGATTTAGTCGAAGTTAAGTCAGGCTCTGGGAGTAAGGTCAAGGGTCCACCAACAAGGAAATGTCCGGGAGTGAGAGGATCAAGGTCATTAGGATCATCAGATAATGGGGTAAGTGGTCTGGAATTTAAACATGCCTCTATCGATAAAAGTAAAGTATTAGCCTCTTCATAACTCATGATCATTTTTGACATCGTCCTCTTCAAGTGATATTTTAGAAGCTTGACCGATGATTCCCATAGCCCACCGAAGTGTGGGGCTCCGGGGGGAATGAACCGCCAATCTATCCCCTGATTTGCACAACTCTGATGAATGGTGTCATTCTGAGCAAAAATCCTAAGCTCCTTCCGAGCGCCCACAAAATTAGTTCCATTATCGGAATAGAGTATCGAACACCGACCACGTCTGGCGAAAAATCGCTTCAAAGCCGCAAGAAATGATTGAGAAGTCAAGTCCGTTACAAGTTCTAAACTTATTGCCTTTGTAGTGAAACAAACAAAAACCGCGATCCATGCCTTGCGATTTACCGATTTCCGTCCTCCGAGTTTAATAAAAATAGGGCCACAATAGTCAACTCCTGTGATTTCGAATGCTCTTGTAGGATTCACTCTTTCTGCCGGGAGATCTGCCATTTTAGGCTTCAGGGGAATTGGAGAAGCCTTTCTACAAATCACACAGGAGTGTACGATCGCCTTTACGGCACTTTTTCCGTTCAATGGCCAGTACATTCCGCGAACCGTGGTTAGCAAAGCTTGAGGTCCCAAATGACAAAATTCCTCATGATATTCCCGGAGAATCATTTCAGTTATTTTAGATTTGTATGGCAAAATTATAGGAAATTTTCGCAGATCTGAAATTTGCGCATTATTCAAGCGTCCGCCTACCCGCAGAATTTGAAATTCGTCCAAGTACGCATTGAGTGGTAGTAGTTTACTATTTTTAGGCAACTGTTTCTTTTCCTTAAGACGAGTTACCTCCGCCGAAAATTCTTGTATTTGGGTCATTTGAATAAGCCGAATTTTTGCCTCTTTGATTTCTAGCACCGTAAGATGCCCCCTTTTCCGATCCGATGAATTTATTTTCAGATTGTGTCTAAATCGTAAAATCCATGCAACTACCCGATACAGTCGCTTCCAAGATGAATATTTATCAATCAAATCCGGGAATGTTATTGTCGTCACGAGTGAATAGGAAATTTTCTTTTGTTCAAGCAAGGTTCCACCACGAGGAATCCATTCAGGCCAAATTTGAGTGTCATTCGTCAACCAAGCAGGTCCAAACCACCATTGAGAGCAATCACGAAACGCTTGAGGTGAAATGCCACGAGATATTATGTCAGCCGGGTTATCCGCCGAACTCACATGACGCCATTGCCTTGGGTCAGAACCTTCTCTGATTTTACTAACTCTGTTGGCGACGTAGGTCTTCCAATTTTGTGAACCACTGTGTATCCAAGTTAGTACTATCTCTGAGTCCGTCCAGAAATAAGTTTTTATCGGTTTAAGCTGTAGAGCATCAGTTAGTTGAACCATCAACTCTGATAGTAACACAGCTGCCTTCAATTCCAAGCGAGGCAACGTTAAATTTTGCAGCGGAGCAACATGACCTTTTGCACAAATCAAATTAGCCGAGTACTTTTTGTCCGGATTTAAAGATCGAATGTATATGCAGGCGCCGAAAGCCTTTTCCGAGGCGTCAGAAAATCCATGTATTTCCGCCATTTGCAGTCTTCCTGACCAGACTCGCCGAGGAATTTTCATTGCGTCAAGAATTTGTAGTTGTTTCCGATAACCGTTCCATTTTTTATTCAGTTCGATTGGCAAAAGTTCATCCCACGTGACGCTACTTTGCCACAGTTCCTGTAGAAAGATCCGCCCTTTTATGAATACTGGACTTAATAATCCGATAGGGTCCCAAAAAGTATGTAAATCCGCAAGTATTTTCCTTTTTGATACTTCTCTTTCCGAATACTCATGAACCTTAATGATTAACTCATCCGTTTTTGGGTTCCATGTGAGTCCCAAAGCCTTAATTGTATCCTCTTCTGATAAGTTTATGCAATAATGTTCATCCAAATCGTTTTTCAGGGACTTCATAAGCTCTTGAGAGTTAGAGCACCATTTCCGTAGTTGAAAACCGTGAATTTTTAAAAGTGCTTCCATCCGAAATTGTTTGTATTGGAGTTCTTCCAAACTTTCCGCTCCGTCCAAATAATCGTCCATGAAAAACTTCCGCCTGATGTTATCCGCCATTTCCGGTTCCGAACCTTCAATTTGTTGTGAAATTTGGTGTAGGCACCGAATCGCCAAAAAAGGTGCTGGCCGAGTTCCGTATGTCACTGTTTTTAACCGGTAGTGACCCAATTGTTCCTCCGGATTTGTCCTCCATAAAATTCTTTGGCAATCCTGGTGTTCCGGTTTAATTCCGATTTGCCGAAACATCTTAGCTATGTCCGCCGTCAATCCAAATTTTGGAAACCTAAACGCCACCACAATGTCAAAGACGTCATTTTGAAGTGCCGGACCTGACGCCAATATGTCATTCAAACTCAACCCATTCTTTGTTCTGAATGAAGCATCAAAGACTACGCGAAGTTGCGTGGTAGAGCTTTCCTTGAAAATCGCATGGTGTGGCAAATAGTAATGAGGCCAGTTTTCAATTTCCGTTGATTTTAATAATTCCATATGACCCATCCGTAGGTATTCGTCAATAAATTCCGTGTACATTTCCTTGAGCCTAGAATTTTGCAGAAACCTTTTTTCTAAATTTTGAAATCTTTTCCGCGCGCCGTCCAGAGAGTTTCCCAGTTTATGGGGGTTAACAATAAAAGGTAAACTGACACAGAACCGTCCATCTGAATTGATATTTAGCGTGGAACAAAATTGCTGTTCACAGAAAATATCTTCCTTTGATCGCTTGGCAGTTTTTGTTAGGCCAACAGTGTCATCCGTTAAGTCTGTGAAGATAGAATTCTGGGTCACAGCCAGACAATGCCCGAAATCCGTTGTTTGTTGATTTGGAATCTCCCCACAAATCACAATTCCCAAGGCAGTAGTTGTTAGGAACGATGTTTGATCCGCCAAATTAATGGAAATAAATTCCCCCTTTTTTAGGACGTCAAAAAATATTGCTGATCCCAAAAGACCATCAATTTTTCTAGCCGAGTTATAAAATTCCGGATCAGCAAGGTTTTCCATCACTTGCGAGGGAAGATTCATAGGTCGAATTGGTAAATCGTTTAATTGATAACCCTGAGTAACTTCTGGGACCACATAGAATTTTGATTTTGCCGAATAATTTCCAAACCTTGATTTAAAAGTTGCCAGGATAAATCCTGCTGTTCCCGTCTGAACATTTCCGATTCCGAAGATATTAACGCCGTTCCGATGAAATTTTAATGACAATTTATCCGAAAATTCCTTAGTGACAAAATTGAGTTCCGATGCCGAATCTAGTAGAAAACGTCCCAATACCGGTTTATTTTGATTGTCGAGAATTCCGATGACACAAGTAGGCAGTACTGTGTGTGTACGCGATGCTGCAATTGTCCGAGTACAACATGCAGTAGACGATTTTTTAGGACTCCAATCCTCGCCCCGTTGACGAGAAGTTCCATCTGCGCCTGAAGAATTAACCGAATTAATTTTAATCCCGCCTTGGCTCCTCCCCGCCGTTCCGGAAGATGTATTATCACAGAGCAAATAATTATGCTTACCATTGCAATGTGAACAAGCTCGACTAGCACATTCGCTGACCCGATGATCTGTAGACAAACATTGCCAACAAGCAAGAATTTTCCTGACCGTTTCCCTCCGACCTCCGATTGGCTTTTGTAAAAATGCTTTACATTTGTAGACAGGGTGCCATTGGTAATTGCAAATTCTACACATCCGATCTTTTTCTGAATATGTCACCAAGGCCGTAGAATTTCGTCTGTTACTTTTGACCGGAATCGGTTTTGCCTCCATACATTTTCTTTCAAATGCCTCTAAATAATTGTATTGGTCAACGATAAATTTTTCCAACGTTTCGTATTTTGGCATTTCCCGCGAGTTCGAGGTGTACTCTTCCCACCTTTTCAGAGTGATTTTATCCAATTTGGAAGTCAACAGATGAACCAGAAAAACATTGTTATCCAAATTTTCAACATTCAATTTTTTAAGGGCATTAATATTTTTTACAAAATTATTGTGAAGATCTCGAAGTTCGCAAGATGATTGTACTTCCAGCTGTTTAATATTGAACAATTTTGAAATGTGTGTTTCCGTTAGAATTTTATCATTCCGATAATGATCAACCAATGTGTTCCAAGCGAACTGGTAATTTTTCTCAGAAATTTCGATTCCGTCAATTAAATTGGCCGCCTCATTTTCCAATAAACTAACCAGGTAGTGGAATTTTTGAATATCATTTCCGAGAGAAGGATTGTCGTGTATAATAGTTTTGAAGTTTTCGTAAAACTTGAGCCAATTTTCATTTTTACCGTCGAATTTAGAAATATTAATTACTGGTGTTTTAATCCCCAAATTACGTGAATAATTTTCCGATGGTTTTTCTTGCGCCGATGCATCCGATACAGCCGGTATCACCTTTAATTTGTCTAGTAACGCCGCCCGAACGTTATAATATTTTTCCTCGAATTCCAAGTAATCCTCTTCCGTGGCGTCCGAACCGCCAGTGTCGCCATCCGTAACCAACGAATTCTCTACGAGCTCGAAATACGTAGCTGTAAATTGAGGCAAAAGTGGTTCTAAATGTGAAAGTTTGGCTTCCAGTTGGACGTCCGATACATCCGAAATTTTTGCATCGTGAACGAATTTAGAAATCTTCGTCAACGTGGCCTTCAATATCCGAAGTTTAACTTTGAGGCTACGTTCCCTACCTTCCGACATGTTGAATAATGTAGGTTATAGGTTTGGGATAGGAAATTAGGAATAGAAGGATATTGATTGGGATCAAAGCCTGGCTTACCTTATTCCGTACTGAACACCGAAGAATCCGTCCGATAATTATTACGAATCCGACCGTTGACGCTGTTAACTAGCGCCGATGCACTTGAGTCGCACTGTTCCCGACCGACCGAAACCGAACCGAATAACCAAAGTCAAAGTTTTGTACCGAATCCGCCCGATGGACCAAAATGTTCGACCAAAATGGTCTATGACCGCTGGTTCCGGTTGAAAGAAATGCGATCGAAAAAGAAAGTGAACTGTAATTAAAAACTTCCGAAATTGTAATATAAAAAAATGCAACTCTGTAAACATCAACGCCGTCCCGTGAACCGAACCGAAGAGCGTCCTTTTTTTTTGTGTAATTTGTGTAACCGAGCCGAAACGCGCCGAACCTTGCCGGAAAACGCTACCCACTGATGCCAATTATGCAGGGCACCACCGAGGGCTTAAATATCCCGTACAACGCCGAACACTGATCATCACGAACCATTCACGTTATCTGCTAAGATTAATATGATGGGGTGGGGGTATAGGGTTGACAGGAAATCGGTAGCAGTCACTGATACATATCCAATACTGCATGAATTTGTTGTTCAGCCTTTTTCTTTGTCAGGAGGGTCTAGATGGAATAAACTGGCATGAAAATTACACAGCTCATATTTGAACGAAAACATGCGATTGTGTACTTCTCAAATGTAGGATATAAATGCTTTCCTTGTATATATTATGATGGTTCAATGGTTTTTATTTATTTATTTATTTATTTATTTTTTTTTTATTGAACCACTGAGTACCTTTTGATCCGCACAAACTAAAGATTTCTTCTCATTTGATTCAGCATTCAAACATCGATGAGACCTAACGTGCCAGTGTTGGAAAAATAAAAAAGATAAAAAATAAAATAAAAAAAGATGAAGAGGTAGATAACACCCTAAATAAATTTCCTAAAAATATCTGGATTGAACTACTCTAGGCCCACTTAATATTTCTGGGTGAATTTTATGGACGCACTTTTCACAGTTCCCCAGCAAAAGCGTTTTTAATACCGGACTGCGTAGAGGCGGCGCGGCGCTCCGCCCGCATTTTTTCCATTCAATTTTGGTTTATTATTCAATAACAAACCATTGTAATCGCCCACATAAAAAATATTTTCTAACCTCCCCCTCAAAATTTGATGATTTACGTTCTAAGGCATGTAGAATCCGAATATTCAATAAAAATAAAATAAAAAAATCGTCCGTCCGTCCGTGTACGGTTTAAAACATAAATTATCATAGGTTGATGTTATTAGGAATTTCACGTGCGTAAATGCGACGATGTATACGATTACAACAAGCTGTAGTCCGAGGTACGGTTTAAATATTTGAAAATCACTCAATTATGCTACTTGAAAAATGAAAGTCATTTTGGAAGCGTGAAAATGATGGAAAATGCGGTGATTCTTTAAGTACGCACACTTGATTACTGATTATTCGCCATGCAGAAGCCATCACAAATTTATGGTTTTATCTCTATTAAATAAAATTTATGATGGCTGCGATCGACTACATACAGTTTCAAGCTTAAAACTAATCACTTGAATATCGCGCGACTTGAAGGTCTGAGTTTGGTCAAGTTCGGAAATCGACACAACACCAACCAAAAATTGGACGTTTCGATGTATTATGAGAGGAAATATCCCATCGTTTCTAGTAGATTTTTGAACAATGATCATTACGAGCTTGATCGATCGTTCTGTAGAGAGGTGTGTCTCGTTATCAGTCTACCAGATCAACCGCAAGGAGAACTAGTTTTCGCGTCCCACTGATCATCTCGAGGTCATTTCACGCTTCGCGTTCCTTGGTCGTCATCCTCTAATACAGCTGCCGCGCGTTCTAACGATAAGGACCAATTCGACCGACGCGCTAAATAGTGAACTTAAACATACGGAAAGAATAATTGTAACAATATTAACTTCATTTCGCCAGGTATTTCCGAAAATAGCAGCCGCATGCCAACCACGAATAAGAATAACGAAGGAAATTATTGTGTTGTTGAGCTTGCTGCGCCCCCTCAGCTATCGCGCCCGGTCGGCCCTCTCGGCCCTTACATATTATCGGGTGGGGTTGTTGTCCTTTTCACTAGGTACTAGAGATTTAGTATATAGTATAGGTATAGATAGAGTAGTAGTAGTTCATTATTTGTGTATGGAGAGTGGCAATCTATAGTGGTTATTATAGTAGGTAATAGTAGTTGCTATAATTTGATATGTCGGTGGAGGTGTTTGAATTTACTTTGTATCATAAAGTATTGGGTTTTTCAACTGGAGCCAAGTTTTAGCAGAATTAGACTCAACAACATTAAGTTTTCCAAGATTTGTAACTTGCAGAGTGGATAACTCAAACAAAAAGTTGTCAATTCAGATGTTTGAATATACCAAAAGTTAGGTAATTTAACGTTCCACATTTTCCCAATGTAATGTACCTATCCATTTTTCAACCGTTTTTGCGTTATTCAACAATATTAGCAGACTATACACGAAAACATGACATTTTTCAACTTTAAACGTTATTTTCATCTATTTAGTGCGAAATAAACGAAGAATGGACCATATATTATTGATATACACATCATCAACTATCATTATGCTGAATTTGAGCAAAATCTATTTCAAAAAATTTTTCGCGAAAAATCCAAGGGGTACCCCTGCGATTTTTTTCAACCGAACAGTTAACGAATTTTTACTCCTCTCTCAATACAGGTAAAAATCTGAAATTTTCAGGAAAGTTGTGTCTTACCAAGATGTATTTTTGTTATTTTTTTTATTTCTCGGAAAAATCTGCAAGTGGTCCAAAAAAATCGGTTTTTGAAAGCTCAAAAATTGGACTTTAACCGTGATTTTCGGGGTCAAAATAAATGCGAATCAATTGTTTTATTATGCAGAAGTCTTCATTTGAACGCCCTACACACGTACATAGCAAAAAATTTGGTGAAAAAAATTTAAACAGAGCCAGAGAAATTATTTTCTGTAAATCGAGTTTTTCACCGGCTGGAATCTCGAGCTCGGCAATAGTAAAAAATTAAATGTTCGTTTTTGAGCGATTTTGAAAGCTATTCTTATAGGAAATTTAATGCTGAATCCGAATATGACGTCAAAACGGTGGAAATTTCACGACAACTATCAGTTTTTCAATTTTGAAAATTTTGAAAATCCGTTGCAAATACTTACAGTACGGATCAAATTTGATTAATTAATGATTCTTACAGGAAATCAGACGTAGAATTCGAATTCAAAGTGAAAACAAACAAACTCAAACGATTGATAATATGTTTCGAATTTTTTTTCGATTTTCATACTTTTTAAGTTTCAACTTAGGCTTTTTTTCGTCACGCTCGCGAAATGGGAACGATTAGGTGCTGTGGAAGAAAATTAAGGAAATTTAATGTAGAATCGATCAAAAATAAGAAAACGTGTTTTGGCTTTTCTTCAAACGTTAATAGCTCCGCGGGGACATGACATAAAAATATAATTATGTACACTAAATTGTAGTATTTTGATAGCTCTTTCTTGCCTTTGAGTAATATACCTATGTAAAAGTGGTCGGTTCAAAAGTTATTTGCGAAAAACAGGCGAAAAAACGTGAAAAACGGAGTCATAAAATTTCAAAGTGCAATAAAATTTGAACAGAGGCCTAATTAAAAAAAATGAGACTTTTCCAGCCGATGAAGTTCTCTCAATTGAACGGCACTATGACCAAAATTTGATTACCTATTCCCAGTTTCTCAAGCAATCGTATACCCAAGGATTTTTGACTTTCTCTTCGGGCCGCTCTAGCTCCGACTAAAATCAACCTACGAACGAATTCTTGTACTTTTTCGTTTAAAGAATTTATCCATGAACAAAATGCGCTCATAAAATCTTTTCGCGTTGTGAGAATTTTTCGAGAAAATCGTGAATAACTGCGAAAAAACGTGGTTTCCAATACTCCTCACGGCCACCGTTGAAAATCACCGCTAACAGCAAAAATACTCCCTAATAACTGACGTTGTACTTCGTGTACTGCACGATTGTAGTCCAAAAATTATATTAAGCAGAAGCCTAAAAAAAGGTTCACAGGCATCCGTAAATTCAGTTGTACTTTCTTTGTTGGCTGTTTTAATGAACGATTCCCAGTAAAAATCGATTAATGCTGCTACCTTGAATGCTGAATCCTTTGAAAAATCTATTCATTCATTTAAATTATATTGAGTATCGGCGATATGTGTCAAACGGAGAAAGAATATTCACGATTGCGCTTTGATTTGTTTAAGTGTACCGTATTTGACACAACTAATTCGACTACATGCGAGCGGATCGACCCGTATGAAATTACTTCGAATATAATTGACGGCATGTTTGGTTGCCGGTTGTTGTTAAATTGGCTGACAAAGGGGAATGGATGCTTCGACCTTTCAATTTTCAGTCCACCGATACAATCGCCAGTAGTATCCCATATTTTTATAGACGTCATAGCATTGTGGCATTTTGCATGTAACGTCAAAGCATTGTGGCTATCCTCGCTCCTGGCTATCGTTATCGAAATACCTGATAACCACAGATGTGACGGTTAACGAACTATACTAGGTAGTTGTAGATTTAGAGAAACGTTAATTATTCACCAAATGAATATTCTGGATTCCATTTCCTGTTCCCAATATTGACATTTGCTGTATGCTTTGCATTAATTTATTTTGCTAATGATAACGGCAATCTGGGTTCCAATTAAAATTCAATTAAAGTCTTAACACACGAAATTGAAATTAATGCCGACAACCCCACATCTCTTATTCTATTATAAGAGATGTACACTAAATTCTTATTTTCTATTGTTACCTAGGGGGAAATCTACTTTCTGCGACTAGATAGGTTTGACGTCGACGGTTGTGCGTTCACCTTGGCCCACAAACCGCCAGATAAGTCGAGTAAAAATAAATTGGCGACAACAGTGAGAGCGCGGTCTCAGTCAAAACTGAGAGCGACGAGGGACAAGCCTCTTCGACTGCGTGTAAAAACGAATACTCTTATTTCCGAAGCTAGTCCGCGGATGGTGTCAGCCAACCGCTTGGCCGTAATTTCAATTTCACTCGTACGCGTCACAGTGGTCGAAATAAGCGATCGAAAAACGTTCGTTGAAAAGATAAATAATTGAACAACCCGTGCGTTGTTTCTTTTTTTGTGAACTATTTTTTGTGCATATGGAAAAATTAAATTTGAAATGACTACTCCTTAGCATTGTGGACTGGTGATAGCATTAATTGATACTGTACAGTCCGAATACTAACTTCCGAATAACTCCCAAGAGATTGGCAGTAATTGACGTATCGCAAAACCCGGATTTGATGATTTCGGAAAATAGAACGATTTTATTGAACGTTCATGAATCCAATGCAGATGAGATAGACTTTTCGACAATAGTAATCGACGCAAAGCGGTTTCCATGTCAACCGAACCGCTAGAAGAGAAAAAATATACAATCTTCATGGGTGCGAATAGATACGAAATAAAAGCTATAATACTTGTACACTCAAAATATTTCTCTCCCTACTTTTTCCGTTTTGTAGAAGAATTAAAGGAAACCACTGAAATTTGCTGAAAATTTACATGCACATTATCAATGAAAATTCTAACAAGTCTATTCAAAATTGAGAATGAAAACAATTCGAAGCAAAAGCCAAGCATTTTTCACTTAGCTGTTAATGCATTTAATTGGAGACGTAGAATTTTCGATGATACGTATTATGCCCATGCCTGCCCTTGTAGGGTCCGGATATTTTTTTCGAGAACGTGGGGAAATTGGTTTCATAAATAAGAAATTCCGTCTTTTTTGAAGGGCATTTTATGGTTGAAATATACGAGTAGGTAGCTAAAAATATTTTTTATTCACATCATGCATGCATTCGCAATGAAATGCCTTTCGGCTCAATCGAAAGGTTTAAATTAAGTGAAAAGCATTAGGAACGTTGTCAGAGACCAGGAGATTTCTCTCTGACCGAAGCTATTTCAGCATAGAATTCCATCTTTGATAGGTCGTTTTGTGACGACGTGGCCTTTGATGACTTGCCTGACATTTCTTCCTATTGTTTGAATTCGAAAGGGAAGTTCCATTTTGTGTTCTGAAAAGGCGATGCCGACCTCCAAACCTTTTGAAACGGACGATTTCATTTTGACCGTGTATCGTTGTCCTTCATGACGCCCTGACGTCCATTTGCCAGCTGAAACAATTAGAAGCACACGTTATTGGTGACCGAATGCCAACGGCTACTGATCCTCGAGCAACGATCCGTTTCCCGCCTCTGTAGCTTCCGATAGAAAACAACCGGTTCTCCAAAGAGGAGAATAAGCAAGTAGAAATGTGTGCGGCAATGTTCTGTGGAAACGTTCGTTTCAGAAGCTATTCAATAGAGAAGTTTCTCAGTCCGCCGTCGCGTCCCTTTCTGTCTAAACTCTCATTCTCATTTTTCTCATCAGCGAAGACGGATGGAGGTTCGAAATTGCGTGGTCCGGACTATCCAGACTCCATCTAATTTGTGGCTATCTAGAAAAATATAATTCTAGAATTCCGTGATACTGCTCTTCTTGCTATTCTATGTGTTTTGAAATTAAGTGAATCAATTTTCGAGACAACCGAACGTAACGACAAATTAATTCGAATTCAAGAAAGTCTCATTTTGCTCTGCAAATGAACCCCAGCAGATTTAGCATTATTCCCTGGGACCACGCAAGATGGTCAACTGATATTTATTTCATCCTATATTAATTTCATCATGATCAGATTATCAGCGGTTGCCTCTGCCCATATTGACAAGAAAGTACGTGCCCTGCTCTTGGCAGAGAATTTTTCTTTGGATCAAATGAACAAACGGTCCAGTACAGATCAATAATCAGCTAAGGCAATATTTACACTATATTGCTGTGTAGGTCAATAACAAATTTCACTCCGATATTTCATCTTTTATTCAATCATCGGACCTTTCGCTTATCAATGAGAGGGTGATTAAGAAGGTGATTGTTCAATATATATATTATGATTGCTTTGAATACGGTTCAGTTCTGAATTGTTATTATTTTTTGTTAATATATCTTTCTTTTCAGAAAGCTTAGGCTATATTTCATTGAGTGACGTTAAAAAAAAACGCGCAAAATGTCCTGTAATGGAATAAAAGAAGAAATATCTTGATGAATATTTAGACACGCCAATACTTCAGCTGCAAATGTTCGAATGAAATGAAATGAATGTTCGAAGTGTTGCCCGCGGTGACTTATAAAATCTCGAGGAGTGAATAGTTTCGCCTTCGCCATCGCCATATACACAACTTATCACAAATAAACTGTAATGTAATCGTGGTTATAGTATTTGGTGATATTGGTCCTACTACATGATTTCACGCAGCTAGATTCCTACGATTGAGTTGCGATGAGATTAAAACGTTTCGTTCCGAGGTGAATAAACATCGTGTACACACCTGCCATAGTGTTCGGAACATGGCGCCACTGTGAAGCGTCATTTTCTTGTCTAAACCGCAATCCCATTAATCCACGTCTGCCATCCGTTCCGTAAATGGAACTGGAACTCAATTTAGCCTCTTGAACCGAATCGCCATTTGGTTAGGAAACGTCGGTCAACCGGCCACAATGTTCTCAGAAATAATCCACCCGTAGTGGTCAATTTGAGGTGATTTGCTGTAATCAACCCTATTTTGTAGGCCCTGATTGATTATATTCACTCGGATTCCCATTCGGCGATGAAGTGTCACGAAGCAGTGTTCGCGTCACATGTATAATTTAGGATAGAGGCTTATCCGAATACTATTGCTTTGTTTTCTCTATTTAACGATGGATCTTCTGAGTTGAACGAATGAAAATCCGAGTTTAATCGGCCATTCGGTTTGAAGTACTGTTTGGACGATGATTATTCACTAAAATTTCTCTTGGATTAATTTTAGGACGGGCTTTGGTGCTCGTGTCTATATTTTGCTATAGTTTCTTTAAATGATTCTCCGACATTACAAAAACTGGTACAAACAGTACAAAACTGGTGGCGGACGGATAGATTCTTCTTTTTAAATTCAATATTTGCATTCTGCGTACTTTGAAAAGTACATCAAATTTGGAGTGCCATTACCATTTCGGTATCGTACACAATAGTACACCAGAAAACTATGTCTTTGAAATGAAAGTATTATGACGGCACTTCTTCATGAGCAATTTATACGTAGGTAATTATGACATTTTCAATTCCTTGGCAAATTTATGAACGGTCAACGTTTTGAAATGTGCGTTATAAGGCAAGTTGATGGCACTTGATTTTCATCGTTTGGCTTAGACAAAGTACGTCCACTTTATGAAGTTTCCGCCTTACGCGGTCTTTTAACTATTCCGACTATGACTGCAAAAAACAATGTACTAGATACTTGAAGTCTTAATATGTTTGTAATGGCGGGTTAAATGACGCCTACTTTTTATCGCTTGCATCACACACCGTACTTCCTTGCTGTCCGGATTTTCTGTATTTAGAATTTATATTATGGTGCAATAGAATTATATTTGATCGTTTAACATCTCTAGAGTCACATACCGTACTTCTGCGTTATCCAAAATTGTTTAAGAATGTATGCAAACCCCAGAAATCAGTATAATTATTTGAACGCTCAAAATCTGGCTGATAACATTTTTTCTTTTTCTGTGTCACACACCATACTCCCATGTGATAAGCTTTTGTCCTGGGTATGTTCTGCTGGGCGCGAAAATCAATATATTCGAATACTTGGCGGTGTTTTAATTTCGTTTGTAAAATTTCGCTTGTATCGTCAGGTTCACATACTGCAATTCCGCGTCATTAACCTCGTTTTTCTATTATTGTGTCTCCTGGCTTGTTCTTCAGTACCTAACAGTTGTAGTATACTTGCGTTGCGGCTTTTGAACGAGTTTCTCGATTTTATAATTGGTCATAACTGTTCCCGACTTAAACATGGAAGTAGTGTGTGTATTGCAACCGATAGTTACCGTTCACACCGTATTTCCACATTATCTCTCTTTTTGAGGGTTTGACTATTTTCGTGACCACTAGTCATACTGACAATCAATTTCGTATCATTTTTATTTCATTTTATGGTGGTCATTCCTGTTTGAAGAATCAAACCTGTAAGTACTGTGTGATTTGTGAACTCTAATTGTTAGCGATTTTCCGAGCATAGCGTTAAAAAATGGCTAGGTTCGAAGTGAACGGTTAAACTTCATAACTGATAAGAGAGATTTCGCGGAACTTATATAAAACGACCGAAGCAATTTTTCTATAGTCAGAAGTTGTAGAAACTAGAAACTCGACTGAAATCATTCTCGAGGGGAGTAACCTTGTTAGTATCTGAAACCATTCGTTCGGCAGCCCAACCTCGTCTACCTCGTACCTGTTCCAACTGTATCCGAGGGAGTAGCCCTCAGGCTGTCCAGAACCCGAAACTGACGTGAATAAATAAGACGGATCAGAGCTCGTCAAAACTTTGCCAAATAAGAAGTTCAGTTGAGAGATGGAACGTCGAACGAACGTCTAGTTTGTTCTTCTATTGGAGTATGACGAATCAACGTATCCGCGGCGATACTTGAACGGTAGAAATTCTTCATGAGTACTGTCAATAAGCTCAATTCCAGTCTAGCATCTATGAGACCGTTCACACAACTTTATTTGATCTCATTCTCACCGAGGGTTTCTGGGGTATGGAACGCCCTCTGCGGAACAAGATTCAAGGATTATCGTTCTCTAAAAGACGACTTGTGTTAGTGTTTTCAGATCAAAACTTGAGTCCAGTTTCATCCCTATTTTGGGGAAAAGTCTAAAAATGCGGTGATTATCAAACATATTCCGCCTATGTTTAGAGTAAGAAATTAAGTACTGGGGGCTGAGTAACCACTCTAGTTTAAAAAAAAAACTAAATTCTTCTCAACCACTTCACCTGGTTATTCGTATTCAGCTATAAATGTGCTACTTTTTTATTTTTGTTTTCCTTGTCGTTGCATTTTTTTATGTCCAGGGAGTGTGAGAGGGAGAAAAACCAGGCGAGTCATTCTCCGATTCTTTATTTGCTGCCCGAACGGGCGAAAGTGCTCGGCCAGCAAATAAAGAATCAGAGAATGAGTCGCCTGCTTTTTATTTTTATTCTATATTATTTTATATTACTTGTTTATTATCACTTTCTTTCTTATTATTGTAGTTGTACCATTTTCTTATTATTATACGTAGTAGTTGTTTCTAAAAAAAAGTATTGTGGTTCGTACGATCGAATCAACGAATAATTTTATTATTATATTAATTATTAATTTTATACTTCTCACGAATGTTCAACAATTGCTGTGAAAGAAACGTATAAAAAATAAAACGTATAAGGGTGTTATGAATTTAAAATGAAATGTTACAGTTCGGGTGAAATCTTTGGACACGAAAACCTATTTTTGTTAGCCGTAGTCGGTTACCTGGTTAGATTGCAAGACTGTTTCGAGCTTCTCAATTGTTTTGATATGGGCACCTTTCACCGTTGGCATTCACCGTTCGGGTTACACAGAATTCATTTGCATGAAACGTATTTCTAGTTATTTTCAAGACCGCTGATGCCTTCCTTTGAAAATAGCCCATTTATTTCAGACGAATAGTAAATTTCTGATGTAATGTGAAGTACCTGCCCATCGCGGGAATCAGGCAAACGCTTATATTTCGATCTAAGTGTCCAAAGCCGTCATCAGTCAGATCATCTTTTGATGAGAAGCTACTGTACCCACCTATTTTTGTCCTGACCTCACAGGGTTGTTAATTGGCAAGTGGTCGATGAATTCAAACGGAATTGCGACCATCGCGATGGGTCAGTTAAGACCTGAAGGTCACATAACCTACTCTGTGCCGATGCGTTTATAGGACGGAAGAACTTATCGCTTGGCCGTTCGCTGAAACGACGGTTTTTTTTTTATTTTATCGGTCGTTCGAGCTACGGAAGTAGGTAATTTTCCTATGAGGAGGGAGCACACACGTTGAAATTCTTCTTAGTTGAAGATTTTTCCTATTTCAATTCCTAATCGAGCAGCTGAGATCAAAGCGTCGCTTTTAAGAACGGACCTCTTGTAGCCAAGCAACGTTCTACCAACGCTTTGAAACGCAAATAATCTCCAAATGAACAAATTCAACTTGTTCTTCTTTTGCTGTCGGAGTCTGGACCTACAGGTTGAAACGGGACACATATAAACCGACTTCATCTCCATAGTTGTTATTGCTCACCGAGCTCCATCGCCCATATTTTTTTTGTTAGACGTGGGCCCGGATTGGAATTTGCATCGATTTTCGATACCAAATGCGATCATCATTAATTATTCTACAACCTTAAACACACTATTTCAATTAGAAATGAAATTAATATTCAAATTTAGAATATTACTAGCAGTACTTCTGCCGTATTTTTTTGCTATTGAGATTTTTAAAGGCCGCAAAAATCAATATTCAATATATCGATTTGCTATTATTTGGAGAAATATCATTCTATAATAGCCAAAATGTTGGCATGTTGGGTATTAGTTTCACCAGATTGTTGAACTTTGAATCTAACGAAACCATCGCAAATCGAGAGCTTAACATAACATTACCTTACAAACGTATTTTCAACGCGTGTGATTTAAGTTATTCCAAATCAACATTCTTCTTACAGTATTGTTGCTGATGATTCTAGAACATTATTTCTTCAGACCGTTTATGAGAAAAGAGGGTAGAAGCGACGAGTCTAAAAACAGTTGAAACAACCCTCATATGAAAATAATAATGCACGAAATTGAATGAGGAATTCACGTTTTGCTCGTACCCGTGTATAAATCGTGTCGCTTAATCTTCCAATATTTGAACGTCGAACAGCCAACATCTGTGACTATGGTTTTTGATGTGGAAAACCGAATTGGGAACTTGTGAAAAAGGCACGAAAATATTCCATCAGATCAACCCAATTTTGATGAGTGAAAAATAATGAAACTTCACGGGAGATGAGCTCTAGATTAGGTTAGGGATAAAAAGAAAATCGCCTTCTCCCAGTTCGTGCGAACTACGAATCTTCTACCAATACTATGGGAACCATCAACCACCTAGCTATTCTACTAACACATCCAACGGCTTCAAGTGTCGCAGATGAAGCGAGACGTTCGTCCCTTTTATTCGACGCTGTAGGTAACTGAGTCGCTGTACGTGGAGGATTATAATAGACTATAACCACTACTAACACATCTATGCATCGATTCCACGCTGAAAAAAGCGGGATGTCACCATGTACTCTGGGGGTGGCACGCCATTTTTTATCGAATTACCCACTAACCTCGAGATTTTATCCCTTATCAACTTTGACTATCGAGAAACCTTTTCTTCGCCTTTCTTTATAGAGCAACTACGCGTCGTCCCGATCAATGCGAATCGCTACGCTCTATTAAGCCGGTTATCTGGTGATGTCCTCACTCGGAAAAAGATTTGAGCGTTCGCCATTAGCGTGCAACATATTGGTTTATTATTCAACGTCAAATTTTGAGGGGGAGTTAGAAATTTTTTTCCTTGGGCGATTACAATGGTTTATTATTCAATAATAAACCATTGTAATCGCCCAAGGAAAAAAAATTTCTAACCCCCCTCAAAATTTGACGTTTTTCGTTTCAAGGTGTCCGCGATTGACAACAGCTGGGACAAATTTGGCTAATGGCGGGTTTTGTTGTTTATCGTATTAAGCGGTTGCCCGCGAAGTTTGTGTTCTTTTCTCGATTGTGATTTTGATTGAACTGTTTAACAAACATTGTATTTCGTTGTGAATAATTAGTTATATTTCGACAGTAATAGCTTCTTTTCGTTACCTTTCTCGGCATTATTGACATCGTGGCGCCCAACGTTCGGCAGTATTTTAATTCGCGTCAATTGTTGAGAGTAAATTGTTATGAGTAACGTCGGCAATATGGAAGCTGTTACAAAACGTCGTACATTGCTTCGGAAATCGTTCACACGGAATTATAATGCCTTGGACGGACATTTGAAGGCAAATAAATACACTGAGGCTAGAGCAACTTTCGCGATTTTGCAAAAGGAGTGGAATAAATTGACTGCTGTTGATGAAGAAATTTTGTTACTCATGATGGAAGACACGTCGATATCTGAGGACGATTTGGAAAGGGAAAATGTTACTGTTGCTGGATACGAAACAAAGTATGAAATCATGAATGTGATGATTCAAGATATTGTAAGTAACCATTCACGCCCTCCAAACGACAACGAGAGTCACGTAAGTAGTTCCAGTACGGATGCAGATCATAAGTCGTTCCACCCAACCTCTCTACCTAGATTGAACGGACTTTTTGATGGTCAATTGAAAAATTGGCTACCCTTCTGGGGCCAATTTGAACCTATTCACGAAGACGAGAGTGTACCTGTTCACCATAAGTTCCGTATTTTAGTTGAAGGCACAAAAGAGGGTTCTCGGCCTAGGAAAATTTTGCAAAGCTTTCCCCCCTCTAAAGATAAAAAGAGCTATCAAGCCGCTGTCGATGCCTTAAATGAACGTTATGGGCGGGAGGACCTCCTCATAGAAGTTTACATTCGTGAAATGTTGACAATAGTTATAAGTATGGCTAAATCGGAAAAGCTTGAATTGGACGAGCTGTATGACGAACTAGAAGGTCATCTCCGCTTTCTCGAAATATTGGGAGTGACTTCTGGAAAATGTGCCGCTATTTTGTGTCCATTATTGGAATCTTGTTTGACACCTGACTTTCTTAGAGCTTGGCAACGTAGCTGTTCGGGAGCGGAAGTTGATGAGCCAGAAAAACGATTGAAAAAGCTCCGCAGCTTTATGAAAGCCGAGGTGGAGGGAGAGCAGAGAATTTTGCTTGCCATGGAAAGGTTTGGTATGTCGGAAAAAAGTTTGGAAACTAGTGACAAGAAACCGCGACCAAAACAATTTGGAAAACGTCGCGAAGAAATACCTACTGCTGCAGATCTCATAACCCAAACCAGTCGAACAGCTTGTATTTTTTGTTCCCAAATTACACATGAAAGTGCTGATTGTTTCAAAGCGAGAGACATGAATTTGGAGGACAAATTAAAACTTGTAAGAGATTCTAAATGCTGTTATCTTTGTTTGAAACGTACTCATTCGTCTAAAATTTGTCGTGTAAAATCGTCATGTGCACTGTGTGATAGGAAACATGCAATCATTTTGTGTCCTAAATACGTTCATGCTAAAGAGAGACCTGTTATGACAGAAAAATCTATCGCCAGTAACGTTTCAGGTGGAGCTAGAATTTCGACGAATGTGGCTACAAACCCAGTGAATGTGACAACTAGCGCCAACGTTACTTGCGACTCAAGCGTATTATTACCTACTGTTCGAGTTCGACTATGTGGCCCGGAAGGTAGAGCCCTGACTGTTCGCGCTGTTTTTGACACTGCCGCCCAGCGATCCTATATTTTGAATGATACGGCTGTAAAAATGGGATATAAAATTGAAGGTCAGGAGTCACTCTTCCATTCTCTCTTCGGAGGACGCCAGACAGGTATGACGCTACATTCTCGTTATAAAATCCAATTATCAAAACCTTCTGGTGGCCAAGTTCATTCGGTTGACGTCTTGGGACAAGATGAGATCTGTGGTAAGCTACCTACTTTACCTTGTGGCCCTTGGGAAAATGAACTTGAGAATTGCCGTATCGATCTATCGGATATTTTAAATGATTCAGGCCCAATTGAACTATTGCTTGGAGCGGATGTGGCCTGCTCTATGTACACGGGAAATGTTTACAAATTGAATTTTGGGACCTTAGTAGCCGTAGAAACAGTACTAGGCTGGACTATATCTGGTAAACTTCCTACCGAATTTTGCAAAACTACTCTTGGAATGTTGACTACTTCCATGTTAGTTGAGGAGATGAACGTTACTGATCTCTGGAAATTGGAAATCCTTGGAATTGAAGATCCTATTGAAAGGAAAACTAGGGTTGAACTACAGGCTGATGTTCAACGTAAATTTGCAGAAACTTTGAAAATAGATGAAGATGGTCGATATGAAGTAGGGTTGCCATGGAAGGACGAACATTCCCCGCTTCCGACTAATTACAACCTAGCGCTCAAACGTATGAACTCAATCTACAGAAAACTTGGAAATGACGGATTCTTGGCTGATTATGACAATGTTTTTCAGGAATGGGTTCAAGAAGGAGTTATTGAAGAGATACCTACTACTGATTATATCGAAGGTGGACATTTCTTACCTCATCGTCATGTTGTGAAACTGAATAGCACCACAAAAATCAGGCCTGTATTCGATGCCTCCGCACATGAGAATAATTCTCCATCGTTGAACATGTGCTTGGAAAAGGGTTGTAACCTTATTGAACAAATTGCACCACTTTTGATTGGATTTCGTCTGAATAGAGTGGGAGTGATAGCTGATATTCGACGAGCTTTTTTACAAATTGGAATTTCTCCTAATGACCGGCATTTTTTAATGTTTTTGTGGCGTGACCCTCTGGGGAATATTAAAATTTATCGCCATAAACGAGTTGTTTTTGGACTAACGTCAAGCCCATTTCTATTGGGAGCTGTCATCCAACACCATTTGCTCAAAATTCAGGAAAAAATTGAAATTGGTGAATCGGAATATTCTAAATTCACAATTGACACCTTGTTAAGGTGTTTTTATGTCGACAATGCTGTGACGAGTATTGATTCCAGGGATGAACTTGAGACTTTCATGACAGAGGCAACGTCGATAATGGCCGATGGGAAGTTCGAGTTGCGTGGTTGGGAATGCACGGACACGAAGCTGACCGACAATACAGAAACGTCTGTTCTTGGAATGTGCTGGGATCGAAAAAATGATACTCTGAGTCTTACAAGTGAATCATTGAAGAAAACCGGAGACAGGGTTACAAAGCGTCTCATCATGTCCGCTGCACACAAGATGTTCGATCCGCTGGGTTTTTTCAGCCCGGTCACTCTTTACCCTCGACTTTTGGTACAAGAATTGTGGGAAATAAAATTAGGATGGGATGATGAGGTACCTCAGCATATTTGCAAATCATTTTTGAATTGGTCAGAGGAGATTCATTTGCTGAGTGATGTGAAAATTCCTCGATGGTTGCCCAACCTGACATATGTGAGTCATTGGAGTATTCACACATTCTGTGACGCATGTGATACTTCATACAGTGCAGTTGTGTTCCTGAGAGTAGAAAATACTCAAGGAGTCAATGTGCAGCTGATTCAATCCAAGGCACGCGTCGCTCCAAAAAACTCTACCATTCCACGTAAGGAGCTACTTGCCGCTACTATCGCAGCTCGGCTGTATAATTCTGTTTATGAAACCATTGACAAAGAATATGAATCTCATTTCTGGAGCGATTCTTCAACAGTACTTGCCTGGTTGAAACGAGAGGAAAATTGGGCTCCATTCGTATTGAACAGAGTTAAAGAAATTCGCCGGTTGACAAAAATTGATAGATGGCACCATGTCCCCGGAATGCTCAATCCTGCCGACCTCCCGTCTCGAGGCTGTCTTGGGGGGGAATTTGTTCAATCCAGATGGTGGGAGGGACCCGAATGGCTTTACCAACCGGAAGTACAGTGGCCCTCTGTTCCTTTTCAGTACGATGAAGCTATGATCAGCAAAGAGCGAAGAAAAACGGGCTTAACCACCACTTTGCTTGGTACGTCATCTGCGGAACCACCATGCTATGAAAGGTACTATCGTTATTTTTCTCAGTACCCAAAAATAATCAGAATGGTCGCTTGGATAAATAGATTTTTGAATAATTCCCGATTTGTGAATTCAGAAACATGTATGATGAAAAGGGGACCACTCAGTGTAGAAGAATTTATTGCTGCTGAGAAGCAGGTTCTAAAAATGATCCAGAGAGAAACATTCCAGGGAGTCGAAGATCAAAAAATAGCTACACTGAGCCCTTTTGAAGATCATGATGGATTGATTCGTTTGAAAACTAAAGTATCTAACAGACCTGATAGTGAAGATTTTAGATACCCAATATTACTCCCCAAGCAACATCCTGTCGTCACAAGATTGATACGGAACATACATGAAGAACATTGTCATGTTGGTGTACAAGGATTACTCGCTATCACTCGTGAGCGATTTTGGATACTTGGTGGGAGAAGAGCATTGAAAACCATTACATCCCAGTGCATGGTATGCAAGCGCTATGAATCCAAAAGACTGGAGGCACCTACCGTTCCGTTACCTGTGGATAGAGTTCGAGAAGCTGCCGCATTTGAGGTAGTAGGAGTGGATTTAGCTGGCCCAATTTTCTTGAAAAAGCAGAAAAAGGCCTGGATCTGTCTTTTTACTTGTTCTGTCGTAAGAGCCATCCACCTAGAGCTAATTCTTTCCCTATCCACCGACGATTTTCTACAAGCACTACGAAGATTTGTAGCTCGCCGAGGTCGACCTGCCCGAATCTACAGCGACCAAGGGACGAATTTTGTAGGTGCCAATAATTTGTTTCGGAACATTGATTGGTCTCAAGTCTTGGAGTACTGTAATATTCAACAGATTTCATGGAAATTTAATCCGCCCACTGCCGCATGGTGGGGAGGTTGGTGGGAAAGGCTTGTCGGACTCACAAAACGCCTGCTGAGGAAGGTTTGTACTCTGACTGTACTGACGGTCTGTACTTACCTATTCTGAGATGGCCACAGTTCTTTGTGACTGCGAGAGTGTGCTAAATTCCAGGCCCCTTACTTTCATGGCTGATGGAGATTCAGAAGCCACACCAATTACGCCATCCCTATTCATTCAAGACATCCGGGAATCCGGGTTGCCGGAATTGGACGTCATCGAGGCTATTGATCTGAAGAAGAAATTGCAACAGCGACGCAAACTGAAAGAGGACTTCAGAGCTAGATTCCGGACTGAGTACCTTGGACATTTGCAAATGAGGTCAAAATCGTCAAAACATGACCAAATAAAAATTGGAGATATAGTGTTGATTGGAAACGACCTGAAGAAAAGAATCGACTGGCCCCTTGCTTGCGTTGTTGAATTACTTCCAGGAAAAGATGGCATCACACATCTTGTTCGACTGAAGACTAACTCTGGTACATGCTTAAGACCCGTTCAACGATTGTACTCGCTCCTGGAAGCTGATGAAACATTTTTCAAAGGAAGAACCGGAAAAGTGATACCTAGTCATCACTCACTTCCTTCGCCACCATTATCTGTGAATAGATCAACTCGACACATTGATCAAGTTGAAAAAGAGGATACTTCAGCTTCTGCCAAAAGGACTACCAGTGGGAGAACTGTGAAGAAACCTTCCCGATTCTGCGAGTGATGACTGAGACTTTTTGACACCTCCCAAAAAATTAATCCCAAATTTGTACTTTTTATGTTTCTTATCTTGCTTAGTAATTCTCTGTAATAAAGTTATGTAAGTTTTCTGGAAAATTCGTCGAAAACTTAGGTGGGAGGATGTCCGCGATTGACAACAGCTGGGACAAATTTGGCTAATGGCGGGTTTTGTTGTTTATCGTATTAAGCGGTTGCCCGCGAAGTTTGTGTTCTTTTCTCGATTGTGATTTTGATTGAACTGTTTAACAAACATTGTATTTCGTTGTGAATAATTAGTTATATTTCGACAGTAATAGCTTCTTTTCGTTACCTTTCTCGGCATTATTGACACAAGGCATGTAGAATCCGAATATCCAATAAAAAAAATTCTGTCCGTCCGCCGTACGCCGTTAGCAGTTTTCCGGCCAAACTGTAAGAGCTAAAAATTTGAAATTTTCACCAAAAATCAATCTCAGTCCTACGACGGCGGGTCCTACGAAGGACGAGAGTAATCGTACTTTTTTAAATGGCAAAATGATCGAAATTTAACTTACTAATCAGCTATTCCGAAAAACTCGGGCAACGAATGTTTAGAGAGGTTTCCAAAAACCTACTCGGATTTATTTTTTGGTAAGAAAAAAAAAGAAAAAAATTTTCAGCTGTAAAAAGTGAGACAACATATTGAGTACACCTGTTTTGTGAGTGCGAGGACGAAACCAAAGCACCCTCTCTGTTCCATAAAGGCGAGAAACCTTCTTGTCCTTGCCACTATTGTTTTATTGTTTTTAATATTTTCAACATGATAATTTGTCAGCTGAGCATGTCAGTTGTTGGTGAATTACTCATCACGAACGCCATTCTATGGCTAGGCGAATAGAGTTGTAAATAAGCTGCTGGCTCAAGCTTGTAGGTCGTATTATTATTATCATAAATAAGGCGGTTGTAACGGTTGTTTATTCATAGCGTGAATATTCAATACCTCGAGTAGGAATGTTGGCGGTCTATCGCTACCAAGTTACCGTAATTCGACTATCCATTAGATTGCTTGGTCCGAATTAATCTTCTTGAACCTCAAAGGTGAGTCGGTGATGAGTTATTCAACGAAGGATGACACAGGATCGTGCGCATGTTGCCCACGATGTTTTACATACTTAGCTTCTCAGGAGTCAACTCGTATAGTTGAAATTCCCTCTGCCCAACATATTTAAGGTACCTCAATAGTTTTGGCTGCTTAGGTACCACCGCGACTGTTAACAAATGAACTTACCACTGAAATTCGATGGGTAGATAACATCGAGCCACTGGGATCTAGAGGAGAAGGCGCGTTACGGTTAAAGGAGATAGTATGCTACATTTTGCCCTTGGCTGAACTCCAAGCTGCTGAAATCTTTTAAACGTTCCGACATTCGAGTACAAGTGGGCTCAAAGAAGTACGAATGCCCGGCAATTTTCCTGAATCTCATCTCCTGAATCTCTCTCCTGAATCTTATGGAATCCTAACATTTTTTGTGTAAATTATTTTTAATAAATAAAGTAAAAAAATAAAATAAGTAAAGTAAATTATTTGTGAATTATTTTGTGTAAAAAGAGAAATAAATAAATATTCTATTCTATTCTATTCTATTCTATTCTATTCTATTCTATATTTGCACGTTGGTCGATTACTGTAGATTGATTATGCTTTATAGTGGGGGGAGACAGATTTAGGTTTCAGATAGTACCCACATGAGAGAAATAGAAGTTATTCTATGTTCTGAGAGGTACACACATTCTTAGCTACCTGAGGAACTCTCATTTTCTAAACCCCATTTGCTCCACTAAAAAATAATCGTTTATCCGCCACGCTTACTTCTTAATGTTACACCAATAATATAATGCCAATTACCTCTACACCACTCCGTATTTTGTGAACATGTAGAAGGAGTACATAGCTTCCAACTAGTACCTATTCTGATAAAGTGGCTTTTATACCGTTTCCCGAGTCCCACCAGCGACATTTCCCTGTCAGATTCTCGCTTCCACCCTCTATTCCAGTTCAGAGTGTCCAGCGTTATTACAGCGGCAGTTGAGTAGTAAGGGCGAGGGAAGGCGCTCGCGCAAATGAACATTTACTGTTCTTGTTTACAACCTCGCCACCAGTTATACATTTATCATGCGACTAGCTTGAGGGTCAGTGTCAGCGGTGGAAAAGACTCACGTTTCATTCATTGGGTTGGGCGACTATCGAATCGTTGGCAGAAAACGGGTATAGAGAGGGATTTGGGGCAGCTCTAAACGGGAAAGTATGGGCATGGAAGCCGAAGAGCCAACGAACCCGAATAACAGGCTTCGCTAAGTAAACTATGAGCAACCGACGCATACGTCCTAGCAGCTATCGCATACAGACTTGTTACGCTAAATTTTGAAGTAACGTCTCATTCTAGTAAAACAACATTTTGAATAGTATTAATTTTAGACTTTTTGATAGGAAACGCGAAACGATTTGAAAACTATCATGGGAAAGCGATAGCTTTTTCGCTCTTTTCAGACAAGTTTCAGATACATGCTAGTTTTTTCCTTTTTTTCACGCTCCTTTCGCCACTGTTCCTGAACATGGTTTCTCCCTACCCTTAAGTTTATTTTTCCAGTTTATTCAGGAGGCTAAAATTTATTGATTTACTTTTCCTCCAAGTTGCTAGGATAAGTATAATATTGGAACAACAACTATTTCAACTTCGGTTGAAGAGGAAAATTACAGACTTCTTCTCCCCTTATTAAATTCATGAACAGAAATTAATTTGTGAAACCATTGGGAGTCATGATGAGGCGCGAAGGGACGAAGGTGCAGGCAATGAAAGAAATGGAGAAGAAGACGCCACAAAAGTCTCCCAAAACCCCCAGTTCATCAAACCTTTTGAGCGACGCATTTTATTTGATCAATTACTGTAAATTAGGTATCAGCTCTGTGTCCTAATAGGAACCCATCGATTTTTAATTTTTTTAAAAACATTGATTTTAAAAGAAACATTGTGGTGATTGCCGTAAATGTTTTTCCAATGAAAAATTGCCCATGGAGGGATGAATATCGATCGCGCGCATCGTATGGAGAAGTTGAATGGCGTACTATAAAAGAGATAAATTCGTGATTCAGTATTCTGATCTTGTGGCGAATTGTTTCCTTACCTCTCGCGGGTCGTGATTTCCGTTGCACCTATACTGCTTTCAATCCAATCGCATTTTTATATTTTCAAGACTGAGATATGACGGAGGTGGTGTGACCGATTGTGACGATCAGGGCCACTTGAATAACACTTCTCGTATGTCGGGCTGGGCTGAGCAGAAGGTGATTTGAAAAAATGATATATCCGTATGAGATGGGCTGGGTTGAAAGTAGAGCTCGAGCGAGATGGTAGGGCCTTTGTGATATTCTGCTACTCGCAGAGTGCCCTTGTGATATTATGGACAGCAACGAATCAAAAACCTGACTATGCGATTTTATTCCAAACGCAGCAGCATCTAGCTCTGTTCTTCTATCTGCGGCTGTCTGTCTTTCGATCAGTTGTGAACCGATTTCACCCAACGTTCGACCTTCCTCGCCTATCATTCCGGTTTCAAAACCTGTTCCCAGCATCAGTGAATGAATGTTGATTCAGATTGAGATGAAAAAAGAGTCTATTACGAAGATAACAAGCGGTTCTCGGTCACCGGGCGATCTAATATATTAAAGGTAAACACCCAACGCTGATTTTTTTTAGAATTGGATTAATGTTTCGTCGGTGACATGGGGAATGTGTGAATTTGAGTGTGTTTTACTGTATGACTAAACTACATTCTTTCGACACTCAGGAGGGCAATCAATAGCATTCACTGCGTAAACATCGAATCCTAAACCATTAAAATTGGGATTGAATATTAAAAAAAAAAAAAAATGAAAACGAACTAATATCATTCAGAGAGGAATGAAACCCTCGCAAAAAAGTGACTAACGGTCATCTCACACAATCGTGCGACGCTCTTGAAACTTGTAACTGCTCTCTTGTTGGTAGTTAATGACAATCCCCGTTTTTCCTCCGCGTCTGTATTTAAACCTCCGATTCAGTTCACTCACTCCAGGCCGAATAGTTGATTCACATGAATATCGGTCATTATTAAGTTGTTTGAAGAGTTCTGAACGCATTCGTGGTTGTTAATAATTGGAAAAAATATTTCGCTTTTCGTGATTTATTATGCGAGCGTGTTATAGAGAACATTATTTTTTCTATGAATTCAATTAATAAACCATTGTGATCACTAAAGGAAAAGACAAACCTTCCCTCCAAATTTTGATCTAGCGCCCGTTGTAATCATCACAACGGGCATTGTAGCTAGTTTAGGTCATAATTTCTTATCTTCTTCTGTTTCGCATTTTCCTCGTAATTGTTGTGGTGAGGGGGAAATAAACACGGCGACTCTTTCTCCATTTGTTTTCTTTTATTATTTGCCGAGATCTTTCGCCCATTCGGGTCATAGGTACATGTTAAATCTATGTAACCCTGAAAATGCCCGAATTGGCAAATGATCTTGGCAAATAAAAGAAAAATTGGAGAAAGAGTCGCTTTGTTTATCTCCCCCTCACCACAACAATAATTACTTTTTTTTTTTGTTGTAGCTTTGTCGCTTTTTTCGTTCTTCGTTGTTGGGGTTGAGGGGGTATTTGAAAGTATCAAGATGAATTGTTTATATAGGAAGCCCTGATGATGCCCGAATGGGCGAAAGTGCTTGGCAGGCCAACAAAAAAATCAGGAGAACAGGTCGCCGTCGTTTTCTCTCCCTCAACCCCAACAACGAAGAATAATTACTTTATTACAACATTCGGTGGCTTTAGAAGAGGTTGTTCGACGAGTCTTTCAATAGGTAACTATTTAGAGGGTTGATAGCTTTAAGTAATTTATAAGTAGTATCTTTTGTGAAGGAGACTAACCATGTGGTCATTTCATAGTAGTGAAGCTATAAGGAATGATAATAATAGACGGCCTACACATGAAATCTGTCACTGCCTGTGCAATTTTGATTTTTTAATTCCTAACATTCCACATCCAAAAGTCAGGGTCATAAAGTCAGGTCTCTGTAGTTTCACCTGAGCCTAATTGCTATATACATAGCCTGTAAGTATTAGACGTAATAATATTATGGCACTTTATCAGCCTCCAGGGACAACCGAAAAGTTGGGATGGAATCGAGTCGGTTGACGCGCACATCGATATTCTCAATGTATTGGCAGATTGTACCTTTACAACGCTGACATCCACTAACGTCAACGTCCTTCTCAGCCTGCTGGCTGGGATAGGAAAAATAGCTGGCTCTTCGTAGTAGCTATTGGGATTATTTACTGCGTTATTGCCTGATCCGGTCAAATATATTTGATCGATGCGGTAGTGCTGCAAGCTTTCTGTGTTAGTGTCAGCGGCGTCTTCAATCACCCACCACGATCACCCCATTCTATTTCTTCTCACGATCAGAACAAACAACCGCTCACCGACTACTACTGGAACAAATTCAACTCACACTCTTTTCGTCAACAAAGCAAAGTAGCATAGCAAAGCTACCAACCCTTCACATGCTAAGCCAGCTGGTGCAACTGCTTCGAACTTCTCAATAGGTCGGCGATGGCAGGTAATTTTATTCGGTGATGGGTGAACGGCGAACTGTGCACCGCGCTCGGGAGTTTTCGCTTCCCGGTTTTTATCCCAAAATCAGGTCTCAGCTAACTGAGAAACGAAAACGGTTGACTATGTCCTTGTCTCTCTGACAGAACACGCGGTCGCGATTCCGGTTTCGATGAAATTTATCTCTGCTACAGCTGGATCGTTCATTCCTCATTACTTCTTACCAAATATTTTATGTTCAGGAAGTGAATGAGTTTTACTTTCATTTTGAAATTTTGACAAAGTAAATTGAAGTATTGTGATCACCCTGAAAGTTGAATTCGCAACGGAAATGGGTTAGGTACCTAATGCATTTCGTAGCCACTTACCCATTTCTGGAAGTGTCTGTCAGTTAGATTAGTACCTGCGGTTTACAAATGTCTCAACTCATTATATATTACCTTCAAAAAGCAAAAAAAGTTTGTCCAATTTCCAGAAATGATCATTCAGCATTACAATTCAACGTTTTTCAATTTAATTTACTCATTTCAGGTCGCAAAAGCCAATATGACATTTGAATGCTTAGGATTTTAAAATGTTCCTTACGGTGCATTACTCCTTCGGTGATTCCTATATAAGCCGGTGTATAGACGAAGCGTGATTCAGATCTCACTCACTCACTTATTAGCATTCCTCGTTATTTTTCTTTTGTCAGATACCTATCGTAAGGGGAAATAAGGTTACTTGATAAGTTTAGTACACCGAGTTGAACTACCTTGGTCACACCTCACATTGTCAAATCAAGCACGGTTGTTCTACTATTGCGATTATTGAAATCCATCATGTTTTACATTGAAACCTCACAAATCATTGTACTGCCGTTGTTTTTTTTTTTTGTTTTTTTTATTTATTTTTTTTTTATGGCTTTTATGGCGTTTGTTCTACTGAAAAATGGCGGCATTTTATGTGATATTGTCAACCTTGGACAGACCCTTTCTAAAAATGGTCTATCCAAACACTAGGTTATGAAATAATTCTTGAAACCTGATGTCCAGAATACTGGGACACACTCGACTTTCAAACAGATCAAATTTTTCAAACGATCTGGAGGCTATGTTATTCGCGTGTTGATGTAATCTTCAGAGCTATTGAGAGGAAGGAAATTAAAATGGGACCAAAGGACGTCAAAAGCTTTCACAATATTATAAGGAATTAGAAGCATGATAATTACGACATGCGTGCTTGGAGCCATTTAGGGAACGGAGCGAGAAAGGGGTGCTCAGATTGAGTGGACCACTCTAGCCACAGGGTGGATAGATTTTTTCTTCTAAACTTTAATAAATTAGATTACGTTTTACGATCCATTTAGGAAAATTCGATGTGATGAGTTGACGAAGGCTAGGTTTTTTCAACCAGCTCTTACTTATTTATACGAGTAGAAGAAATTATAAATAGATCATTATTTCATGATTCTTGCTTGCATCTCCTAAAAGTTACTGCACTGTTCAATTAAAAATGACTGAATTGCAATGAATGAATTAAATTCATTAAATTAAATTAAGAATGAATGAATTATTTGAATGATTAAATTGATACCTACATGAACAATGAACTAACTAGTAGCTTCTTAATTAATGAAATAAAAGAAATTATGTCGATCTCCGATAATTCAATATTAAGTAACTCATTGGTTTTTAAGAGTGAAAAGTACTATTTTAGGGACAAAAATAGACATTTCCGTGTGCTAATTATTCCAGTCCAGCTATTAGAATGCATGCAATTACTTCCTCATCATGATACGTAAAACGAATTTTTTGCCATTGTTGGAAAGCTCTTATTAAGTACTTTCAGTCACAAAAGTGATTTTTTTTCCAACGTGTTTGTGAACGGGGCACAAAAAACGACAAAAAATTGAAAATTCGTACCCCGGTTTTCGTTTCATTTTCTACTATACACGCCTTAATCAGAAATTCGAACTGAAAGTATAGCTAGGCCCTCATAGGGAGATCATGAATAAAATGACGTCGTAAACCATGAAATTTAGCAGTTATAAGCTCACAAACTCAAAAGTTGCAGTTTTTGCGTAAATCACGTTTCCCAGATTTCACCGATTTCGAAGCCGTAATTACAGGATAGATTCGTTAAAATTAAATAAATAAATTAATAAAATGGGACCTACTTGGTATCCTTTCGAAGGAAAAATAGTATGTAACCAGATCGGATTTACAGGGGCTGAGCGCCAGCGAACAGCTTATACCACATAAATAAATAAATTATAAAAATTAAAAAATTTAAAAATGTAGGACTTCTCCAAGCAGCAACGAGTATACATTTTTTAAGAGCAAATACAGATTCTACGTCTAATTTTCCGTAAAAAAAGTGTAGAGTAAGTTTTTGCAATAGATAAAAGGATCAAGGAAATGCATAGGGCATTGAACAGTTCAGAGCTGCTAAGCTGAGCAAGCATATGGTCAGTTCCAGTTTCACATGCCTTCGTTTTCCCAGACTAAATCATTCATCAGTTCGTTGTTAAGGCAAGAACCAAACAAACTAACTGAAGTCTATTATTATTCAATTGGTTTGGCTGGCACGTGCTTATTTGAGCGTTAGGTAGATACTTTAAATTTTTCACCTGCTAAACCCAGTGTCTTCCTGACAACATGTTACTGAAATGTTAGTACACATGAAATGTTGAATTGATTATGCGATGGGCTGAATCTGCCTTTCACTAACTTGATCTCTGATTATACGATTCTACAAAATTATATCCACTACTTTTTAAACACTAGGGGCTAAGCGCACCCTGTGGCTCCTCCGCTCAACCCTCTCGAGCGGGGAAGGGCTCCACCCCATACCCCGGCGCGGCTCGTCTGAGGGGCTTCGCCCTGGAAGGGCATGCCAATGTTCCAAAAACATTGAAAAATATTCATTTCCACCCCCTCAAAAAACCTCTGAAATTGAGCGAGCGATTTGGCTAAATAAGTGAGCTATTACGATTCCGAAAATGATTTTTGGTGAAAATCTCAAGGATATAGCTTTTATAATAGTTCTTTCACAAGTGTTTGGAGTGGACGGCGAACAGCGAACGGCACAGTGCGGCGGACGTACTGCATTTTTTAAAAAGAATTCTAGGATTCTACTTGCATCAAGTGTACTGCGAATTAAAATTTTTGGGATATTTTTTTAATGAGTTATGAACTAAAAATTGCTAAATTCACTTATTATGATAACGAATATTTTAGTTCGTTTGTGCACTTGAGAATATACGAAGGAATTAGGTGATTTTGATAATGTGTTATGAAGCTTGGTGCCCTGAAATTTGGAGAAAGCTCAATATTGCTCGCAATCTAAGCATCTCTGACCATCATACGATACGCACGTTGCTGGTCGTTTAGTTCATGAGCTGCTGACCCGTAGTCGTGAGAAAGGCAGATGAAGTAGTAGTTGTCAGCCGTAAAGAGCAGCTGCACTATTACTCAATTGTGGCCACTTGACATCGCCGAGGAGATCACTAGAGAGATTTGTTCCGTGTTGTCAAACCAATTTTTCTTTTCTCGATTTCACAAACTCTTCAAATATCAAACTTACGTTGAATGTAACTGCGGTGGCTCCCCTGAGCCCTAGCGTTTAATCCACCTCTTAAAAAAAAAAAAAAATCTTGTCGGATACCGCATTAAAGTTTGACAATTTATTCAATTAAATGATTAACTGAATCATATAACGCAATTAATTTCACCTTGTTGATACCGTATTATCAATCGTGGGCTCTCTTTATAGCTTTTATCGCTTATCTCGAATCATCCAGAAAAGAAAAACATCTGTCAACCGAAGTTCGATTCGAAACGTTGGTCAGACGATGAAATTTCATCTTGTGGAACTGTGTGATGTTCAAGATATGTTGACTAACGATTTAAATGGTAATTCTCACTTCCTGATTTAAATGGTAATTTTCAGAGGTTTTAAAGAAGAATTATAATTTCCTATGTTTTTGGGATTTGAGAGTGTTTGGTATATTTGGATCCTTAGTAAAATACACGACGGATACACATGACGGCGGTGTATGACAGATTGATAGCTCGAATGGTCATCGCAGCTTCATAGAGCAATTTCATAGAGCAATTTCAGAGAATTAGAGAAATTTGGCATACTCTTATTACTCTAACATTTCTGAATGCATTAGAATTGATATTTTTTTACTCTTCAGACCGATAGGTAGTAATCAGGTACAAGTTAGTGAATAATGAATCACAAACGGCGCTTAATCGAATCTCACCATGCCATATATTAAAGCTTGTCATTCAAATATTGCTTAGCATGGTATTATCGTGTCCTAATTGTTGATTATGATCGAGATTTGTGAAGTCCACATCATAATCGAAGTATCACTCACTAGCTATGTTAGTCTCGCTCTAACGGATCCGCGGTTTCAATGGCGAATAGGCGAACTGCTGATATAGCCACTGCTTGATAGATATGACATTGAGGTGAAAGAGGTTTGAAGCGATAGAGCCAAAGAAGTTATTCCGGACTCGATCCACGTCCATTGGAAGCCGCGGGGGAGATATCACGTGCTTCTCTAACTATGATATAGACCCCTCTTGTTGAACTGGTCAGGAAGAAACCACAAGATGACGAGATGAGCAACGATGAACGGTTTTGTATGAACCTATATGAGTCACATTCACGTTCATTTCTACCTACCGAAAATATATTGTATTGTATAATGTATATAGTTGGTATATAGAAGAATGGACGTGTTATGATAATGCAACACACCTTTATATTTTTTATAGATGATCTATCAATATTTAAAGACTAAATCTGATTGAATAATTTGGGTAGGTTTTCATGGTTGCAATCAAGAACGAGAAGTTGAGGTTGCTATAAAAATGAATTGCAAAAAACTTACGTTGCTTGTTGATTATTATTGAGGTTGCTGCTTGGGAACGCATAAACTGTTTATGGAAATGCATAATTGGTCATGGCAAAGCACTCGAATTATTTTGTCGATGTGGGAAGTTGCTATAACCTCCAAGTCTCGCGTTTGAATCGAGAAGTCGAGATGTCTACTGTCATTTTCGATCACATTCACCGGGTTGTATCGGTCTTGTTTTACTTAATACCGTTTTCAGTTTTGATTCGAGGTCCTAAATGCGCGAAATCGAGAGATAGTGAAGAGGACATTAATTTGTAAACATTAATCAAGCAGCATGCAGTAACTGCATGCAATTAATTGCATATTAGACTCACAGCGATCGTTTGCCTACTAGACATATTAAAACCCAGTTGATAAGTGAACCTCGTTAACTACTACATCTGAAATGAGATAAACACAGAATATTGGCCAATACGTACAAAGTCAAACAACTACCTTTATACGTCTTTGACCCATCCATCGTTGAAATTACCTTAAGGAAAATTTTACCGCTATAACCGTTGGCTTTCTGCGAGTTAACATCTGTTTGAAGATATTGAATGCTGCCCTCGTTGACACAAGGGTACTTGTGGAGTCAATACCACGCTCAAAAACTATCAATACTAAAACCCAAAGAAGCAAGAGTACACGATTGAAAAGATTAAATACATTTTTCAACATTTAAACACGAAACATGTGTTGGAAAAAAGAGGAAAATGATGCTGTCTACAGCATTATATAATTTCATCTCAAAATTAGGAATCTGCGGAAAAGGCCCTAAAAGATGAGACGCCACATTGGCTTGAAAACTAATTTCAATTTTTCACTCTCTTTGAAAACCATAGAGCGAAAATCTCATTTAGTTGGAACTCGACTTCTGAAATATAGCTTCCATTTTTTGGTTGCCGGATCATGGTCATTCATTGTTAACGCAGTCAACAGACAAAAACAACAAGTCAACAATAACAAAAAAAACCTTGTTCGATTTGAGTATTTTAACCTTCTCCCGTTTCCATGTTTAGATACGCGGAGGGAAATATTGTTAGGGGTGAACTGTATGGTATGGTGAGGTCTTTGTGGCACTAGTCCAACATCAATGAGATCAGGAAGCGTTTAAATATATGTGTACTTCGCATTCGTAGGATCGTGAGACTGTTCAAAAAGGATTGCAAGAGCTTGCGGAACCTTTTAAAAAAAAGTATTTGGCAGGGTAGCATAAAAGCAATCTATTAAGAGCCTCCTGTATAAACAAGTGTTGCGGCTGACGTGATGAGGATTTAGAACGCGTTTCTAGCTCGCTCACCCTCCATTCGCCCGGCCTCGGAGGCCACGCTTCTCGTTCCTGCGATGAAAAGATCCACCATACTATACCTACCACCGTAACATTCCCCATACTCATTTCTAGGTCAGACTATGCTGCTTGTCCCATACTAAGACAGCAATTTCCTTTACTGCCACACCAGTGAACCGCAGGTGTTGCATTCGAAACTTCAGATTATGGACTATGCAGTTTGTGGCTGTAAGAAATTAGATGAAAATCTATGCATCAGTATTGAATTGTAACTAAAAGTTTTGACTAAAACCATGGTTATACACCTATATTCACCTTAATCACACCCCTTGATCAAAATCTCCTGCACTTTCATTTCGATTTGGATGTATTCTGATGGAATGAACTAAACATGTAATATATATGATAGCCATGATTTTAATACATTTATATACGAGTGTAAATTAACTTTTCTACTCCAGTATCATAATAATCTGAAGAATAGTTTAGTAGCGCGTAGACGACACACCAAGTAACAAAGAAATAGTAACAAAGAAATTTAAATTCGAATTCTACGTCTAATTTCCTGCAAGAATCATTAGTTAATCGAATTTGAACAGTACTGTAAGTATTTGCAACGGATTTTCAAAGTTGAAAAACATGAAACCGTGTGGTACTGAAATTAGTAAAAACTAATAGTTGTAGTCAAATTTCCGCCGTTTTGACGTCAAATTCGGATTCAAAGTTAAATTTCCTATAAGAATAGCTTACAATAACGGTTAAAAACCATACTTTAATTTTTCACTCTTACCGATGCCAGCGAAGCTCGAAATTTCGGCCGGTGAAAAACTCGATTTACGGAAAATAATTTCTCTCGCTCTGTTTGAAATTTTTTCACCAAATTTTTTGCTATGTACGTATGTAAGACATTCAAATGAAGAGTCCTGCATAGTAAAACAATTATTTTACCTACATTTTGACCCCAAAAATCGCGGTTAAAGTCCAATTTTCGGGCTTTCAAAAACTGATTTTTTTGGACCACTTGCAGATTTTTCCGAGAAATAAAAAAAATCACAAAAATACATCATGGTAAGACACAACTATCCTGAAAATTTCAGATTTTTACCTGTATTGAGAGAAGAGTAAAAATTCGTTAACTGTTCGGTTGAAAAAAATCGCAGGGGTACCCCTTGGATTTTTCGCGAAAAATTTTTTGAAATGGATTTCGCTCAAATTCAGCATAATGATAGTTGATGATGTGTATATCAATAATATATGGTTCATTCTATGTTTCTTCCGCACTAAATAGATGAAAATAACGTTTAAAGTTGAAAAATGTCATGTTTTCGTGTATAGTCTGCTAATATTGTTGAATAACGCAAAAACGGTTGAAAAATGGATAGGTACATTACATTAGGAAAATGTGGACAGTTAAATTACCTAACTTTTGGTATATTCAAACATCTGAATTGACGACTTTTTGTTTGAGTTATCCACTCTGCAAGTTACAAATCTTGGAAAACTTAAATTTATTATGTCTAATTCTGCTACAACTTGGCTCCAGTTGAAAACCCCACTACTTTATGATACAAAGGGGCGATCAGCCCCTAGTGAACTATATAGGTACAGCATCCATGAAATTAAGAATTGGAAATATACCCATATAGATGAGATTTATTAAGAAAATTTAGTTATTGTAAATTTTTTTTAGCTGTGGTACATCCGTGGTAATTTGAATAATAACCAGGTTGTCTATTATTCACTACATGTTCTCTTCTACGGTCACCGTATCCATCCAGCCACGATAACGCAGTTGTTGGAGCTGGAGATTACGGACCAAACTTGGATCGGAAACAATACCTAAACTAAGTTGGTCTTACAGGTGGAGTGAGAGGGAACAATGATGAAGCTGAGATCAACTCACAGCCTGTCAACTGCACTGTAAATGCTATTTACAGCTGCACTTACTCGCACGAGATGGGCAAATTCCACGCTGTCTCCACAAAAGCCGAACTAGAACCTCTTTGCTTGTAAGTAACCATTTGTTTTATTCAACGGCTTCAATTTGAATCCGACAAGGTTAAATTCTATTCGTGGAATATTGGACTTGCACTGAAGTTTTAGTCCTGCAATTTAGCCTATAGCGTATCAAGCTAGTGGTATCCGATGTAAAACAATCCTGACTAGTGACGCAATAATAAAGTTTAGCTGGACAACGGAATAATAAATTATAACGGTTAAGCTATTCGAAAAGTAGAGGGACGTTAATTAATCATTGACAGTTGTACAGCTAATTGGTTGACTTTTTGCAAACTCGTGAAACTTCACGACGAACAGCCTGAATGAGTAAAAAGAATCTCATGGAAATACCCGTCGATTTAAAAAGTTCCATTGCCTGATGAATATCATCGATAATTATTGATCACTTACACACCAGGCTGATTGCGAAGTTCAACAGTGGGACAACATAATTAGCATAGTAATTACCCTTTCGTGATAGGATAATTAGTAAAGGACTAGCTAGGTAGGATGAACAGTAATGAACTTGCACTGTAGAAAAGAAATGGAATATGAACGATCACTACCATTTGACGGATTCGAGAGGAAACGTTCCCCTTAAAATTAACGCGTACGGTAAGAAGTTTGCATTAAATGGGATGGAGCTGTAAATTGACGAGGTTGTAAAACAATTACGCTCTTCTCACTTATTTGCGAACTAAAAACGATAAAAATAGAAAATAAATAAATAATATATAAAATATAAAATAAATAAAAAGTGAGCGCAACTTATGCGAGCTCTAACAACTAAGCGCAAGAATTTAGTCCTCGAAATGACCAGAGATAGCTCGATACCTAACATTGATAAAGACAATGAGCATATTTATACATGACGGGAACGGAATTTTATTTGGTATTCGATATTCGGATTCTACGTACCTTGAAACGTAAACATCACATCTTGAAGGAGGTCACTACTTTTTTTACAATGGTTTATTATTGAACAATGAACCAAAAATCTCGGATTCGATCGGACATGCAGGAACTGTACATCCCGAGAAAAACCGCAAGTCAATTGAGCCGCTTCCTCATTTTTGAAGTCGGTTAAATAAATTGAAACATTACCGAGCAAAATATAAGTCTTTGGAATGTGTATAAATTTCGTTGAAATTCTTTTTTCATCGCCGAACTTCGTCGCCGTTTCAGCCAACATGATCTGGACCAGATTTGACCAGATCTGGAGTGTATAAAAAAATTGGTCGTGAACAAAAAGCATATTGTATGAAAACGACTTGACTTGAACATATTAGTTTTAGCTCCAAGTTTGATGGGGCTGACTCGTTTTTCATTGCTCTTATTCTTCGCCTGTTGCTTTCGACCCTTCAGGCTTCATGAGAGCAGAATAGGTTAATGTGGTGCTGAAGCCTCATTGGCACCTTCGTTAGATCACGACATAACATCTAACCATGGGAATACTGGTTATTGCGTTATCGCAATGCTGACAAACCACCCATTAGGCTGTCATTGGAAGTTTGATATTTTTACATCCTCTCCAGCAAAAGAAAAATTACCGAGAGCGAATCTTTTATAATTCAGTAGCAAGCTGCCGGGATGTTCACCAGTCAAAATGAACCGACGCGATGCACGTCAAGTTTTGACCCACCGTACCCATTAATTCATTCGCAAGCTAATCATTGCTTAGGCAGCTTATGCTATACGGCATTGCCAAATGGCCTTTGTAAAATGAATAAACTTTGATACGGATGGTTATTTATTAATTATACAAAGAGAAATCTGAGACGACCGGTGAAGACTCGCTTTTTCAACCTTGTCGCGCCTTGTTGTGGTCAGTAAACATACCATCATAAATTGTCAATAGTGGAGAAGAATACTTACTGGGCCAATCATAATTCATTGACAGAGATTGATTGATTATCGATTCGTTTACAAAATCTGGCAAGTTTTGGCTACAAGCCACTCTTACAACTAACCAGAAAATTCCAGACTTGTGTAATCTCAATGAAAACTGGTATTTTTTTTTTTTTTAATTTTTATTTCCATTGATTTAACAAAATAACAAAATAAATATCAACGCTACCATACAGACAGGGGGGGTATTATACAGGCAGGGGGAAATAAATACATACGACCACCTGGAGAAGTATGTATTTAGTTATTTTTTTCACTATTGACTTTTGGAAGCTGTGCATCATCTATTGACTTATCTTGTTTAGAAGGAACTCAGATGGGAAAACAATTCCTTCCAGCATTCCCCACGCACAAGGAAAGCTGTTTCATCAGCAAAGAGGAATAGTTTATCAGAACAAATTACAGTTGGCAGAGAACTTTATAGATTAAGAAAAGAACGGGCCCCAGTTAACTCCCCTGAATAATCTCAAAATCCGAGTTCATAATCGAGCCAACCAGGTTCCTTATGGAAAATACGCTCAGATAAATAGGATGAAAACCTGGCCAGTCTGGGACTACAGATTTCCATCGCCTCCAAAGGAGGAGCGATCAATCAAATCAAAAATTTTGTTGATTGACTACAGTTCAACATGGTAGTGCTGCGTTGTCGCTAGAAAGGACATCAATAAGCTCCAGTCGGGAGGTCGAAGGAAATAATTATGTAGGTACTGTTCTACGTGACGTGATCAGCAAGACACTAATGCTGTGCGGGCTGGTTGCCTACACCGTTCCGTTCGAACTTATATTTTTCAAAGCTCGTTAAATATTCATTAGCTAACACTACTCGAACAATCAGTTGAATATATTATATTACTAATTAAAGTCAGGAATTTCAATCAGGGACCCACGGAAATTTAAAAAAACCCTGAATCCCCGACGCCAAAGAACTTTTCAAACATTTTTTAATCGAATACCTTTTAATCAAATAGGAATGATTGTTCCTGCAGTTTCAATTTTGGTTTCAAAGCGTAGCTAGTGTGGTATAGTTCCAAATACGAGAGTAGCGAGAAGACAATAGAGAATATGAATGAATAAAATAACTCCTCACTCAGGTGTTTAGGTTTGGGAGTGTTTAGGTAGGTACTACAGAAAAATTAGTGATATCCGCACATGCGAATTCGAATTTTCGCTACTTATACGCATAAGCTCAATTTTTACTCATGACATTTGGGACGCGATACCAAACAATAATATATTGAAGTTGTGGAATATTTCGGAATACTATCCGCAATAGAAATGTTCTCAATGTTGCAGAAACCTTCATGACTACCTGAGGTGCGTCGACGATTATACGAGAAAATGCCTAGTCGGTGATGAAAGGGCTAGATTCAACCGGATGTTCTCCGGTACGAGCATGATCATACATGAAATATGCACACATGGACCTTATCAAAAAGGTAAGACGCGAATATGCAATGCTACAGTTTGTAGGCATCAATTTTCGTCACAGCAATTAACTCAACAAACGAGCTGTGTGCCGTTTCTCCTTTTAACTCCGCGAACTCAACCGTTTTGCCTTGCTGATTAGCGAAATTGAATGATGACATAAATAAAAATGATGAAATAAAAAAATTGAAGGATAAAATTATAAATATCGAATGACAAAATTATTTAAAACGTTTCAGAAAACGTATCAGAAAACAGAAAAACGTATCAGATTTCGATTTCCTGTTTCTTTGCATTGCAATGCACATTAACCTATTGGAATTGGCGAACTAATATGTAAAAAGTGAATCGACTGTCAAGTTGGGTCCAGTTTGCAGAGCCAGTTGACCTACCTACTGTTTTCATTGAGGCCAGGTTTACATGAGATCTGAAAAGGAAGACGAAGCAAAGAAGATCGAAATCATTACCTCGGAGTATTTCTAGTCCCCTTATATTGGAAACGTTTTCATTCCCCCTTGATCTCTCAACCCTCGTGATGATATTTGGTCGGTGTAATAACCCGCTTGGTTTTTTGGTTGACTCAGACTTTCTCAATGTCCATTCTCATTTCATCTCCTCTATATTCTAATAAGACAGAGGCAAATACTGTTCCTTTCAAATATCTTCCCAGTTCAAAAGTTCTGTAAATTGAAACGTAACGGCAAGAAATTATATACAAACACTTCCTTCTTGTATTGGCTAACTATTTCGCGGGGAGCTTTTCAGCGTCAAATAACAGACTTCAATATGAACAATAGCTGCCAAAGTATATGGCCAAATGGAACAAATTCTTGAAATTGGCTCTTGAACAGCTCAATTGAATGTAAATTATTCTCGAGTTCGACTACGCGAATGAAAATACGTCGTAGGCTAGCTTATTATACATTTTCTTTAGTCAGGACCATCAAATTTATCAGTGGAATAAAAAATTTTATATTCATCATTCATTCCACAAAAATTTTTTTCGAACTGACAGCGAAAGCGGCTGAGCCGCGAAGACATTTCATGACTGGACTGATTTATGTTGCAGAGTTTTTGAAACACGCAGTATGTATGAAGAACCTGAACGATGAATTTGACGAGTGCGGTCACGTCTACTACAAGAAAATTGAAAACATTGAAAATCGATTGGACAGAAACGTCTTTATATGCTGGTAAGTTATTTGGTTATGATTTCTTGTGAGCGATAAAATTTCATTTCATCGAAATTCATTTAGAGGCCATCGATTGAACTGAATTCAAACTGGTCGTATTTTGAATACGTCTGAATGGTCGTTTAAGTTCTCGAATAACTCGTGCAGTTGAGAAAGAGCGCCAATTTTGCATACAACAAATAATTTGGACATGGGCCGACGTAAATATTTCAGTTTGAAAAAGCTTATAGCCACAAAAAATACTAACAAGACCAATTTCGAATTCTGATGCGCATTCAGCGACCTATCAATCATCCTGGATTCCACAAATGAATTTCTATTTTGACAATCAAAACACAGAATGTCCTATTTGTGATTTCAGCTCCCTCCGTGAGTACTTGACGTGCATGAACCAACTTGTGAGGGCAAAATGCGGACCAGTAACTGCAAATTTCTCGCGCGGTTTCAACGAAAGAGTGTTCCACACCATTTTAACGGTAATTGATCTCTCCATTATTTTAACCGATTTAGTACAGATTATATCAACTTCAATTTCCAGTGCAGAAATTCCTGCAATTACCACGGCAAACGTATAATTGGGTATATTCCCAATAATACTCACCATTTATTTATACTCACCATCTACATTTATTGTTCCGGGTAGTTGACAGAAATAACTACAGAACGAACGAAAAAAAAATTCCGCAAGTCAACCATAGTAACCTCTTCCTTTTGAAGTCGCATTATTTAAAAATCATGTTGATCGTAAAACATCGCCTAAAACCCACCACTGATGTTGCACTACTAATGTTTTATACAGGGTGCGCTAGAGAAACTTACTCAGGTATTTTTAGGTATTTTAGTTAGTTTGTGCGTATCTTGTATTTTTATTTTTACAGGCTACAAAAAATCAATATATTTCAACGCTCTTATAGACCGCAAGAGTGAATATATGAACGCTGGGAGTCTTTAAAATTGCCTATATCACCGCGATATATTGCTTGATTTTTATTGTCGGGGTCACATGCAGTACTTCCTCATAAAACGCATTTTCAGTTATTTTATTCAATCCTTATTGTACCTTTTGGGTATCTTTGCCCTATATACGACCAACTTCGAGCTATGAAAATCGTTCTTTACTCGTTGGAATGATCGTCGAACACTCTCTTCATCTGCACCGTTATGCTAAAAATTTAGCTTTTAATTTGGGAGTTAAGAAAAATAAAGATGATTAAAATTACAATAGTTGCTACGGAGTTTTCCCCTATAGTTACCAATCTGTTTTTCGGTTTGAATGTTCATACATGTTCGGAAAAATTACCATCAGAAATGGATAGTCTTCTTAAATCATTATTGAAGCGAAGGAATAATGAACCACTGTACAATCATTCGCAGGGTTTTTTCCCCTCAAGTATTATCCTTACCACTATTCACTTAATAAGGGTAAACAAACGAACAATTTTCATTACGTAATTACCGATCCGAAATAATGCCTCCAAAGCACTTTTACCGATCGACAGTGAAAATTGGTCAAGGGCTATTCCTATTGAAGCATTTGTATAGTGGCGTGTGACGAACGTCAGGCGATCTACTTACTTGACGTGACCGAATCCTCATGTTAATACCATTCTCGAAACCGTTTCCTCTCCTATCGAGTTCTATCTCTCTCTTTCGCCCCTCAAACCTTTTCAACTTCACTCCTTCTCTCATTCACCCTCTCCCTCTCTTTCTCTTTCTCTTCAGTCCGGTCATTGTGGACTCTCAGGTGCCAATTCGTCCAACAACGCCGATCGGTATTCACCAAGTGTTTCACTCTCTCTTTCTCCCTCTCTTTTTCTTCACTCTGTCTCCACTGGAATCGTTCCTTTTCGTGAGAGTTGAACCATAACTTGCTATAGCTGATGAAATAAGGATTTTCCGTGACGATGGGGGAGAACGGATCAACGTAGCTTTGGTTCACTCTATTCGAGTAAGATTAACCTACCCTTTTTCACATAAGCCCAACGTTCGAATGTAAGCACAACGCGAAGAAACCCAACAATTGTTGCTTTCAGTTTGTGCTATGATCGCCTTTCGTCGCATAATCAAAATCTTGATAAGTGGTCGGGCAGCGCGATGCGGTCTCATTAGTTAGCCAACGATAAAACTCATTTGGGTCGCAGTATTTGAATATTAACGGTCCGTCTATTTATCATTTGCCTGTGTTCGAACGACAAAAAAAAAACAAAAAACTTCAGAATAGCGAATTGTATAGTAGCCTCTACTTTTTGAGATGTTGAGTACATGTTTGGTGCACCCTAATTTCATCGAAACCGGAAACCTGAGCAAGAATAAAGACGGAATAGCGTTATTCTGTGGCCATTGTTTCAGTTTTGATTTTGTTAGCGGAAACACACGCAACAACAAAATAATATACTCGCTTGTTAATTGTCAAGCCAATTCCAATAGCTCGAACTAAATTAGCGCTGTTAACGCCGCAGCAGTGTCCGTCTTAGGTTGTTTGTCGATATTATTTGAGAAAAAATTTGTTTCCATTGATTTTGACAATTCTGGTTTATCAATCAATAATAAACCATTGTAATCGCCCAAGAAAAAAATTGTCTAACCCCCTCAAAATTTGATGTTTTACGTTTCAAGGCACGTAGAATCCGAATATCCGATAAAAAAAATTTTGGCCGTCCGCCGTACGCCGTCAATACTTTCTCCGGCCAAACTATAAATAGCTATATTATTCTTGAAATTTTCACCAAAAATCAATCTCGGTCTCACAACGGCCCAATTCTTGAATTTTCTTGCTCAATATAATGGTATTTTTGGGGGAAAACATCAATCGTCAAACCTCAAATATATTGATTTAAGCGGCCTGTAAAAATCGGAATAGTGAAAACTCGCAAGAGGTGGAAATACGGTGTGTGTTCCAAACGATAGAGACATTTTTATAGCTAGGAGACCCCAAAATAACTGAAAACGTGAATTATGAGGAAGCAGTTGTATGACACCTATTATAAAAAGCAAGCGTTATTCACCTGCCACATAAGAACATTTCAAGTCCTCCATCGTTCAAATGGATCTATTTTCGCGTTCTGTAAAAATCAAAAGAATGTCAGTATGCGAATAACGTGGAAGAACGGTATGTGACCGTCTTCATCAGTCGTCGTCCAAATCAGTAGTCGTTCAATCGCCGCCTCACACATTTCAAGACCTTGAGCGTTGATATATATTGATTTTTCGGCCTGTAAAAATCAAAATATAAAATACGCATTAGTGAAATACTGAAAAAAAAGCTGATAAAGTGGAAGTACGGAGTATGAGCTAGAGGATAAATAATCAAGTTTCATCTGCTCGTCCTAACGAAAATTTTAAGATCTCAAACGATAAAAAATAATGGCACATGAAAATCGAAATTCTGTGGCGGTTATATCTCGGAAGTTCTGTGAATTATCCGATATCCAGAAACCGATAATTTTGCACTTCAACGGGGAGAATATTTACTGAAAATTTCATTGAGTTTCATATTTTTTTTTACGGAGAAATGAAGTTTTTTGTCATTTTTTTTACCACAGACACATGGAAACACGGACTGATAGACTCACAAACTTGTTCAGACAGTGTTTTTGGGTAAAGTACACTGAAAATTTCTTCCGAAATAACCTCCATACCGAATTCGACTTTCCGGACGATGCCAACACTTCCGTTTTCTACGTAAACATGGAAGTAAATTACAATGGTTTATTGATGAATAATAAACCAAAATCAGTACCACCGGATTCTTTCCTGCCCGATTGACTAAGGTTTATGAAAATGAGAAGTTCACTATTCTATTTTATACTTATTCGGAAAACATTACAGGACGAAATTCGTGTTAAATACTCGGCTCTATATCCGATCAAGCTGTCAGAGTTTACGTAACAACGGCCAATACAACTTTTGAACAACATCTCAACTTCTCCTGGTTAGATTTCTCGAACGTAAATGTAAATTTATGTTTCAGTCGAGCAACTTTTTGTAACCTCTCCGGTCGGCTACTTTCAAAATCGTCCTAACTGAGAGATTACGGTTAATGAAAATGCTTTAACTCCTTTTCATTTCAACAACATAAATAACAATTCGCTCGGGTGGTAGAATCAGTAGTTATACAAATGGTGGAGTGCTATTGCTCTAATGAAAAAATACTGTTTTCGAGTGAGTCAGTTATTGTAGAAATAGTATCAATTCAATTTCAACTATTTTTCGTTTATCTACTCACCATTTTCGCTGTGTAGGAAAAGTAGAGGTGTTGACATCGCGATACGCTTCTGAGAGTTCAGGATTGTTTCGGAAAACCGTAGGCGTGGGCTTTTGTTCCTTCAGTCACGAAATACTTTTGGTTAACGAAACACACGCCACCCCATACCACCAAGGTTTATGACCTTTGAGATCAATTTACGAAACCTGGCCGAAGAATCTTTTACATTTTTCTTTAAATGGAAAAAAATCCCCGCTCAGCGAGTCGTTCATTTTTTGCCAGTGAACGATTTGATATTTACTGCCACCGGGGCAATTGTCGCCACTTACGTTTTCCGAGAACAGCCTTCAACTGGAGCACGTGGATGTTGAGTTGTTACCCCTAAGAAATAATATGTACTGTGAACACTGTAGTTTGCATAAGGTCGACCATTCTACTAAAACTCATTTGAATTTCGAATTCTGTAATACCTATGAAAAAGTCAAATAAACTGGCAATTTATTGACATGCGGTGACCTCATTAACGACCGCTCCGATATAATATGCGATCAAATCGGACCATGGTTGATTATAACGAATGATGAGAGCCCATCCTATAGACAATTTTACGCAAAACCCGGTTTTTGCTTCGAAACGATAAAATGTGTTTTGCCACTCATAATATTTTTCTATTTTTCAATTTTGAAAATTCTTTTATAAGACAAATCAATCTTTAAGACAAATCATCTGTCTTATCTTAGTTTACTTAAAAAAAACTTAAAAAAAAAACATAGGTATATATATTAAAAAATATAAAATAATAAAAATAATAATAAAATTGACTCGAAAAATATCTGCATGTAGAAAAAAAGCTGATAACAGAAATAATAACAAACGAAAATAACAAAAAACAAACGCTTCCCAACTTTACAGCAATGCAGCGATTATGATTCCCTGTTAATATGAAATTTCGTATTAGACAACCTCAATATATTTTAGTACTCGTAACGATCCGACCACCTCCTCTGAATTTGCAAGAATATATTTCATATATAATTACGTTTACTTCCACGGTAGATTTTTATAGTAATATTACTATAAACTAATAAGTTTAAAAACGTATGAGTGGCGTGGTATTAAACCCGGAAAAACACATAGCTGTCGGCAAAATTCCGCCGTTTTGACGTCATATTCGGATTCAGCGTTAAATTTCCTATAAGAATAGCTTTCTAAATCGCTTTAAAACGATAATTTAGTTTTTCACTATTACCGATGCCAGCGGAGCTCGGAATTTCGGCCGGCGAAAAAGTCGATTCACGGAAAATAATTTCTCTGGCTCAGTTAAAATTTTTTTCACCAAATTTTTTGCTATGTACGTGTGTAAGGCGTTCAAATGAAGACTCCTGCATAATAAAACAATTGATTCGCATTTATTTTGACCCCGCAAATGACTGTTAAAGTCCAATTTTTGAGCTTTCAAAAACCGATTTTTTTGGACCACTTGCAGATTTTTCCGAGAAACAAAAAAAATCACAAAAATACATCTTGGTAAGACACAACTTTCCTGAAAATTTCTGATTTTTATTTGTTTTGAGGGACGAGTAAAAAATCGTTAACTGTTCTCTTAAGTCTTATTTTTTTAATTAGGCCTCTGTTCAAATTTTATAGCACTTTGAAATTTTATGACCCCGTTTTTCACGTTTTTTCGCCTGTTTTTCGCAAATAACTTTTGAACCGACCACTTTTACATAGGTATATTACTCAAAGGCAAGAAAGAGCTATCAAAATACTACAATTTAGTGTATATAATTATATTTTTATGTCATGTCCCCGCGGAGCTATTAACGTTTGAAGAAAAGTCAAAACACGTTTTCTTATTTTTGATCGGTTCTACATTAAATTTCCTTAATTTTCTTCCACAGCACCTAATCGTTCCCATTTCGCGAGCGTGACGAAAAAAGCCTAAGTTGAAACTTAAAAAGTATGAAAATCGAAAAAAAATTCGAAACATATTATCAATCGTTTGAGTTTGTTTGTTTTCACTTTGAATTCGAATTCTACGTCTGATTTCCTGTAAGAATCATTAATTAATCAAATTTGATCCGTACTGTAAGTATTTGCAACGGATTTTCAAAATTTTCAAAATTGAAAAACTGATAGTTGTCGTGAAATTTCCACCGTTTTGACGTCATATTCGGATTCAGCATTAAATTTCCTATAAGAATAGCTTTCAAAATCGCTCAAAAACGAACATTTAATTTTTTACTATTGCCGAGCTCGGAATTTCGGCCGGCGAAAAACCCGATTCACAGAAAATAATTTCTCTGGCTCTGTTTAAATTTTTTTCACCAACTTTTTTGCTATGTACGTGTGTAGGGCGTTCAAATGAAGACTCCTGCATAATAAAACAATTGATTCGCATTTATTTTGACCCCGAAAATCACGGTTAAAGTCCAATTTTCGGGCTTTCAAAAACTGATTTTTTTGGACCACTTGCAGATTTTTCCGAGAAATAAAAAAAATCACAAAAATACATCATGGTAAGACACAACTTTCCTGAAAATTTCAGATTTTTAGCTGTATTGAGAGAGGAGTAAAAATTCGTTAACTGTTCGGTTGAAAAAAATCGCAGGGGTACCCCTTGGATTTTTCGCGAAAAATTTTTTGAAATAGATTTTGCTCAAATTCAGCATAATGATAGTTGATGATGTGTATATCAATAATATATGGTCCATTCTTCGTTTCTTTCGCACTAAATAGATGAAAAGAACGTTTAAAGTTGAAAAATGTCATTTTTTCGTGTATAGTCTACTAATATTGTTAAATAACGCAAAAACGGTTGAAAAATGGATAGGTACATTACATTAGGAAAATGTGGACAGTTAAATTACCTATCTTTTGGTATATTCAAACATCTGAATTGACGACTTTTTGTCTGAGTTATCCATTGTGCAAGTTACGAATCTTGGAAAACTTACAGTTGTTACATCTAATTCTGCTACAACTTTGCTCCAGTTGAAAAACCCAATACTTTATGATACTAAGTATGATGCGATCCCCACCAACTACATACCAAATTATAGCAACTACTTAGTACTACCTACTATAAAAATACCCATCGATTCCACTCTCCATACACAAATAATTAACTACTAAACCCATACCTTTACCTATACCTATATACCATATTATACTATATATAATATATTATACTATATATAGTAGTGAAAAGGACACTACCCCCGAGTGATTTATGTAAGGCCCGAGAGGAGGGGTGGAGATCCTCCGAGTTCTCATTTTTTTTTTTAAATAATAAAAAAAAATAATAATAATAATGGTAGGTTTTGGAAGGGAATTGGTTTGCAAAACTACGAGCAACTCATTAAATTCGAACATAGTCGACTGTTCGAATTGGTACAACTTACGAACTCGGGAGCATTTGAAACGTAGAGAGCGTACAGCATTTTTGTGCTTGTTCTGTTTCAGACACAGTGCTACAGCATCACTGAAGAAATATGCCTTGCCAGCAGCTGGGCGCAAACTCCAAAGCCTCCGGTTTGGATTGCGCTTATCTTTTCGTCCCTTTTCATGATGACATTAGTCAGGAAGTTGACGAGTTAGCTCGCAACACTTCAGTGTACGCCTCAATAGCAGGAAATATCACTGCAAGAACATGACCAGCGTTCACCGCGCAGCAGAGTTGAAAACAATGGCGGCCTTCTTATTGTTTCAGTCATGGATATGACTCGGACTTTTTTTTACTGTTACCTGTTTCTACGTCAGAAGCTTATTTAAGGCAAATTATTGCAAAGCTTATCCGGAATGGTGCACTATTTAATAATCTTCGAAGATCTTTCAAAACGTTCCAAGAGTTTATCCAAATGTAATCCCTCCATTTTATTGATCGCCAATATTTTCCCTGTTTATGAATCCAAACGAATCGACTCTTGTTTGAAACTATGGTTGACGGCAGTATAATATGTATTTCCCATTGCGCTTTTCAAGTCCGGGTTTCAAACTTGTACGATATCAATTTCTACTCCAATGTGTATTTTGCACTCCATTGAAGATCAGTTACAACTTAGATAAACGAAAATTATCACACATTGGAAAAAAAATGTATCTTGATAAACTTCCAGCGACGTAGAACAGTATTGAGGATAAGTTTTTAAATGTCTAAAACGAAAAATCCGAGTTACAGGTTACCCACCCGAATCGAATGTCACTGATCTAGCAACTCTAGTTCACACTTTCTTCACTTTCTTGGAATCGATGAATGGTTTTAACCGTTGAATTGGAGCGCTTCGTTACGTTTAGATTTTCGCGCCACCGTTCCTGCCAGCCAAGTTTTTTGGATCGTCAAGAAACTTTAGATCTAATGGCACCTACTCGCTTCTAGTTATCAGAATCTTATCAGATGATCGAATGACGCAATTTTTCAAATGTTCAATGCATAACTTGTTTTTTTTTTTTTTTTTTTTTTTTTTTTTTTTTTTTTTTTTTTTTTTTTTTTTTTTTTTTTTGATAAATTCATAATACACAATAAGACGAACGTCAAAGGAAGTAAATTATATTAACAGAAAGCTATGTTTCGTGGAGTCGCTGAAACCGTTTAATGTCACTCAAATACCCTACATGAGAGAGTATTTTTTTAACGTTGTAATGCGGGAAAAAAACTAAATCATAGTGTCATTAACTCTTCATGATTGTGTCAATGAATGAAAAAAAAAAAAAAAATTTCCATTCCATAAAATGGTAGGTTTTTGAAGAAAGTTGGTCCGCTTTAAAAAAAACGCAATTCTTACGGAAACTCTTGAGAATTACACAGTTGACTCTTGCAATTGGTAAAACGAGCTCCAGAGCGTTGAAACCCGTCGATAAGGCGCGAGTTGCTAATCATCCTTGGGTTCAGTCGAATGTCGTGTCGGTTCGGTCGATTCAGACGGACGTACATGAGCCAAGTAGGTACACTTATACAATGTCAGTTCCTTGCCGAATCTTTGTACCTTAATATTTGAGAGCACATCCCGAAAATATTCAGTTGACTATATTAATCGAAATTGTCAACGAAAACACGCGATATGTTGTTCTCCACCTAGCGCAAAATTTTATAAGTCACTCGACGGAAGTTCTCATAGTGAGAAATATAAAGTGAACGGATGAGGGATACCTGCATAGACATAAGCTAGGTACCTTCATAAAACGGTGATGATTGAACTGCACATCCGACTTGCGCAAATAAGCTTACTATAGTTGTATATAACTGTGGTGTTAAACATTTTTCATGTGATAGCTCGTAATTTTCGGAAATACAGGATTATTTATTATAAAGCTATTGTTAATATTAATTATATTGAATATCTGGAATATCTGAATTCTGGATAATTTTAGTCAAGTGTTTGTAAAATGTGAATATTGATGTGTACATTTGATTGCCCAAGAGCGTTCAAAAGAACCATCACGTCTGTAGCTTTTCATTGTGATTGACAGTTCCATGACAAAATAGTAATAATGATTATTACTTCGGGCGCGATGGAGCCCATAACTAATTTGAAAAAAACTTTGACGTTCCATATCAATGGATAAGAATGTTTGTATGAGAAAAAAGGAAAATATACATATAGCCACTTTTTCGTTCATCTTGAAACCCACAGTTCACAAAAAATACTTATGAGCGTGTGAGTGCGTGGAGTATGTGTTTGCTGACATCAACCAATTTGATCAAGGAATAGGATTCGGCGCATTGAATAAAGACCCAGTAAGCGACTGATGCTTGACTGATGAGTGACTGATGAATTTTTCGGACGTTTGGCCATTGTCTTTGGCGGCTACAAAACTGGTCGTACTTTCAATTGACGAATCAAATATTTAAGTAGGAACATTTCACATCGATAGCAATTTTTTGATACGAACAGGTTGGAGAATAGCGATCGAATAACGGGGAATAGGTCGCCTGACTCCATAAATTTTTCTTTTAAAATCGTACATTCAAACCTGCCGATTGAAAGTTGGCCCTTTTTTCTAAATCCACGGAAATTGCCAGACATTGGCTTCTTCAAAGTACATGCTTAAGACGGATGTCTACTCATCCGACGTGACTGAAACTGGCATGCAAATTACCAGGGGAGCAGCCAGTAGGTTCAAGATGAATGTTCACTCAGTGAGAGATTTGTAAACGTTTCCGTTCCCTTGGCGTTGAGGCATCTTTCATAACAAAATTAGAGGGCAACTTCATCCATGTCGATCCTTAGTCCAACCAATTTGAATATTCGCTTCCTTTAGGTTCCGGTCGAGGCAGTTCAAAAATGTCTATTGTAATGAAATATAACACATGGATTCCATTACAATAGATTCCTACGTACTTTTTTATTTATTTTTTATTATTCCAACGTAGTTTACATGTAAAATTTCTGCAGTGATCTGTTATGATAATTTTGAATCAAACGATTTTTTTCCAATTAGCTAGCGGTCGTATGAATGAAGCATTGAACTCGGGAGATGAAGCTGTTATAATTGAAATGGGGAAAAAATTTAATGGGGCGAGAAAGAAACGTTGAAGCTGTTAAAAGCTTGAGTTTTAGTGAACTTTCGATAACATTTTGGGAGCAGAAACACCTCAGCGTTTTCAGAAAATCGAGCATTTTCATGAATCCTTCGTTTGTAGTCGTTTGGTAAGCGCTGGAAACTGGGTATGGCGAGATTGTTATTTATTTAGGTACTTAATTTAGTAAAAACGTGAGGCACCAAATTAACTTAGCTATGTACTGCCTATTCATTTATGAAACTCAATAATATGTGACGATGTTTAAGGTTTGTTTGCATCGATAGAGGATGACGTCGCTGAGTTCACCGACTGTTGACACAAAGTAAGGCTCCTTGTGGCTTCCTTTCTTCGACTAAAATGTAGCCCCGATTCGGCTTCTCCACAAGTCCTATAGAAATCGATGGGGTAGTCACAAATTATTATTGTTCTTTCTAATATGTATTTTTGTTATTTGAGATGTGCGTTTACTATTGAATCACAACTTGATTCATAAATTCAAAGAAGAGACATCCAGCTTCCTCAATTACAGTTTCTCTTCAGTTCAGCAATGCTTATATTATGAACATTCACGTACCTATTCCGATTGGTACTCATTGACGTATTTATTTATTTATTCAACTTTTTCAACCTCTCAAGTTTGTGAAAATGATGAACTTTTGCTAAGCAAGAGTGGTGATTTGTGGTTACGAACTTAACTCTGGTCAATCTATAATCGTAAATGATATGTAACATGTACCAGGGTTTTTTGAATAGTTGAGGGAAAAAGAAGAAGTTTTTTTTCGTTGGCGCTCTAAAAGAAACACGAAAGAAATAATCGATCGTTTTAAAAATTTCGATTAAGCACGTAAATATAGCTTTGTAACTTGACCAATTTTCAACAATGATTGGCTAATTCGATGTAGAAAATTCTCCTCTTTCCAAACGTGCACCGTATTCTTCGATCAAAGCAACCGTTTAAAGGCTATTATATTTAAACCTGCAGCGATGGAGCATACTCTGTTCGCATGTAATACAAAGGCTATTTCCAAATTTCTCGCAATATCTCATTTTGAATCTGATTTTCTGGCCAATTGGTGCTTGGCAGGTACCTAGGTAAAATGGTCAACATTTCTGCGATGAAGTCAGGTAAAAACCGCATTTGATCGGATGCTCGCTATTATTCGTTTGAAACACCCCTAAGCTCGTAGCCAAAAACCTTCAAATCATCGAAAGAGCTCCAGCTAACATGCCAAATGGAAAGCAACATTCCATCACAGAAACTGTAACGTTGAGAGTGGAATGGATGAAGATGGTGAGGGTTCATTACAGCCGGTCATCCGTGTACTATGGTGGAAGATGTATGATGGCCTGATAAACATTAGTTCCGTTTCGCCAGCCACAAGTCAAGTGCCTCCCTTCGGCCTTACATCCACCTGCTCCGCCTTTTTGGTTGGCTCTTCATATCCGTCGACCGGCTTTGAGGTGAACTCTTCTCTTCCTCAGCCAATGAGATATTGAGTACCTATCAGTGCCTGTATTGACTGCTCCTGCTAAATTACAAGCGCTCTAGTTAAAATTTCGCCGTTTGGCACGAGAATCGTTCAACTACCTACTACATGCGAGTAAAAAAGTCAAATAATTCATTAAGGCATCAGAATTTCATTCATCAACAATAACGCGCTTATGAAAATCCTGATATTGATCGTTAAACGAAGTAACTTCCGCGATAAAATCAATTCGCATAGCAACAATCCAACTTACAACGAGTAAAAGGTTGTAAAATTATTGGTGCTAAAAGAAAGTAAATCCATGACTTAACCCCTGATATCCTACTTGCCCCTATTGTCACCAAACTCACAGGCCGTTTCGAACCATCGCTGTATCACACTTCATCAGTCTCCCAATACACCGCGCTCACACCAGCTCGACCACTCAACCGCGTTCAACTCATTTTGTAAAAAAAAAAAAAATGAAATAAAGACTTGCGCAATATGTAGAAGAAAAAAATTTAATTGCAAAATACAAAATTATACATAAATGCTTCCTTTTTTTTTAATATCATTTTTGTAAAATGGGTAGCGAAGAATGGAGGACTTTCAGAACGTTACCTTAACCACTAGTTAATCGACTTACATGCTATACTGTTGCTACTCGGAATTGATATTGTTCAATTGGTTTAAAGCTTCAAATATCGCAACAAAAAAAATTTATTACCCAATTGACAGCATAGTACAGAAAATTTTTTTTGAAAAAACGAAGCGCCAGGTCATTCTCTAACCCAATAAAAAGAAAATGTTGGCCATTCTCAGGAAATAGACCTAACATTATCACACATGAATCTAAATCCTGAACGATCAGACAAGCCGCTATTTCCAAAACGCTGCAAATGATTGTACGTTCCCACTGAGAAACAGATTGGTAAATAAAGGGGGGAACTCTGGAGCAACTATTGTAATTTCAATCATATTTATGTTTCTTAATTTTCGAATTAAATTTTGCGCATTACGGTGTAGTTGAAGAGAGTTTTCGACGAGCATTCGAACGAGTACTGAACGATTTTAATAGCTGCAAGAACTCCTGAGCTACACCCTCATGCCAAATTTCTGAGAACCAATAAATCTAGCGCCACCGTGATGGTCAGCGTCCAAAAATCTGTAGACATTGATACCAAATACACCTCTTTCTGCCATATGCCTTTCCCTTGTTGTGCACAAATCTACTCATTCTTTATTTTCTCATATAATAGAGCAATACTATTTTCAAGCTAAGAGAATTCGAAAAAAATTTCAGAAACTTACCAAACGTTAGTACATGATGATAAAATCATTAGTTAACTTAACTTTCCCTCTGAGAACAGAGCGGGGTAGTCTTAGTCTTCTTAATTCGTAGAACAGTCATCACCTCTGAGAAGACTTCTGATTCAAATGTTCGACCCTGAACAGAATGAAGCTCTTGTGGAGTCCCAAACCAGACTTCTTGCTACCATTGCTACTTCTTGATATACCCCCTCGTATATTATTATAGAATCAAATATTCAGGGATTCAGGAACTTCACAATTCTTGTCAATGAGAATAAAAAATTGTGTTTACAGTGATAGCCAACAGGCAGTAAAGAGCAACCAGAAGTGCTGGATTCTTAAAAATTGTGTAGGTATCAGCAAGTTTTCTAGGATCCAGCATAAAATTCAGGTGCAATAGTAAATTCAAATTCAACTGGCCAAAGGTCGGATCAGCTACTCCTAGAAAGAACTAGAATACTCAAGGAGAAGAGCTTCATCATTTCCAACACCCTTACCTACCAGTCCGTTCTTGAAGCGTCAATAAATAAGCGTCCGCTCTTGGGCGTATCTTGATTGAAGACCAACCTTGTTCGGGATGGCCCTCAACGTCGAGAACGAACGACAACGTCGTCCTTGGTTCCTCCTGGTCAAACAGTGAACCAGAAGTTCTACCTGGAGGTTCTGAAGAGGCTGAGGGAGGACATTCGGTGGAAAAGAGCGGACTTTTGGCTCACAGGGTGCTGGTTCTTCTATTACAACAAGGCACCTTCCCACACCACGCTCACCGTGAGGTAGTTTTTGACAAAAAACAACATGACCCCTATTTTTCATCCCCCCTAATCACCGGATCTGGCCCCCTGTGACTTTTTATTTGTTCCCCAGACTCAGGGGGAGCGTTTTGCCCTTATGCAGGAGGTGAACAGAAAATCGCAGGAAGGCTTAAACGTGATTCCGATAAGTGAATTTAAAAATTGTTTCCAACAAAAAGTTGGAATTGGAAAGGAGATTGGACAAGTATGTTGTGGTCAATGAAAATACGCTAGAATTACAAGTGAACTGTATTTGATGGAGAAAAATAACAGGAATAGCAAAGCGAGAAATGAAACTTACTTGGTCACGTAGCTAGGTACTGGGCGCCCAGGTTTGATGCGTATCATAAGCGTTTCACATTTAGCAATATTTGCAATTAACTGCTGCAGACTCCGAATCACACGTGAAGAACGGTAAACGTTATTAATAATTGAGTAGAATGACGAAGTAAATCGTAAGTTCACCTTCCAACAAGTTGAACTATGAGCGGTGATGTAAGCAGGGTTTACAGGCTTCCGTCAATGCGTTTGCTTAGCTGCGATTTCCATTATGATTGGCTAGGTGATAGCATTCCCCCTTTAGATAGTCAATCAAAATGCAAAACGCAGCAACGCAAACGCATTTGACAGATACCTGTGAACCATGCTTTACTCTCATTCCGGTCACACTCCCTGAAGATGCCGTCAATAAAAACCACCCACTCCTTTTTTATTTCAAATCAAAAATCTGGAATCCCAATTTTACTCATTTAAGGCAATCCGGATTTAATTATCAATCCAATTATCACCTTGATAATTCATAGGTTAATCCAGTGTCCTGAGCAGTCAATGCATTTTTTACTTAAGTGCATGACCACATTATTGACATTTTCCCACTCCCACCACATTGTGAGAGGCAATATAATACGTCTGATCTCATGGGAAATCGGTGGAATTTTCTATGGGATGGGTATAAGGTCTGATAGTAAACAGCAAAATTTAAAAAAAGAATGTATTCAATGAAAAATGAATTTTGATTGAGTAGGAAGACTTGAAGCATTATTTAGAAGGCACACATCGATGAAATAAGCATTCTTGAATTTTCAAATTTAAAATAGTCAATGCTGCTAAAAAAAATGTGATATTGTTTTGAAAACAACAACATATGAGATGGTTGTCAATCATTTGAATCCAATATCGGCGCTCACTTTTCCACTCAACAAACATCAGCATACAATTCATGCAAACTATTAAAACAAATCTAAAAAAGTCATGGTTACTTATAGAATGTAATCTCATAGGTAAACCTGAAATTTGATAGTAAAATTGGAGACAACTTTAACATAAAAGTAGGTTACAAAAAAAAAAAAAAAAGGACAGCAATGAAAATACAAAAAGCGTGATAAAAAGATGAAAATCAATCTGTACTGAACCGTTATGTTTGGAAACAAACAGAGCAGCACAGTTACATAATGCTGGCAATATTACCAGCGTCATGAATTCTTAGTTGTAACAAATATATTTACAATGGACAATGTTTAACAAAAATAAAGTCTTACACTAGATGAGAATCCAAATTAATAATTTCTGACTTCATAATGAATAAAAAGTTCAAAATGAACAATTTTGCAGCCTTTTGTCCTATATTGCGAACATCTCATGTTCATTTATGTGAATAATTATTGATTGAGGCTAATTTGCAGCCAGTGCCTTTTTAAAAAATAATATTATATTGGCTCATAAATATATGTATTGCATTGAAATCCAATTTTAGACAGGAGCACAGTGTCCTTCGTAAGTTGAACAATAGCTACCAATATAAAATGAAAATTATTTCATTTTACTCATTTCAATTCATGGAATACACCAGTGAAATATAGTTTGAAAAAATAGTTTTGTCCTTTCATTTTTTAATTCAACTTCAATTAACACTCAATTATCCATGGGGGGGATAAAATTTTGCCTTTGTATCTTCAATTGAGGCAAAATAAATTTTGAAGAAACTAGGCACTATGTGTCATTTTCACCATGAGCTATCAGTATCATAGAAATTTATATTGCTCTGAATCGGGACATGAATAATCAGGAAACAATGTTCGTTAATGCCATGAACAAGTCTAGAAAGTTTGTTGATCAAAAATTGAAGTCAAAGCCACAGACAATAATTTTTTTTTTTTGGTCGGTCCCACAACTAACAGAAATAGCCAACCAAGCATGTTAGTTATAGTAGCTAAGGACGGAGTGGTTGAACCTTCAAAAGTACGTCTCTTGACCCATATCATCACAAACTGGTACCAACAAATGATTCTTGATACAGTTTTGGAATTAAGATTAATGGCGATTCCCATGAAATGACAATTATTAATATTAATGTGTTCAAAACTACATCTTTGAGTTTTTAATGGACGGTATCGGTTATCCACATATCACATATGGTACCCAAAACTAAACATATTTGCATAAACAATAAAGAGATTCACTAAAAACGTTGAAATGAGAGTTACATGATAAAAAAGCAAATGTTCAAAATGGCAGTGCACAATATTGTTTCTACAAAATATGTTCCATTGTTTCACCTATGACGAAATGAAGCAACAGCACAGAAACTGAGACGATCAAAGCTTCATAATATGCTATACTGCTGGCACGGCTTCTAAAGATGGCCTGGTCACCTTCAAACATAAATACAAAATATCAATGAAAAAACTGATGAGGCAACTATTCTTAAAATTTTAAATTTCAATGAGAAGGTTTTATTATTCTCCTTAATTATTGGGTTAAAAATCAAGCGTTAATCATGCTGGGTGTAATTTTTTGGTCTAGTTAGGGGAAAATTATATTGCTTCAACAATTGGTCCTAAAGAAACGGAAACTGAATTAGCAACATCATTGTTAGTTTTCTTTCCTTTTGACAGCTGAAAAACTGTGACATGGTCCTTTTTTTTAACTTTATTTGAAACACCAAACATCATGTATACGGTTCGTTTAATCCAAACATTCAGTAAATGTTTCTTGAAAAAATATGGTTTCTTGGGTATTATGCATCAAAATGATTGTTAAATGCTTCTATTAATTGAAAATTCTCTCAGATAAATCTAGAGTAGCAATCAACTTTGTTCGTTAGAACCCAAAGAATTCCTTGCTGCAAACATTTTCTTCTGCACCTAGCTAATAAAATTTCCGATTTTTTCAACATGTAAATAAAATACATTCCAATTCCGTAACCTGTCACGCTTGATTAGATTATCAATACCCAACCTGCCATATATATTGCAAATATCATTGTATTCAGATAAAATTTTGATAACTTCTGATGTCATGAAGTTTCATCACCAGATTCTACAAAACATGAAACGAGGAAATTAATATTTTCCATTGAACTAATGCTGAGATGGCAAGTTAACAAGGATGCAAAGATTCTCATCAATAACTACATTCATTGGTAGATTAATAGAAACGATGAAAAACATGTAACTCTACACCATAAGCAATAATTTTCAATCCAACGTGAGGTCAGTCATACTGGAAAGTATCTGAACATCAAGATGCTATAAAGAGCTCAGCAAGCAACAGGCTCCATTAGAATAACGAGCAGGAACACAATTTTGTTACAGATAATTACAGATGTAAATAGCCAGGAGATAACATACCCATCTGGAAGTTCAATGCTGGAGAGGACATGCGTCCATCACCTCCGTTCGAATACGCCAACACTCGCAACGAGTAGATTTTACCAGGAGACAGGTTGTCAACATAGGCTTCTAACTGGCGTCCTACTGGTATGATAGTATCATTTGCTGTGCTCATATCTTGGTCTTTTTCCCAAACACGAACCTAAATACGTACAAAACAAAGAGAGATTATGGAAGTGCAGAAAAATACTTTCTAAGCAGGACTAATGAGCCAAAATTACCATCTTTATGGGTGATTTTGCTACGAAGGGTTGTGGAACAATGTTATAGATTATTACATAGAAGTAATGAAGCTAAAATTTTGAGGTTTATTTCAACGTTTCATTCTCGTGTTCTTTACTTTGAAGGTTTTGTCACCTCCAAAGTGTTAACTCTTCTGCTGACAAATTCCATCCTCAATTCCTTCCGTGTTTGACCCCCACCAGCCCAACTTCGGTTGACGGCTAAAAGATTGGGGAGGAATTGAGGAAAGAATGCGGCTGCTGAAGAGGATGTCGAGAAGAAATGTTTTAAGTAAAATAAGCCAACGTAATGGAGTTTGTGGTCATCTTCCAAAGAATAAAATTTTGATGGTTTCCTACCAGTTCAGATACTGGCTGTACAAAATCTGATTTGAACTGATCTTTTGATAAACCTCAAAAAACTGAATATTTCATTCTTCAGATCATATTTGCGGCACATTTATCAGTTTATTGATCACTACAGTACCTTGGAAAACTAGGAAGAAAGCTTGGCTTACCTTGAACCCAAGTAGAGGTTCTTCCTCAGCTGTCGGCTGCACATAACGCCATGTGACATGAACAGTAGATGGATTCAAGGCGTTCACAGTGACAGACGAGGGAGGTTTCTGAGGTGCTTTTCTGTACGTTTGTTCTGAAACAAGCACCCATAATTTTAAAAAGTGATGTAAGTAGCAATGTATTTCAAACTTATAGTTCTTCAACAGAAAGAAATATGGCTTACGTATTTCAAACTGAAAAATCACAATAATTATAAAACAGAACCAAATTGATAACATTTGGATTATACCAGATTATTCCAGCATAGAAGGTACTTTGTGCCATTATGAATATAATTATGAGTATATTGTACCGAGATATCGTTCACTCTCAGGTCCTTCGCCAGCTGTATTGTATGCCATTACTTTGACGAAATAATAAGTGGCAGGTTGGAGACCGACGATGAGAGCCCAGGGCCTAGTAGTTCGACTCAAATAGTAAACAGAATCCTCTTCGCGGTTGCTTTGTCGCCAGTATTTCAACTGCAATAAAATCACGTACACCATTTTAAGAAATTCGAACATGAATTTGCGGAAATGTAACAATTATTAGCATTGCCTTAGGAAACTTGGTGCAAAGAAGAAAATCTGTATTGGTTATTAGGTAAAGCCAAACAATCTGCTTTAATAGAATAAACTAGCTCAGTAAGATTCCACTTTGCAGTCTGGTTAATTTGAAATTTGTTAGCTACTTTCATCATCAATTTAAATAAGTTTTTTTTTCTTCTTTTTTAGCGATGAAAAAAGTACAGCAAAATGTATGCTTGAATAATTGGCAGAATGTATGCTATTTAAAAAAAATTAGCAGAATCTGGATAAAAAAAAGCATCACGTCAAAACCAATTCCCGCAGCTTCTATTTTGAGGTGAATAGGTTGTTACCCTGTGGCCGATGAGTTTTCCACGAGCAATTTCCCTAGATGGATTGATTGGGTTCCAGGTGACGTTGAGCGACGTCGAGTTGAATTTGCGAGCGATGACAAGCTGTGGTGCCGCCTGAGGCATGTCCTCTGCCGAAAAGATTGTACTGATGTTCGATTCGGGTCCGAAACCATTTTCATTAGCAGCCTAAACGGAAATAAAACAAGCTGGTTACTCATTATCTTGTAGAAATCAATACTACGTTTTCCAAGTATTGGGTTGATGATTCAAAGAAGTTTATTTGAATTTCTCAAATTTAAAAATAAATTAATTGAATCCTCAATAGAATTCAATTAATGAATCATTTTAGTAACAGAAGATATTCAATCTGATCAGTCATTCTAGTGAAACTAGAACCAATAACACTGACGTTCATACAAAAATGGTAAATGAAATAAAGTAATTGTAACATACCTGCACTTTAACATCGTATTTTGTATAAAAGTAATCCAAAGAAATCCTGACAACAGCCACGCCAACATTGCCAGCATCTCGCAACACTTCTGTCTGGAATTCAGTTTCTGAACTTTGGTGGCGACGATAGAAAATTTTGTAATAAATGCCGGGACCGTTCTGGTGTTCAGGAGGCAATGTCTGAAATTTAATTGTAAGCTAATTAAAGTAAAACTGTGCCAGTTAACAAGGAAAATTGAGGAAAGAAATCAGATTAGAATAACCCTTAATGAATTGTTACAGGAAAAATGAGGGAGCCATCACACCAAAAACCAACTATACAATGCTTCTGGACTACAATGTAGCTATCCACATACTAGCAAATGTTAAACCAAAAACTATCAGGCACCAATGACTATACCAGCTTTGCCAAGCAGCAACAAAATCAAGTTAATTGCTTTCAGTAACTGTGATTAAATTAACGCTCATATCAATAGATCAACAGCTTTGTCTACTTTGAGTGAGACACAACTCCTGTGGCATAGTTTGGACTAACTTTGAATGCTTTTAAGATCTCAACCAAAAGTTTTAAATGTCCTAGAAAAATATCAAGCAAATAGTTTAAAGTTAAAGAGAAACAAATGATATCCTCACCTCCCAGGTTATGATGAGATCACCAATTTTCCCACCGCCTCCACTGACGCGGTCAGGAGCTTTGTATGGGCGATCACTGAGTGTACTGTATTTGGGTGAAGGTGATGATGGAACTCCAAGCCCCAGGGCATTTCTAGCCTGAATACGAAACTCGTACATCGAAAAAGGAGTCAAATTGTCCACTTGGGCTTCCCTTCTGCCCGTATAACGATTCATTTCATGGCTGACAACGTCTATGAAAAACAGCAATCGAATGGTGAGAGAAGTGTTCCAAATAATTAATTATGGAAAAAATCTTCGAATATATAAATTTAAACTCACTATCACTGATATTGAACCAGCCACTGCTCCACTGAGTTCGTCCAGATATTGCATAGCTCGTGATTTCTTTACCATGATTAGCTCCATCCGTCCACTCAATAACTGCTTTCCTCTTGCTGATACTTGCTACCTGAACTCCACCTAAAACCAAGAAAATAGCTAGAATCTAAAATACTCTGCCAAGTGATACCAGTGTTATTTATCATTTATTAAATTTTCATACAAGTTGGTGTCTTTATTAAATGGAAAAGGTGAATAATGTAGGAATCGCCTCCTCACCTGGCGGTCCTGGAGGCCCTTCTACTATAATATTAGTTTTTGTCTTGACGCGCCCCACTGCACTCTTCACATGGCACTCATAGTCACCAGCGTCAGCAAAAGTAATGTTCCACAAGCCAATATCGCCTCCATCAATTTTCTGCAATAATTACAGGTTGATACAATAGTTCTAAATAAAAACCAAGGCTCAAATGTAAGATGTGAAGTTTAAAACTAAAGAGGCCAAACTTAAATTTCTGATTTTTCATAGGATTAAAGAACTATTAATAGTTAAAAGAAAATATTCCTTAAGCCAGGTCCAGACTAGAGCCGCTCTAGGGCTCAAAAAGTGATCAGCCATCGCATGTAGCTGCTGACCTAGCAACTACATTATTTGCAGTTTCTGCAATGAGCATCGCTTCATTGGAAAAATCAACGTGTTCTACAATGTAAATGACTAATGGAAAACAAACTGTTTCTTCTCGTGAGAAGAAAACGAGAGAAAGCGAGTTAAATCTATGGCTTGTCCTCTTGAAAATCAACTAAAGTTCATGATTAACAGAATTCAACAGTCACCAAAACGATTGTTTTGAATTTACTTTGGCTAACTCTTCTCTTGTAATAGATAACTGAAAGGTGGTAATGAAATTGGTTGATTAGGTAGGTACCTATTTGCAAAAGTCAAGTTATTTAACTAAACCACTTGTGCTGTGACTGAGGAATCCCATTTCACAGAGATAGGAAACAAATAGATTGTCACGAATTCCACTAATTCAAATTGTTATATAGTTATATCGATTTTGGTGTTTATGCCATCAGTACACATTTTACAACTCTTGTTGTAAAAAAGAGTAAAACAAATTTAAAAAAAGTGTGAAACTCATTTAAAATTAGTTAAATACTTGACAATCTCTTCATCTTCCCATAGTTTTTTAATTAAGTTACAATTTTTAAATTTAAATTCTGTTGATTTTTAGAATAAATTATGAAAAACTACGGAGTAAATATTTTACATGTGGATGAAAGTTTATCAAGGTGGATATGCTCGGAGCTGAGCACCATGCTTGCTCACCCGTCCGCATTTGAACTAACACAGCCCAAACAGATTCTTATTCAGGGCTCAGGCGAGCAATGTGAAGTCTGGCAGGCCTTATCCCTACAAACAGTACTACACTAAACTTAAGCTGCAGATAATAGTTCAATAATGAGAATTACTTACCAACTTATGGTAAAGCGTTGCCTTGGGGGCCAAAGTTAGTGAATTGTGAGTCCAAACGTATGCAACGTCAAGGATCTCTTCAGAATAGGCTCTGCAATGCAGATAAACGTTTGAACCTATGGTAGTTACTATTTTCGGAGGGAGTTCTTCAGTCAATGTGGGCCCTCCTGAAACCAGAAATAATTGTGCAGATTTTGAGTTGGTATGAATTCTTTGGATAGCGTTGCTCAACATTTTAGGTCGCTAATTCAATTAATTAGTGGATGAGTGATGGTAATAAGCATACTAACGAAGAACAATGAGACGTCCACGGCTTTCATCGGATCCGTATTCATTTGCTGCATGACAGGTGTACATGCCTGCATCATCTCTAGACACAGGAGAAATCATCAGGTTTCCGTTTTCTAGTATCTTCCTCCTGCCTCCGGCTCCTGATTCATGACATAAAAATAATCAGTTACTGATAGAAATAGTATTAGTATAAATAATACGCTATCTCAGTAAAAAATGATTTATTATACAACCCAAGTTAAGCCCATTTCTGGCTATTATTGTATACTGGGAAACATTCATATAATTTTTGCTGATAGTTACAGTTCTTGAATTATTATTATTATTAAAAATTTGCTTATAGGTTTTAAATGAAGAGAAGGAATCATGGTTATCAGGTTTTGAGAATGTTTGATAGTTGGTGTTATTATATATATAGCTATGATTTACTACTTGGGGAACGATTATTGACCTTGATTAAGTCGAGATATACCAAGCAACCAAGCAATGACAAGTGCTTTTCTTGTAAATGAGTATACAAAAAACTGCTTGGTAATGGTAAATCTGTATAGCTCGGCTTTATCTACGATTGGTTAGTGGGCCCTTAGTTGTGGACTTTCTAGTATCATTATATCACACAATTCAAAATATAAACAATCACCGATAACGATTTCATCCTTTTTCCATGTGAATTTTGGCTTAGGAGCAGCTTCAGGATTGCAGCCAATTGTTACATTGCCACCTTCACCAGCATATGTTTCTGGTTCTACGGGGTGTTTCTTGAAATCCGGACGGAGAGCTAGAAAGGATATTATCATATCAAATATTTTCAGCAATTGAAATTTTAGACTACAAACTTATATGTTGACCTGTTCAAAAACTCACATAGAACTCTGAGTTGAGCAGACGAATATTTTGTTTTTAGAACATTTTTAGCACGACACTGGTACATGGCTGGATCACGATTTGGGTCTAGATATTTGATAGTCAAGACATTATCTTGTATAATGTATCGGTCTCTTTCTTCGGGTGGTAGCTTTTCCAACTGTAAAGACATCGAAATAGAGCAAGGGGAAAATTGAATACAAAAATATTTGGCACAAACTAGTCATTCCTTCAATTCTGCCGACCCAAATCATAATGTGGATGCGCTAAGAAGGTGGCTAGTGCATTTCTTCCAGTGCCTTATCACGGTAAACAGCTATTATTATTAAATGTACAATATTCATCCCTTTGAGAAGAAAAATTAGGTATTAGAACATTCTTCTATCAAATCAAGGCTAACACTCACCAACGAGAATATTAAGAAAGTTTTGATTCAATGGGACAAGATGATTCTATGTTCTCTAAAATTTCCATCAGTTGGAGGATTATTTGAATTTCATCATTACCATATTATTCAAGGAAAAGCCAATAGGTTGAAGATGAAGATGAACTCACCTCCAACAATTCACCATTTCTGAACCAACTGTATGTGACGTCAGGAATGCCAAAAGCTTCACACGTCCAAGTGAGAATGGCTTGGTTATCCATATGCTTATCAGATAGTGGTATTGTAAAGTTAGGCTCCGCTGTAGAAAATAAAACAATTTTTTCATGGTCAAAATATTAGGTTTCAGGAAATATTATTTTACGGTATATCAGGATTTAAGATGATCACTCACGCTCTGACAATTGAAAGTGAAGGTCGCAAAAAATGCTACAAGCTCTAGAACTATTAGGACCATGTTCCTGTTCATGTCAGAAGACCGACCTGATCCCAACCTGATAGGAAGGCTTAGACCATCCTGCCAGAAGGTCCCCTACCGCCCTCTGACGCTTGCCCCTTCATATAATTGTCGGAACGTGAGTGGTTACACATGGTCAAATGTACATATATATACATAGCCAATGTATTTATAAACAATAGTTTGGTTATAGCTTTATTCATCACAAGAGATAGATGGCCAACTTTGTTCAGCAAGAAATAAATTCTATCAACCCATGATATAAATGTGGCTCCCCAGACAGTTTTTGGTTTATGATGAGCAACATATAACACAGAACCTAAAATTTCCAGAGCTGCTTTCTTATTAAAGGCCCAGTATCAACACTAATTCCGTGTTCTGATGAATGAAGACAGTAGTATTTAATAGGAAAATCTTATCCAGGCATAAACGAAAAATAATAATTTCTACTAATTGAATTAGCAGTATAATTATTTGCCCAAAGCTATGAAAAATAGAAGTAGATATATCTCAACTGACCTTGTATGGACAAAATTACGCTATTCTCAATAGACGCTCGAACATTATAGACTCGACAGCGATACTCCCCCTGATCTTCTACTTGTACACGAGGGATTGTCAAAACACGGTTGAAGCTGGAAAATATAGCGTTCCTAGGCAATGGCGCACCAACCCTCGTCCAGTTGTACGATGGAACAGGACTGAAATTAATTAGAAGTTAGCATATAATTACACTGACAATAATCAACCTCTGAAGGGCAGTACAAGGTGAGCCCAGTTCTTAGTTACAATAAATTTTGGATGCATCTAGAAAACATGCATCAATCAAGGCAACAATTTTTAAAAAAATTAAATTATAATTACCGTTCATATTAAATTAATAATAATAATAATTATATTACAACGACCAAACAACCAATAGGGAAACAAGACTCACTGCCAGCCATAACACCCCTCTTGTGCCCAGTAAAGCAAACGACTGTTTGAGTTTGTAATCTGTGTCCCTATCAAATTCTGAATGCTCTCTGTGTGCAGTAAAATATAGTACGCTTGTGTCTCAATTCTGACAATTTGCACAACGTCGACTACAACAGTCAGCTCTTCAGAAGATAATAGCATCATGTTGGTAATGACTTTCATATGGTGCATAAATTATTGGTAAGCATACAACTTACTATCCAAATGAGACGCATTCCAATCTGACTTCTTTGCCAGCCACAGGCGCTTCAGGAAAGATCTTCGGAAAGTTGTTGGGGAATTTCAACTGCTGATAATTGGCTGAGAAGTATAAAACAGGGTCGAATTAAATACCAATATGAGAAGAGATATACAGTAAAGACATAGAAATCATAGAAGAATTACCGTGCGGCTGAACTTTGAGCGGGAAAAAAGGTCCGTTTCTACCAGTTTTTGAAACATTGGATTGAACTGTACAGCTGTAGTTGCCCTCATCAATGTGCTCCAATGACGAAAAATACAATGCACCATCATATGAAACAAATATTCGTTGATTCTCTTCGACAAAGTTTGGGAAATAATCACGGACCCAATAATATTTCACACCTGAAAGTCAGAGAGAACGAAAATGTATTATTTTTCTCTAGGTTGCGATTGCAAACTTGATCTCCATCCGTGTCTTCAATAGTTTATACCTGTTCACAAATAAATTACCCATAAGAAAATATGGTCATCAAGTGATAATCAAGCATGAGGGTGTGCTTACTGGAATAATGTTGAGGAGGGTCACAAAATACAGTTTTTCCCCAGTTTTCATTTCCACTCTCTGGCGGTCGCTTAAAATTGAACTCGCCTATGGCCCCAAATGAAAGAGTCACCGTTTCGGAAATGATTGTACCGAATTCATTAGAAGCTTTGCAGTGGAATTGCCCTCGGTCTTCAACCTGCAGTATTGAATATGACACAAAGGATGTTATTGAAGAAGTTAAATTCAATGATTCATTGGATCATGAAATTCATAATACTAAAGAAAGTACCTGTCGGGGGCTGTATATAATAAGAGACCCCCCACTGATAGTATAGCGTGAATGTGCAAGGGGATCAATTTTCTTAGGAACCAGTTCATCTTGTTCATACTCTTCCTTGAACCACTCATAGGTTGGTGTTGGGTAACCTCCTGCAATACATCTGTAAAAAAGAGAGATAATAATAATGAATCGTTCATAAAAAGTAGAGGAAAAGTTCTCACACGGAAGAAGGCAGTAGGCAGTGGTAATGAGATTAACCCTGTAATTATGAGTCATTCACAATTGAATTTTCATTGAAATTCTTCAGAGGTAGCCAGTAAACTATGTGCTAATGATAGACCAGATAAAAGTAACAATATCAAATCCCAATTAGCAGGTAGATGGTTAGAAAAAATTATAGGATCTATTCTTGGATTGGTGTAAATTAAGGCAGTCAGAGAAATATAAATAAAGCACAAGCTGTTCAACTTGGCCTGATATTGAAAAACAAGCTGTTCAACTCAAAAACATAAAGGGATTAAAAATAATGAGCAATGGTAACAAACCGTAGAGTGACATCGTCAGAGCCTTTGCGTGTGGATACATCAAATACCACGTCGTTCGGTTGGCGGATGAAATAAGGTCCACGCGGGATCCTCTCTGGGTCTGAGATTGTAACCCCATACTCGTATGTTCGATCATCAGTAACCAAATAGTGGAGCTTGGATACAGGAACTTCACAAATGTATAGGAGCATCGCTTCACCGTCAACTTTTTTGAAACCCCATCGTTTGAGTTCGTTAGAAAAGCTGAAAGAAAAAAAACATATGAAACACCAACAATTATGACCTGATTCGAATGGCAATACTACTCAATTACTATTCCAAGATAGTATTAAATCAAACTTGAAAGCTTAGATAGGCTTGCTTAATTTTAGCAAGTTCTAGCACTCACCCATACTAGGTTACGACACTACAGTTACAGCCGCCGTGATTCCAAACTAATCTTGACCATAAAAATTAGGGTTATAAAAAAAATAATTAAGTATTCTCACGAGTAGATGAGGTAGTCTCGAGGTCCTCGAGAAGGTGGATCACTGAGATTTGTCGGCCCATCGGGTAGAAAAGCAGCATCTAAATCATTCAGCGATGAACCGTCACCATCGTTGGTCCAATATCCAGGACTTTGCTGGCGGGCTCCAACGTACCATTTGCGATGCTGTGGGTCTTGCCACAACAACTGATACACAAGAAACCCATGTTCATCTAACGAGCTGATGCTCACCAGATCTGCCCCATATGCCTGCAAAAAATGAAGCAAAAGTAGATACATTACAGGAACACGATCAGTTACAGTATGGTTTTTACTAGCTAGAGGATCAATAGTAATATCATCAAAACTGGAAACAGTTTAAAGTGTCAACAGGAAGCAATAATAAAGTAAACATATCATGAGCAATGTTAATTCTCACCTGACAGTTCGATCGAGCGTCATTCCGTGATCGCAGAGGGGATTTTATAAATCGGTAGCAAGAGCTTTGGAACTGCAGCCAATGTTGGGGACATTTCCATTCAAGGTGGTCTTCAGCATAATTTTGGGACAAAGCCGCTGGCAATAGAAGCCACAGCATAGACAACCAGACCATTGCTACAGGAGAAATGAAAGTAAAATTATTTAGGCGTAAAAAAATAATTATGTAAGAAGACCATCAATCTGTGATAGATAACTATCACTAGATAGATATGGTAATTTTAATAATTTTTATGCATCCTAATTTCCAAATTAAACATAAAATTATTTGCCTAGGACACTGTGACCATCCCGAATTTATTTTTGGTAAAGATTTCATGATTTTAGCTTATATAGTTTCATCAGAAAAGTGTTAACGGCGGGCGGGCAAAATTGTTTTTATTATTGGATATTCGGATTCTACTTGCCTTGAAACGTAAAACTTCAAATTTTGAGAGGGTTCAGAAAAATGTTATCTTGGGTGATTACAATGGTTTAAATAATAAACCAAAATACAAGGTGTAGCTAAGGGATCTGGTGTTTTAGAAACGGGCAGTGCATCCTAATGGGATTTTTATAATAGAAGAAGATGATTGGATGTCATTGCTCCTTTTGGTTTATTATAAAACCTAGCGCGGACGGCCCGTCGGCCCTTACATATTATTTTGTGGGGTTGTTGTCCTTGTCACTACTATATTATAAATATAGTATGATATGTATAGTACCTATATAGTATAGGAGCAAAGTAGGAGCAAAATTAGACACAACAACTCTAAGTTTTCCAAGATTTGTAAGTTGTACAGGGGATAGCTCAGACAAAAAGTCGTCAATTCAGATGTTTGAATATATCAAAAGATAGGTAATTTAACTGTCCACATTTTCCTGATGTAATGTACCTATCCATTTTTCAACCGTTTTTGCGTTATTCAACAATAATTGTGGACTATACACGAAAAAATCACATTTTTCTACTTTAAACGTTATTTTCATCTATTTAGTACAAAAGAAACAAAGAATGAATCATATATTATTGATATACACATCATCAACTATCATTATGCTGAATTTGAGCGAAATCTATTGCAAAAAATTTTTCGCGAAAAATCCAAGGGGTCCCCCTGCGATTTTTTTCAACCGAACAGTTAACGAATTTTTACTCGTCTCTCAATAATGATAAAAATCTGAAATTTTTAGGAAAGTTGTGTCTTACCAAGATGTATTTTTGTGATTTTTTTTATTTCTCGGAAAAATCTGCAAGTGGTCCAAAAAAATCGGTTTTTGAAAGCTCAAAAATTGACCTTTAACCGTGCTTTTCGGGGTCAAAATTCATGTGAATCAATTGTTTTGTTATGCGAGAGTCTTCATTTGAACGTCATTCATACGTACATAGCAAAAAATTTGACGAAAAAAATTTAAACAGAGCCTGAGAAATTATTTTCCGTAAATCGAGTTTTTCACCGGCCGAAATTTCGAGCTCCGCTGGCATCGGTAAGGGTGAAATATGAAATCTTTGTTTTTGAAAGCTATTCTTATAGGAAATTGTACGCTGGATCCGAATTTGACTTCAAAACGGCGGAATTTTGACGACAACTATCAGTTTTTACTCATTTCAGTACTACACGGTTTCATGTTTTTCAACTTTGAAAATCCGTTGCAAATACTTACAGTACGGGTCAAATTTGATTAACTAATGATTCTTACAGGAAATTGGTCGTAGAATTCGAATTCAAAGTGGAAACAATCTAATTCTCAAGACAATTGATATTTTTCGATTTTCATACTTTTGAAGTTTCAACTTTGGAATTTTTTTTTCGTCACGTTCGCGAAATGGGAATGATTAGGTCTCAACACTGTTGCCTTCCAATACTCGACAGATGTCGGTTCATTTATAAGCTCTGCGCATGTTACAACTCAGCGGTGGGCAGAAGAAATGTTCAATCTTCCTGAGCCAAGGGTTGCCGTTTAAATTTGAAACACTTCTCTCGCATTATACGACATATTAAGGGAATTGAGCCACGAATTATGCACACCAGAATAGCGGCGTTTTAAAGAAAACACCAAGTGACATCATGACAGGTATCTTTTAAGAAAGAAGGTAAATTAGATATTGTATTTAAGCGTCAAGTTGTGCTTTTCTACTTGTTTTAGTAGTATATATAAAAGGATAGGTAGGTGCATTGAATAGGTAAGAACTAATACTCAATAGGTAATATTAATACACTCAAGAAAGTGAAACGTTCAACATCGGAAACTATTTGATTCTAGTGAGAGCCAACATTATTTTGAGAAAAGACATTGACACGAATTTTGAAAACCAAATCTGCCTGAAAAATATATCAAAAATAGCTGCAGCCGAACAAAAATTAATGATTAAGCGGAAACGGAATGCGCACTTACCGAAACTTAGACGGAGATTATCATTCAATGAATCATCAATCAAGTAACTCCTTTGTTTTCATTGCATAGACCGCAAAAAAATAAAAAAAACCGAAAAGTTGACGGTGCTGAAAATGGGATCGGAACTGAGTTGCTATCGACCGGTCGAATAATAAAAATTTAAACTGAGAAGAATCTGTTTACGTAAACATAATAAAATGTTTGGCTGCTCAGTGTGTGAGAGCAGAGGGTGTGGGCCTCAGAATAGCGTCGGCAGTTAGCAGTGTTGTGACCAAGGAGTTGGAACTAGAGGTGGGCGTTATTACGATAACAGTTAAAAATAACATGTTGACGAGAAATAACGAACGAACAGTTATTCATTTTGCAGATTAACAGTTAAATAATAACGGATCAATCTCTCCACAAACGAAACATTTCCACATTTTTTCATCCAGTATTAATTTTCCCCTTAAGAATGTTTTAAAACCATAATCAATCGATTTATTCCATGAAAAATTACGAAGATAAATATGCTAACGAAAATCTCGCAGTTGACTTTCGACTACAGTGCACAACAACAACAACAGGAAAACAGCAGTATTCAATACCGTCAATACTGGCAAAATAACAGAAAGCAGATCAAACAGCAGTTAGCAGTTCGATTTGAATCTGCTTTCTGTTATTTTGCCGCATTAAAAACGCTTCCTGTTATCCGTTATCGCCGATTCAGTTGTGTGTGGAATCCGCTTGGCGCTAACTGCTAACGCTATTGTTTCGTTTCCGTTGTTGAGCGAAAGCGAAAGCGAACAACAGTTCATTTTCGTCTATACCTATCTGCTAACTGCTACTGCTATTTTCATTTTTTATATTTTTCAACTACAACCACGAGGAGTTCTGCGTCAGGTTAGGCGCAAATGCATCCTGACTTGGCGGAGTTTTCACTGTTCATAAATCTTTTTGAAGAATTTTATCCCCGGTTTGTTTTCAATAAAGTTTATGATGTGAAGTGGTATGAATCGTGTGTCACCAAGTTTTTGCTCGGAATCCTCATTTTTAGTTGGGTTGAGGGGCGAGAAAAAAAAGACTTTTGGATTTATTTTATAGTCGCTTTCGCTCGTTTCGACTTCATCAAGGTCGCGTAGGTCTATTAATAAAGCACCTACCTTTAATCTATTTTTCCTTAATTTTCATTTCAATAATATTCATTCAAGACGTTAGTTTATTAGGTATTTATATCTTTGATCAAGAAGATAACTACCACAACAGTTTGCCATTACAAGAGAAAGTAATTATAATAAGAATTTCGAATTTGCAAAAGTCCGATAGCAGTTAGCCGACGCCATCGTCCAAGGCATTAGTGCCGGCTAAGGGCTAACTGCTAACTGCTAACGTTAACTGCTATCGCACATTGTCAATCTGTTGTTTCCTCTTCTCATCCTTCCGTTTTGTAATTGAACTGTTATCTTATTCTGTTGTTCGTTCCTAACCTAACTCGTAATGGCGGCCTAGTGAATCTGCTATCTGCTATTTCAATAGCAGTTAGCAGTTAAAATTAACAGTTATCGCTCGTCAACGAACGTTGATCAACGTTTTCCCAAAGTAGCAGAAACGCCCACCTCTAGTTGGAACCCAATGGAAAAGCTAAGGTCAGAGGTGTTCAACGGCTCCTTGTAATGGCCGCCTTATCCCCTCTAATGCTTTCTGGTTCATTCAATAATAAAACTTTGTAATCGCCGAAGAAAAAAATTTTCTAACCCCCCTCAAAATGTGATTTTTTTACGTTTCAAGGCATAAATAATCCGAACGTCCAGTAAAAAAAAATCTGCCCGTCCATTCGCCGTCAACTCTTTTCTGACGAAACTACTTGAAACTGCTGGTTTTCTAAAATTTTTTCAAGCGAACGCTTTCTGAAGCTTTCATTATATTTTATTGGTTTCTCAAGGAGATGATCGAAGTCTTCTTTTTTGTTAATAATTTGAATAATAGATTGGCAGATAAATGAAATTATCGATGTCTCTAAGCAAAGATCATTCAACTCCCGTATAGCGATAAAAATTAAAACAATAATTGTATTCAATATTTTTCTATCCAAGAAATAAAACAATTGCCCATAACCACCTATCAATACAAAAACTATTGATATTTCTATCGGAGAATAAGGGAATTTCGGATAAAGAAGAGCTATCCCTATGAAAGCGAAACGTTTTTAAAATTCTATTCGTAGGTAATATTTCAACACTCAAAGAACTTTTTATTGGATTTATCGGTTATCACTTTCTTCGTTTAACTTTTCAGAAAAATAATTTTTATTCTTATAGTTTCGAAATAGATTAAGCTGTCGATATATTCACGATGTATCGTAGTGATACATTTATAGTATCGTTTGGTCGAATATCGATCTATTTTCAAGGTATCAACTTACTCTGAATCGAATCCTACCGCTCACCTACTGTCGAAACTTAGAAGTTTTACCGTAATAAGTATACAAAGGTTCGATTGTATAAAAAAATTCAACCGCCCAAGCGTTTCTTCATAATCGTTTCATTTCCGCATCGGAAATATTTTGGCGAAATATTCGTCGATCCGGTCAACATTGCTTCAATACGGGTCGAGTTGTTGAGGTTTCCAAGACAACGGCATGATCAAGTGGTTGGGAAGGAGTTGTGATTGTGATGTGAAATTAATGTTGTGAAGTTGTTGACTTATGAAATCCAGGTGCCTTATATCATAGATGTAATTGTTTTATCGCTCATAAATCGTGAAAAAGGGTCTCATATCGGAGGCAATTTTCCTTTCGCGGTTCTTCGTTTGGTTGTAGGGCGTCAAGTATTTAGGTGTTCATGTTCATCTGAAACTTTTCTCAATATGACATCAATCGGGGTCCGCCAACAAAAACTGGAGCAGCAGGTATTTATTATATTTTCATATATATATTCCCACCACGAATTGAAGTAGTTGTACTGATAAATTTAGTCTCTTAGCAACACCGATACGCTGCATTTTTGTTAATTCGTTCCTCAGCGTTTCTGTCTTCCCGCCGTTGAACATTCCCGTGTCTCATAAGATTGTTTCCAACAATTTACATTGCGTTCATGGCAATTTTCTTCTAACTTCCCGAAAATCTTGCTTCATCATCGAAAGGGTAGAATGCATAGCAAAAAATGCCTCGACATAATTTGTCGAGAAAGTTCGAGCTTTAATCGTAATAAATAAAATAAAATCTTCGATTGCAATACCGTAAACTTTACCTGTCGAAATTATTTTGGTTTATTAGTCAATAGTAAACCATTGTAATCGTCCGAGAAAAAAAAAAAAACTCCCCACAAAATTTGATATTTTACGTTTTATTTTATTTTATTTAGGTACTTATTTATTTTTTATTTTTAAATAACGTGTGTTTTATTTTACGTTTCGAGGCTGCGGTATCCGAACGTGCAATAAAAAAAAATTCTGTTCGTCCACCTTCAACACTTATCTGACGAAACTATAAAAGCTAAATTCTCTCACCAAAAACCAATCTTGGCCTAACAGTGGCTCAATTCTTTAACTAAAATCGTTACCTCAATTTTGAGGGTATTTTTGGGGGGTTTTGAGGGGAAGAAAATTCGTTTTTTCCAACGTTTTTCAGAAAAAGGTGTACCTATGTGGTACCATTTTCTATAGGTTTTTGGTCGCTGAATCGAATGAGACCGTAGCGGGGTCGATAGCCTAAAATGGCTCTCGATTTATCGCAACGTTTTGTGTAGAATTGTCGAGATTTTCAGGAATTGAGCATGAAAGTTAACTCAAGAATTTTTGAGTTATAAAAATCTATCTTTTTTCGTTGTAATGCTCGTCAACACACTCTCTTCAACTGTACCGTTAGGCTAAAGAATTAGCTTTTAATTTGAAAACTAGGAAAAATAAAAATGATTAAAATTAAAATAGTTTCTAAGGAGTTTACCCTAATTAGTTATACCAATCTGTTTCCTAGTGGCAACGTTCGCAAATGTTCGAAAAAATTACGATCGCAAATTGATGGTCTTCTTTCTTCATTAAACCAATATCCGCTGTAATAAACCACTGTAAAATTATTACCAGCGGTTCTATTAGAACTTGAAGTTTATTTCAGTTATAAAAATACCAACACCAACAAAAAAAAATCACTAATTGATTTATACGTTTATTGTTCGTATACTTGGCAAGTATGGCATGCTCACTTCAGGAATCAATTTTACAAGTAATTCGTGATCGAATATGGCCCTTAGCAATTATTTTAGCATCTTATATCATGAATTTTTTCAGTAATGGGATATATACGTTGTTTGGGCCTTATGACACGAAAATATTCATAACTCCCTAAATTTTGTTGGTAATATTAAAAGCGAAGTCACCGTTTGGCAGAACGTTAAATTTTCTTTTGTATAGATGTCTTAACTTTCTTAGAATTGTGGTTCAAACAACGGGAAACCTTCCCGTTAAGCAAATTTTTCCAAATGTGGGAAATTTCGGTTGTTTTCAAACAAGATTGGTCCATGTAAAATATGTTTTCAAGTCGCAAGAACGTTAGGTTATCGAAACTTGGAACATCAAATTTTGAAAAGCTTATTGTTGCAAGCTTAATTATCTAGGTCCTTTAATTTATAAATGTAAATTAAATTGACATATTAGTTTGGAATAAATAAGATATAAACTATTAATTAAGGACCACTGTATCAAGTATTCTCTTGCCAACTATCCGTGTATTAACTAATGACGAATAAGTTCTGTTCAATTCAAATGTCAATTTGTCTATCATCCTTCATATTATCATTATTAATACCAATTTGTGATTCTTGCAGTGTTATATTAAAACTCAAGTTATAATATATTATGTTATAATATATTACAGTGTTATATTATAAGTTAATTAATTGTTTGATTGTAGCGCCAACTTTTGGAGCAGAAAATGAGACAGAAGAGGCAATTATTTGGCACAGTCCATTCATCTGATAATTTGACGAGTGCCTCATTGGTCAAAGCTCGTGCCATGGTACCGACATCAGCCTCACGCGATCGGGACCTTCATGGTGAGTCTCTAAGCCATTATTACATGGTTTATGTGATGGGAATCACATGGTCATAACTGCAATTATTACATTTGAATATTCTTCAGGAAAAATTTGATGTGAGATTATGATCTGCACTAATATGTAAAAAGAGTGCTGAAAATATTTCAAAATTCCAAGAAAAACACTTATCAAACTTAGCTCTCAATTTTATCATTGCTCACACATACTGGTTCACAATGATTTTAACTTGCAACAGTTGTCAATTTCAAAACCCAGTTGTATCATGCTGTTGATTTCGGTTTTGTGGTTATTAGAGTAGTTTTTTTCTCAAGGTGTTTTCCTACAGTCAGTTGAGGAGGTAACCATTGAAGCTCCTGATTCTCCAAATTTTTCTTTGTATTATGCTCGATACTTTCACCCTTGGAGTCATCATTCAGGCTAACTGGCTGGTACCCTTTCGGTTTTAACAACATCTATAACTGGTTGTAGGTACTGAAATGGTTTTATTTAGCACTGATGATGCTCAAAAGGGTGATGGCCCTTTGCAAATAAAGTAAAATGTGGAGATTCATGTCACCTGGGGTTTCCTCTTCTCAACAGACCTGCGATATTCAAATAGATGCACTCAGGTCCGATGTACACTGCTCAGATGCTGACCAGTCAGTGACTTTTATTTCATTGTCGGCAAATGGTCCGTACTAGTTACCGGTCATTCAGTACTTATTTTGCCACAATACCGCACTTTTAGTGTGCTTATATGATGCTTAATACTTGATCATTCCTATTTTGCAGCATATGATGGCCCCTTACAGTTCACTATGCTACAAGGAAATCCTGACTCTAGTGAAACGTCTGTCTCATTTCCAGATTCAATTTCTGTGACAAGTGATGGTGAATATTTAGTGTTCAGTACAATAATTATTGCAGTATATTTGCAGTTTCGAATCAATGATTGTGCTTGATACAAAATCAATATTGGATAGAATGGTCTCTTGCCATTAGCCATTATCGTTCACATTTTTACAGAAAATACCACCACTCATGAACTTGATTATGAGGATGCCGAATCTTCACCAGTTTCACCACACACACCATCGGATGGTTATGGAGTGAGTGGTGTTATTGCTCCTGAAACCAGCATATCATCACCTTTCATATATAATAATTTGAATCAAAATTCTGAGGTGAGTTTTTGAGATTTGTGCTGTCGTATTGCCTGTGTGTTTCAAAATAAATCTGAACCCTCCCTTACTTGCAGTAGTGCCAATGTTTGAGAAAAAAATGCCTACAACCTTGGAATGACTTGTATCTTCACTTTCCAGGCGTCCCTCCTAGATCGTGGGAATATGAGCTGTGATTCGTTTGGAGAAAGAGAAAACTAATTTTGGGTTTCATTTTGTTTCTACTGTTCAGGTTCCAGAGTTTGAAGGTGAGATTATTGGCAATCTCGAAAAATTTGTTTTGGAGCCAGCTTCACAAAATGTACAGTACAAATGCCGCATCACGCGCGATCGTAAAGGGATGGATCGAGGGCTTTATCCCACCTACTTTCTACACCTCGAAAAAGAATATGGCAAAAAAGTCAGTTTCATTTCATACCTAAAGCTGATTTCTGCTTTTTGAATTTATTTTTGGTGCTTACCAATTTGAATATATGTTTCTCTGTTGATCTAAAATCGTCAACAATGGACGACACAGTGTGGAATTCATCAAAGCTCCCCTTTTATCCCCCTTGGTCCTTTTATTGCAGGTATTTCTTCTAGCTGGCAGGAAGAGGAAAAAGAGCACTACTAGTAACTACTTGATATCCACTGACCCTACTGATCTCTCACGAGGAGGTGATGCATTCATTGGTAAACTGCGGTCCAACCTTTTGGGAACTCAGTTCACCGTTTATGATAGCGGTCGATCTCCTAAGCATATGAATTTCAAAGACAATGCTAACCCACGCCAAGAGTTGGCTGCTGTTGTCTATGTGAGTATTATGCTATAGCTATCATAGTTACTGTCGGTTATGTACTTCTCAATAGCATCTGCTTTGCTACAGTTAAATCCATGCATGCATATTACTGCATTCACACCAACTGCTTCCAAGTGTAACCAGCGATTAATAGCTTATCATCTAGATTGTGAGGCCATACATTCATGTTCTCTCAAATATCTAGCGCTGAGCTGCCGGTGGTTTGCATCTTTGTAATGTTTATTGGTTGAGCAATTAATTCAATTGAGTTACATATAGAGAAGGCACTAGGAAATCTGCCTTAACCCTTTCTCCCCGAAGCACGCCCGACCACAGTGAGGCCCCCTCCCGACGCTTTAGCGACTCTCGATGTGATGTCGCTCTCTTTGTCTTCCTCTCCTATTTTCGTCCACTTTCACTCAACATCATTTCTCAACTGAATTATTTTTGAGTTAATTACATGTTACTCTACCCGTACAAAAAAAAAAGAAACAAATTAACGACGTTCCAATCGTCAGACCGAAGGGGAAAAGAGCCGCTGAGAATACGGAGAAGATATAGGCTGAGGTGACAGTTTCGCTCCCCTCGATAGTGTTACTGCCACGAAATCTGTCGGAAGACGGTGAAAATGAAAGGTATACTTCTCCCCTATACGATGGTAACAGAATGGAAAAGATTAGTTCAGAAATAAGGCCGTAGATTGCATCAGAAGGGCGAAAAACTATGAAACGCCAAAAGGCGTCCGTAGGGCCCAGAGCACGTTACTCGTCAAACGCCTTTAGGCGTCTGTAGGGGAGAAAGGGTTAATATTGAGATATTCTATTTAGTGCAAACACTCCACGTGCTGTGGCCTTATTGAAGCTCACTTGGTGCATAGAGAAGAATTCTTCCATAAAATAACTTCAGGCAACTGAGGGTGGTTGTTGGGGTCTTGAATACAGAGATGATAGTCCTGATAGGTTTGAAATATTTTTGGTAGTTGCAGCTCTAGAAAAATACTGTCCATTTTGCTTTTGTTTAGTAGACTTAATTACATTATTATCAACCAACTTAATTGTTATTTTTAGGACACGAATGTTCTTGGCTTCAAAGGTCCTCGGAAGATGACAGTTGTGTTGCCAGGAATGACAGTTAATAACAAGAGAGTGTCAATCACACCTTCGGACGACACAGAAACTCTATTAGGTGCCTACCCTTTCGTGTAAAATTGTTTGAAATTATTTTTTCATATTCAGAAAAATTTGCTTCCCCTGGAGAATTGCATGTTGGACAATTTGATGAATTCAGCAATATTAACAAATTGTTTTTTATACTGTGTTATTCAGAATGCTATAGAACAAAGTGTATGGAGAATCTAATTCAGCTGCACAATAAAACGCCGGCTTGGAACGATGACACTCAATCCTACGTGTTGAACTTCCATGGACGTGTTACACAGGCATCTGTGAAGAACTTTCAGATTGTCCACGACTCGCATGGTGAGTGAGAAATTAAATTATTTTCCTAACAAGTATAACAAGATCGATTGTGCATGTACTTGGAACTGATGGTTACCCAAGAAATCAAATTAACAAATAACAAACCAGTTCGAAGGGAAAATGTATCAAAATGTGATCTTTGGTGGTTTCTCCAAAAGGATGGTGGTAAATTATTACAGGATTACATTTATACCTCAAGGATAGGGTGTGTGCTCAATATTGAGAAAGAAATAGTCCAGCTTCCAAAACAGTTTGGTAGGTAATGGAAAAAACGCTGCAAATGATTTTACAGTGGTTTATTATTCCTTTGCTTGGATTTAAGAAGACGATAAATTTGTGATAGTAACTATCCCGAACATTTGTGAACGTTTCCATCTAACCACAGATTGTTGGTAAACACTTTAACAACTATAGACATTTTAATCATTTTTATTTTTCTTAATTTTCATTCCCATTCCATTCCAACTCGCCATTTAACTGGTTGTTTACCATGCAAAAAGTAACATCAACCGGTAATTCTTATTGATACTGAATCTTCTTTATGTTTTCAGTTGACTATGTTGTCATGCAGTTCGGTCGAGTTTCAGAAGATGTATTTACAATGGATTATCGCTATCCGATGTGCGCTCTCCAAGCCTTTGCTATCGCTCTAAGTAGCTTCGACAGTAAACTTGCTTGTGAGTAAATTGTTCCAGACGATTTGTAATATTGCTGTATCATGATTTGCTATGCATTGTACACATATCCATGTGACAAGAATGATGTGATCATCCGTCTTATTGAGACTTTCCCTCAGGTTGTGGTCGTTTTCTTTTTAGTACAAAACCGGTTAAATTTTGACCACAATGTGGGAGTGTTGATTACGTCTCTTTTGTGATATGGGTTCAACTTCATCAGTCTTATGTCAGTTCATGGTTTACTGTCATGTGGGACTGTAGCAAAAGATCTTACCTTAAATTTTGTACATAGTCTGCTTATACTTTTTGTTGATGTCAAGGCCCAGTGAATGTTATTATAACGAGAAACTGTAGATCTCATCTCCGACATAGATCTTATCACGATGTTTACCAGTAGGTTCTGAATTAATTAATGCTGGCATCTCATTTTTGACAAATCGCTACAATGATGATATTAAATACGAACCACCAAAAAACTGCTGGCGTAGATTTTCTTATTTTTTTCTCTGACAAATAGGATCAAAGCCCAGGATGGATGTTGAATTTTCTGTTGAAGTACCTCATCCCTATTGTAACTGGTTCGCTTTCTTGAACAAGGTGCCTTTTCAGCCCCTACTCACCATTTGCCATTTAGTGTTTTCATATGCTTTTACCAAATTGTTTGAAAGTTCTAATTTTGATAACGATGTTGCACGCTGTTGGGTATTGATTCTGTAAGATTTATAACTGTTTTAAATCACTACAAGTTTAGGGGTGCCTGTTATTGCTAGAACATTCTTCAGGTGAACTTTACTGGTACTTGTTGTTTTTTAGGTTAATGTGTTTGCAGGTAGGTTTCATTACACCGCCATTTGATATAAAAGTTTCTTGGTTGATCTGAATGTAGAATTGGATCTGTGCACACTCTTCTATAGTTTGAAAATGCTTTCAGCTACGATCTGCATAGCTTCAAATCATTTAGGTGAACTAATTAGTCGTTTCACCTGCCTTGTATTAGAAGGATTCCATGGTTGCTACTATGGACCATATTATGCTAGTGAGGACATCCCCAATCTAATTCCTCCAAATAAGAGTCCGAATTGACTTCAGTTAAGTCAGTTCCTTCACATCACCCCCCTCGATTTATTGGCACTTGATAAAAACTATATTAGCTTTTCAACCATTCCTGCAGTTTATTTTGTCATTTTATATATTTTTTAACCAATTAACGTAACAGTGTTTTGAAAAATTTAAATGCGGAGTGGATTTAAGAAATCTATGAAATTACAAAATGAATCCATCGAGAATGTACCTAATGATTGGGTTCGTAAAACGTTTAAGCTCTCTGATGAACTGCTGTACAAATTAGTAAATTAAATATAATGTTTTTCATGTTGAACTTACTGGAAGAAATTATTTATTTGTGATTGTTGATGCTGTAGTAAACTCTTCGGTTGGTATGGAAACTAATACATTCCATGACATAATTCATTGGTCATTGGCATCCAAAATCTACCTAACTATTTATCAGTCCATGGCTTGTTTTGAATTCAATGTATTAGTGTGGCTCAAATATGTATAATCATACTTGAAAACATTCCGTCCTGAAAGCTTGATGCAACTTTGGAACTGAATAGCTAGAATATTACTAGTGTGGTAACTTACAAAAAATAGGAAGAATTATACTTACGTGTGATTACCATTCACAGTGTGAAAATCGGTTTAAATACATCATATATCATATTTGATTAGTATGCTGTATAGGGGCACACTTAGTGATTTGTGTTCCATTTAACTCTAAAATGAATATCTGGCTTATCAATGTGTTACTGTGTGTTCAGAATTTATCTAGTTGGCAATAGCCATGAAAGTTGTCTTACAAATGCACACATTCAATTGGAAAGGCTGTGGCATCTTACGCCTTTTCAATAGTAGTTTTGTACCTGTGTTCACACGTGAGTGGGTGTGTGTGTGGGTAATCACAAATTTAAACTGTAACTTAAAAAGCATCACCCATACAATAATTTTGTTAGCCCGTGTGCGCTCTTCCCGTCAGTTTGCATTTATGTAATGGGTTCTCAGATGTGTTTTTATTTTCTTCACTAAAATCCAAGTTGTGTACTTGCTATTTTGAACTGTGGTAACTAGTTATGTTAGCCTTTTTGCTGTTGATTAGTTGTGGACGATTCTTCTACAACCATTTAGAAAGAGCTGATTATTTTGAATGATGATGAGATTCCGCATTTGTAACTGAGCATCAGTGATTCAAACTGAGGATTTCTCATAGTGATGAACATTTATGAAGCATTATTTTTCAAATTTCCTCGAGCAAATTGTTGGCTGAATGAAACCATCATCTAACCCATATATTTACTGGATGAAGATATTTTCTAAAATCCACCCTTTCTTTTTAGTTGAACTTGTCAAAAATTCCAATTGATTCACTTTTCCGGCATAATTCCATCTGAATTGCTACATTTTAAGGTTGCAGAAATTGTGGCACCTAATGCTCAGCTGCAAATACCTGATGCTTACTACTTTCATCTCCGATATTTTCAAACAATAAGAAAAGTAATATTTCTATGAGTTGTTCCTGCTCAATGATGACACTAATTTAAATGCGCTATCTAAATTTACTCTAGCCAGTTAAGTCGATGCCTTGAAGTACTATCTTGGTGCCTTTTACGTTGTCTTTTTTTATTCCTGTACAATTAGTTGATTCTGCAGAGGAGAAAATTCTACGTACAACTAATGCATTGTTATATCGTTGGATAATTGTGATATACTATTTATATTTTGATTTTTTTCAGCATACAAAACTGTTTTCTAGTCATTGTAATATTTATTTTCCTGTTAGGGAAAGTGTGTTTCCTTAGGTGCGAGGAAACAGCTCCTTGGTCAGTTCAATTTTTTGTTTCCCTATTTCTTTCGAGTAATGCAGTCTAAAATTATTTATTGATCAATAAAATTATTGTTATGTCTGTAATAATTATCTCCTCTACTCCATGCTTACTCTACTGGAATTTCATAGTTTATGTTTCAAGATCTTAATTTCCCATCTTCCTCCGATTCAGTTAATAGGCTAAAAAAAATAAGGTTTGGTTTATTATCTAATAATCAACAATAGTTATCACACAAGAATTTTTTTCTAGCCTACTACCCATTATACCTAAATGCGTCTTAATTGATGATCATTCCCTGGCTGACTATATATTTATGTACAGCATGATATTCTGGCGAAACTGCACTTGAAGAAAGAGAGATTCAACTCAAAATGAATCCACCTACCTACATACCTTCAAATCAAAATGAATCCGTAAGAAAGCAGAACTTATGTTTTTTAGGTTAACCAGGATTAGGAAATTAGTGGCCGAGAGAAGAATTATATTTGATCACAGATAACATGAAATAAAATCATACAAATTAACAACAGAAACCTTTATGTTATTGTACAGTCAAATTTCCCTGATGTTCTCAAGACTATCAAAATAATTTACCGTTATCTGATAGCACTAAACAAAAGAGCAGGTATAGAAAAATGGTCAGCGTTATGGTTTCTATTTTAGAAATCACCGAGCAGTGCAAACAGAACAATAATGCTCCAAAATCAAGAAATGTATAAAAATATAGTCTAACATTTGGAAGAGGAGTTATAATTAGCACCATTGCAATCTGCCTTGATTAGCACCATCAATAATAAAACCAATGAGGATGAAAATTCCCGATTAACTTAAAGGAAGGCGTTGGAATTCAGAACTTCGGGGATCCTTCGTCGCCATTCATGTTTTACAAGTCTCAGCAACATCTGAAAATCAAATGGCACTGGGCGTTACAAAAATGCAGCGCGGTAGGGTGTTACTTGGCGCACTAGGAATGCTGATGGGTAATGTTGCCTCATTAAATTAAAACAGTTGTTAATGCATTTACTACAGATCACTGATCGAAAAACTTCTAGCCAACCTGCATTAAACATGGGTTAACTTAATACCAATTATCTCTCAACATTTAAACAGAAAAAATTGAAACTGAGGATACGCTTCCGGTTCAGAGACCCTCCAACCCCCCTGAGGATAAAAACAGAGTCGATAATTGGTGTGTGACTCTTGTACGAGTGTACAACAAAATTACGCGAGTTGCTAACGTTCCAGATCTCAAACAGGTGCACTGACTGTATTAGATAAAGACAAGTAAAAAAATAATAAAACCGACTCCAAAATTATTTGCCTATAAAAATAACTCTCAAAAGGAAAAAAAATAACAAAAATGTCCCAACTTCACAGCAGCTCAAATCACCAACTACACATTTTTAGTACATTCGCCGAATACATGGGCAGTTGTAAAGAAATGAGACAGAAGAGTTGGGAAAAATTATGGTATCCTGAAATTTACTCACCGCAAACGCCAAAACATTGGCGAGTACAAGCATGTAGAAAACATAAGTCCATCCAAAATTATAGACAACTCCTGCAATGAGTGGGCCAACGGCAGCACCTGCAAATGAGAGAAATCATTGACAGCAGTTTGACCTCAAGGGGGCATCAGTTTTAACTAGTTCCCTTAACGCTAGTTGTGTAATGTATAACTACCCTACGCTGAGCTGCTGGTAAGAAAATTAGCCCTTAATTTCTCAAATTGATCAGATAATTGAGCGGAAATGGTCTCGTTTGAATTGAAAGAGGTGTAGAGGTTTATGAACCCATGGTTGAGGAATCATGTTGTCCAAAGGAGCAGACATACATGGAAAATACAGAAAACGCTGGGATGAGTGTCTATATAAGTCAGTCTTTTTCCTCCAATGACAACAAGTAGAGACCAGTGAATGAATGAATGAATGTGAGTGACAGACAACGAAGGAAATTTCTGTAGCTTGAAATGGAGGGTTTAGGGAGAGAATGAACCCAAGCTCTTCAACACGATAAAAAAGTAACTTTCTTAAAAAGTAACTTTTTTCAATAGAACTACTAACTAACTTTTCTATTTCATGGATTTGGGGAGGGTGAGAGAAGATGTGCGACTATCTCATATTATCATTAAACTCACTCAATTCTCACCCTCATTAAAATTCACGCATCAAAAGAATGACAACCGCGTTAAAATTTTGTTATTTTAAGAGGAATTATTATTATTTTTTTTTTAAGGATTCGATAATACAGATTATAACATCATGGCATCATCGGAAACTGATAAGAGCCACGTACCTATAGAACCAGTGCCGTCAATAATTGCTGTGACAGTGGCCAGTGCCTTAGAGTTGCCAGACAGAGATGGATGGCAGCCAAGCTCAGCAGAAACAGCCGTTGTAATGAGGGCGTATGGACCATTAACAAAAAAGCCAACCAAAAGTAGCAGGGTGATATTAATCCAGAGGGATAAGGCACCAACCCACGAGTACAATATCAACTGGAAACAGAACATTGATAATTTACATGATAATTATTTAAGATTCAAAATAATTTTTTCGTTTGAAATACAGGCACAAGCGATATAAGAATAGGAGATGATAAGGTAGCTAGGATATCCATGAAGTGAGTTATATTGTGTTATGATATTGTTTGATCGATTTTGGCGGTGTCATAATTAGTTACAAACTTGAAAAAAAAAAGAAAGAAAGAGCATTACAACAAGATTTCTGACCACTAAAGCCTAACAAAGGGGAGGGGTTTTTCAGTGCAGATTGAAAGGATAAGGATAGCTGTAAGGAAATATTCTTCACAAAAACATTGCATGGTCTTCAGGAAAATTCAAACCCCTGCCCTCCGCGGAAGGTAGCAACAATGTGGGTAGCTCCTTAAACCAATTTACTAATCCGGCTACCCTCAGTAACAAACTTACAACTTGAGATGAGTAGTAATTTACACCTAGGTTTGTAAGTCTATAACAGATGATAGCCTAGCTGCCGAAATCGACTAAACAACACAACTCATTATATTACAGGGACACATTGACAACTTCTCCTATTCTGGGGAAATTGGATTCCACAACTTCAATACAAGTTACTTAGTTAATACTCACCAATGGAATTGAGAAGACTAACATTGCACAACAAACTGTTGCACTCTTGCCCGAATAGTCAGTCACCACACCGGCAAAGACTCCTCCGACAATACCACCAATGTCAAATAGAGTGGAAAGATCAGCGCTGATGGATGATGAATAAGTAGCTGAAAGTAGGAATGCAATCATCATCTACATCAATTCAAAGATCCAGAATAAAAGGATCCATTGAATATCAATGATTGTTAGTTGATGTATCCATTCAGATGGAAGTAGCAGCTATACTAAATATACATGGGAAGCTCTGCCCAAAGGATGATTTCTTTAATGGAACCTGTGGTCATGATTTCATACAAACTTGTTACTTTGAAATTTGCCAAGAAACCGAACTTCTCAACTGGATATACAAAGATAAACAACTTTGATGATGCACACTGAGGTAAATGATTAGTACTAAGGACTTTTTTATGGCTGTTTAGGAATCATATAGACTGTAAAGACGATGGCTTCATCAATTTTGCAACCCCCAGTTACAACAAAAAAGTTTGTGAACTAGCTAGCGATGGTAAACCAGACTCACTTGATGCGTTGATGTAGAATGGAAGCCAGTATAGGAATGTATAGCACACCAATTTGGAGAAAAATAGGCACAAGGAGAATTCAACAACCCCCTGGAAAGGAAATAACACATAAATTTCCATTCAACAGAAGGAAATTTCAAATTAGAAAGATTCAAGCTGCCGTTTAAATATCTGAATAATTATTCAGCCATTAATAACATTAATTCAACTTGTTGCATTTAATTTATTTTAATATAATATTCTAACTCATACGGAACAATAAGCCCTCTATTCATCAACTTGAAACACCTAATCTTGTAAAAATCATGAAGATGGTAGTAGGGTTATGTCTGAAGTACACACACAGACTATCATGCTACAAATGAAAAAATATTTACTTCAATAAGCTTTGTGAAAAATAAAAATAAATTAAATGACAATAAAACTGAGCGAAGGCTACATAAGAGATTTATTTTCCTTTCATTACCCCTAAATAATATAAAAGATTCACAGATAATGAGAAAATAAAAAATATCAAGAAGGGTGGTGGTTGAATGTGGATGCAATGGTTGTAAGATCTTCAATTGAAAAGACGAATATATAAAGATCTTTGAAGATCCACAGATCATTTGAGCTCCAATTTCTGAGCAATCTAGTTAAGTTTTAGTTTGACAGCTAGAACTTAGATTTTATTGAAAATCATCAAACTGTGAAAATGAAGATCGTTGACAACTTACAGGAATGTTGAGAGCTTCAATGATTCCTACTGCATTATCTGCGACTACAGCAGGAGTTTTTTCTTCTCTTCCTTTCGTATACGAAGTAGCTTGATGCTGCAAAACGACAAGTTATAAGCTATTTGATCAATGGAAGCTCACATGAAACAACCATTCAGGCAATTTTTTCCTAACAATGCAAGTTGAAGATGGTTCTTGAACAAACGACTTTGAGTATAAGAAATACCCACAGCTAGTCTGAGCTGTAGGGCAGATGTAAAATCACGTTTTTATAATGAAGACACAGAGTAAAGAGGTCGAGTTTTAGGTAAAATATATTTTTAAGTTATGATCCAATTCAGCTGGAGATTCGGGATGAACTGTGTAGTGCTTGACCCACGTTAAAGGCAATGGATCAAACCGATTCCCTTTTAACACTGCGCATATTTTCAAAATACTTAGCATAATTATGGTACGATTCAGCTAACATAAATAGAGAGGTGACATGCAGGTAACTACTATAATGTACATGTCACATGCAATGTTTGAAATATACAATCCAAAGATTGTACAGCCTTTTTTTATCTATCCGCAGATGGTACAAAGAGCTGAAAAAGTTCCGAACTTCGCACAAGTAAAGTTGTACAGAGCTAAGCTTGCATAAAGAGTTGCTCAAAACCGTTGGTGCAAACGGACTTGGCACAGCTTCTCAGAGTACAATGTTGGTGAAGGGCTGGAGGGATTCTAGTGTGAGGTAACACTAGTTGGAACTGAAATGTTGGCCACATTTTTACAGTTAGATGATTCGATGTACTTGCACTAGGAAATGCACCAATGAGCCTCTGTCGAAAAAGAAATGTGCTGCGCACTCTCGTAGCCAAAGCATTTTGAGTTTATCTTAGCTTGCTCATATAGCTGAAACAGCAGTGTAATTTGACAATTCGAATTTAATAAAAATTTGATGAGCTGTTATATTGAAATAAAATTGTGGGCAATTTACATTCCATGTATTTCTAATTTTGTTCAAGCAAGTGTACTAAGCTGGTCCCCAAATTGACATTGTACGACAAAGTTGTACAATGTCATAGGTTGCACAGAAAATGATGTACAACGTTGCATTAAGACGGTTGGACAATCCTTGGATTGTAGCATTTTGGACATTGCGTGTAACAAATACATGCATAAGTTCCAGCGTGCTCTTCTAAGAGACCTGTTTGAATACCAAAAGCATCATAATATGTTTCGATTATCAAAATATACCGCAGTTAAACAAAATGGGTGATTTATACAAAGTGGACTATTCGGCTCTATCAGATACATTTTTCAAACACTCCCATACAAATATACACACCCTAAATTTAGTAAAACTATGTTACTGGATAACCTCAGAAAAGAAAGAGACAAAATATATACATTAATATACCATTTTATTATGGTTGTAAAACAAAAGAAAGGAACACCCTAACTTGAAAACAATTATTTCAAAAGTCATTAACATATCAAGTTAACCTGCAATCATCCAAGGCTAAAAATAATTAGGTAATAAGTAATGTTCCACACAAAACTGTGTCACCGATTTCTAGGTTGAGGGGGAGTGAAGTAGAGGATAACCTTTCATTGAAATAGCGTTTAGTCCTCTTTTCCTGGTTGCAATTTAAATGTGATTGTGACACAATGTCTCTCCTCCTCAACCCGTAAATCATAGAAGATCGACACAAGCGCTATACTAATCTGAATTTACAATCAATTGAACTCAGAATAATTAATGTTTCTAATATTATAACTTAAAAACACTTTAAATTACAATGGAAGGGGTAGTATTTCACCTAATGCTAACAGAATTCTAATCACCCTATGATAATCATGATCATATTTCTCGGCCACTCACAATGATGACACTCAATTCCCTGTTCTGATGCATCTTTGTGCTATGTGGAACAGTTTACTCCTCCTTGATCACTTGCAATGCATAACATGATTGTTTCATATTATTACCAAGAGGTTAGTACTAGCATGTTTACGGCAATGTTTATAAATTCTCTGGGGAGCAATCCGCCAAATGAGTCTTGCAATTATTCAAAAGGTTTTAGGGTGTAAACTAAAAGTTTTAATGAAGAGAGCATGATACTCCTATCTATACCAAATGACGCGATATAGGATCGATATTACTACATTGAGAATATAAACCGCTAAGCTTGAGAAAAAATGCAACTGGTTTTACAAATAATCTATTTATTTATTGGAATATCACTCCAAAAATATCCTACATCCTACTAATAAAGAACCTACATGAAAAATAAAGGCAGAGTATCGTGTTTGCGTTTTTAAAGGGATTTTGGAATTTAATACTACCAAAAAGAGACAGACACAGAGAAGAAGCAAACTAAATCGATGATAGGTGAATTCAATTACTTCGTTTAGTCAGTTTTAGCACAGTCACAAGGTCAAATAAGCATTCCATTAACGTTCATTAATATATAGTATTAGTTCATTTTGTGCACTCCACCTTTCGGACGCCAAACCTCAACAATCTCTTCATAAACCAGTTTTAATTTCTAAGCTTAAGACTGTAAGCGCATTAAAATTTATGTAACACACCACACAGGACTGGGGAATAGAGTAATTAACTAAACATTAACACATTCACTGCGGATCACTAATCTGAAAATTTTCAGCCAACCTGCATTAAATACTGGTTAACTTTAAACCCGATTACCACCGAATAGCGTATAACAAAAATAGAAGGTGGCTCAGATCCGGGATGGCCGCACTGGATGTGTTAAAACGCACATTACGACTAGACATAGGATTTTACCTCTGAATCAAGTAGTAGTTCGGTGTCTGAATATGCAGAGTCCTCAGATGAATCAGTCTCAGGAGCTCGCAATCTGTTCCGCTAAAACGGTAAAATCGTGCATGACACAAAAGCGAACCACAACCCATTTTAAACAAAAGCCCACAAATAATATTATTGACAATGGACAACCAAAAAACATAGCATTTAACTTACCAGCTGAAATATTATTTGTACCTACTGATTCAATATCTTCCAAAATGGACTATAACATGCCAGGGCAACTAACGAACCTACAATCACAGCTTCAATAAAATGAATCAATGGATTGGGTATAGTAGAGTTTGCTATAGGAAAATTATTCAGCATGCTGATGACTTCTTGTCTCAGTTGTTGTTCTTTTTGAAAATATTCAAACACCTCGTTGAATTTCGCATGCAACAATCAATTGATTGTGAACTCGGCAACATGTTAGTGCAACCAGTTTTGTTTAAGGTTCACCTCAAGGATACTTTTTTGCAACTCATCAATGAATTTTTTTTCCCTTACAAAACACAGTACTATTTTTGAAAAGATAATTTGTCTAAAATTACTGATAATGCTGTCCGCTGAAGAGATGATGACAGTTATACTAAATAAGAGCTTCTTCATTGACATTCTGGAGATGCTATCAGATAAATTGAAACTCAAACCATACCGAAATGAAATGACACGATGCAAGAATGGATGAGTAAAAAGAGGAGCAGTTGATGCAATGTAAAATACTCTTAATAGATGAATAATTTAAAAGTGGATCTTATTCATCATTCGCTGAACTATTAGTGATACTTTCATTGACTGAATTCATTTAACTTGTGAAAATATCAAGTTCTAAGCAGCTTGGTAATGTTGTCATGCAGGTTAGTATTTTAGGTCTGTGCGAAGAACGACTTAATACCCAACACCAACAAATTGTACTGGTCATTTAATTGTGTGCACCAAACATATTCCAGGGCATGACTAAAGCAAAAAGAAAAATATCTATTGGAGCTCTCCTCAAGAGAAATTTTTCCATCTCAAAGTTGAGGTAATTTTGAAGAGAGTACAACAATTGAGAATTGAATACTTTGCTCATAATTACATTTGGCTGCATTACGAGCAGAAACACTTCACAATCTCAGTGCCGTTAGACTGATTTTTCATTAGTTAAGTGCATCTTACAGGTCCAATTGACCTCCAGTGAAGTCAAACATCTGCAGGTGCATTGGTTTTTAACTTTCCGCCGCGCGGATGGTTGGCATTTGGACCACCTCAGACAAATATTAAGTTCTAGAAGTCAAAAATGGTTGGGACGTGTCGTTAAGACCGCTATTTATACCTAATTTACAGTAGTGGACACCGAATTCCGCCAACGAACAATTTTTAGCATGTTCGGTGTCAAGCAGTTCAGCGCTGAAGCTGCAATGTAAACTGGTGCCAGAGGTCCAGTTGCTGTCCAGCGCCAATACAAGAGGAATGCTCTCTCATGAATGAATATAATTTTGAAGGCAATTTTAATAAAAACGAGTTAGTTGAATGTTGTTATCTCTTATTTCTTCATCCCAGATCGAAGACTGAATAAAATGGGGAAACAAAGCACAAAACAGTAGGCGGTCCAAAGGCCCCCATGTGCGCACTTACGTTATGGAAAGAGGTGTGCATGGCGGAGGTTTATTTATTTTCTTAGTGCTAGGATTCCAATTACAGACGTTTAGTTTAAATCACAAGAAATATGAATGGTAAATGAGACTTTAAAAAAAATCGACGTTAATAATCAAAATTAAATGAACAGCTAATACAAACTAATAACATAAGAGGCCCTAACAAACAGAACGCAAACTGTCTAAACAAGGCCCACTGCTGGAGTTGTTTTATTGTACTCTATATTGATGTATCAGCATCGTTCAACAAGAAGTTTTCAAGATACGTTTGTGGTGGACAGTGAAGAGTTTAGAAAATAATATTATAAAGTTCGTGGACGAGCAGGCACAAGGATTTTTTTGGCGTCAGACTGCGATAGTTAGACACATAGCCATATACTTTTTGGACAGTACTAGTTCTGTTTATTCGGGCACTAAGAGTCGACGAACAAAAATTATAAAGAAAAGAATTTCGAAAAAATTACGGTGAAGGAGAGAAGAGAAGTACAAGAATTAGAAATAGAATAAAGAAAAGATGAACATAGAAAAGCACATTACGTGAAAAAGTATGGCACCTTAGAGCATCATGAAATATTACTTGGTGCAATTCGGTGTGAGGTTCACAAGTTTTGGTTTATTTATTCAATAATGAACCACTGTAGGAGAGACTGGCCTTGGTGAAGTGTAGTTGCTTCCCTACGCTTTGTATTAGGTGATCATTCAACTCTGTTCCTCGTATCTGCTGTACTCATGCAAGAATTATGTTCCGTGTGATCTTTTAATTTCCGTTCTCTCGTTCATTTCCACCAATTTTTATATAATACTTTCAACTAACTTCAGAAATTATTAAAATAAAAGCGAGTGAAGCAAAAACAAAAAACTTGCCGGTAGTAAAAGTTGTGTGTAGTTTGTCCACAATGAAAACACAGTACATGCGGGGTCTACTATCGGGCGCTTAACTAAATACCCATTCTTTCAAAAAATGGTAATGGGCTGTAATTTTGTTGGCCACAATGATCCCATTGGTACCAACCCATTCAGCACGGCACTGGACGGGCAGCCCAATCTCCTGGACAGCCCACCATTTGGCGCTTATGTCGTATTGATGTAGCTCGGAAGTTGAGTGGATTAATGCAGTGAAACGGAAGCCAAAAAAAAGGAGACAAATCGGGAAATGTTTCACTTTTATAGTTCTCTTGCTCACTGGTTAAACAGTAGAAGTGTATGCATTGTTGACAGACTATAGTCATTCTCCTCATCAACTCCAATGCAATAAAAGGGAAGCAGCTTCCTGATGCCTAGTCCAGGAATCAAATCTTACATTTACACACATGAATCACTCTTAACAACTAAGCTATGCCATCCAAGTAACAAATGTAAGAAGAACATTCCAACAGGACATTCAAGGTAAGAGGAAAAGGAAAGTTGAAGATCGCACAGTAGAAAGCGTAAGGAATCATATTTTGTTTTAGGCTGGCCTCTCTTAGTCATTGTTATTGGGCAAAACAAAACCTTCCAATCCCGCTCAAAATTTGATGTTTTACATTTCTAGGCAAGTAGAATTAGCAAAAATCGTACAAAAGAGCTACAAATGATCATACAGCGGTAAATTATTTCCAATAGCATTTGCTTGTTTCGGAAGATTCTTCCTTGCTACTTGAAATTAGTAACCGAGTTGACTAGCAGTGAACGTGTCAGCCTAACAACCTAGTTATCACGGCAAACAAATATCTTAAAAAATATATTGATTTTTAACAATATTAATGCATTTTTGGAAAATGTGAATAGCTAAGAAGAAGGGATGAGAAATTATACGAGAAAGACCAACAAACTTAAGAGGCTCATACAGACTAAGGGTACTTACCCTGGGTTGAGGATGCATTATGGTGGAAACAGGTTCAATTCCAACATCTGCCGGATGTTCTACCAGGAACAAAAAATTTAAAAACCCGACGAAAGCAATGAGAATACCAGGAACCATGAAGGAGTAACCCCAGTCATACGAGAGAAAATAGCTCGCTATCAGCGTCCCAACTATGTTGCCAACAGATGTGTGCGAGTTCCATATTCCCATGATCAGACCTGTACACCGAATGAAAAAAATTTACTTCATGTAGATACAAACCAATACTCATAATTGCCTAGTTAAGTAATATACTATGGTTTAGCCCCCAGTTAAACAAATATCAATAAATTGTTCACAGTTAATTATCGAAAAGTAATGATGGTATTTTCAAAGGAAGCTTCTTTCAGAAGTTCCACCGACATGAAACTAAAAAGCAAATAACTGAGTAGCCTCGTTTTCCTCACCTTCATCACTCCAGCACAGCAAGGAATGATACAATAAGACGAGGAAAAATTACGATTGAATTATGATTTAGACGAGACTTAGTCATAAAGGGACCAAGATATTTGTTCAGTGGGGTTAAGAGTACAATTTTATGCAGCCATTTGAGGATATAAATGCGATTCCCAGTAGGCTTTAGCACAAAATCAGTGCACACAAAAGGGAAGCTAAATATTTGTAAAATTGAATAGAAATGAATAATTACTAAATTGCAACATGCTCAACAACCGGTACAAGTTTTCAGGGATCAACAAGTGGCATTATTGTTCTACGAACCTCGTTTGCTTTTACCGTACCAGTTGCCCATCACAGCTACAACACCAGGCCATCCAGAACTCTGGACCACACCTCCAAAAATCTGAAGGGAAAATATACCATATGTATAGGAAATTATATTAATGCTAGAGCAAGAATTAATTAGTAAGTGCAACCTGGTATGGGGAAAAAGTACATTGGTAATATAACGTGGACAGCATTCACACCAAAATGAGTTAGCACAAAAAAAGCTCTTTCACAGCTGAAAGCTTAATATAAAAAAAAGATTGTACCCAAATTGAGACATTTTTCAAACCCTACAACGAGAAAATTTGAAATGAATTGAAAGGCAAGATTAGTCAGTGCTCCAATGTTCTTACCTGTACAACTACGTAGTACCAGACAAAGTGTATTTCAAGTTTATGGGCCAGGCCAAAGAGGTAACAATAAATGCCAGATGTAATCATGCCCGCGGCAAGGAAGTATCGAAGGCTCATCCTCTCAGCAACAAAACCACTGAAGACAGTTTTGAAATATTGGTATTAAACAAGGAAAAATCTGCAAAATGAATTTCAGAATTACATCGTTCAACTAGGAGACATGATATATTTCAATGAATTTCTGCTCACCTTAGAAACATAGCTGCTGCATATGCAAAGAGAAACGACGAATCCAGTGTTCCCAGGAGAGTTCCAGCATTATTGCCATCTTAAAGGGAAACCACCATCATGATAAAACTCATAAGTTCAGCTATTTAGGCACTGACCTTAGACAATAAACATGGATGGGCTAAAATTGCCCAAGAAAAGTGTAGATACATCTTGCAATTGTATAATCATAAAATAAGATTCATTTATCTTCAAAGTTATGTAGGTAGGAGTCAAAAGTGAATTTATGAGACAAGGAGAACGAAAACATACCAGCTAAATGCACTTTTTGAAAACCATTTCATTACTTCTGCAAAATACTACACTTACAGAACGGGGCCCAATCACACCAGGTGTCTTGGTTGGATTCATTGATGAAGATGTCCGGTGGTGGTGTCAAACCGTTGCAGGATTGATTGAAAAAACTCTTGACTATGCTGAGTGGTTTCCTTGATGCATGGTAGCTTGCATATGAAAGGAATGTTAGCACCAAAACGCTGATTCTGTACCTGTAAAAAATAAAGCGCACCGTATTACCAACTACACTCCAGATTCAACACTCCACATCGGAATGAATAACAGCACGAATTGAGAGACGTAACTGATGACAAGTGCAATACAAACGAATAATAAAAATACCAATACTGTGCAGACAAAAACATAATACACAACGCACATGAATTATCACACTAAAAACCCGAACCTTCATTTGAAAATTAAATCCAGATGAGCCATATGATTTCATATTAGGTTGGTGTGATGAGGGGCAGAAAACCAGGCTTCTTATTCTCCATACTTTCATAGACTAGCAGATCACTTACGCCCATTCGGGCATCCTCAGGGTGATTTACATACGTATACACAGTGAGGATGCTTGAATGGGCTACAGTGTTTGGCTAGCCATTAAATATGTGGAAAATAAGTGGCCCTGCCCTAAACCCTCAACAACCAAATAAAAAGGGCAACAAGAAAGAGAGGAAGTATAATTTCATATTAATACCATCCTGAGAGTGAAACACTATAGCCAGGGAATATCTACACTCGAGGGCTTTAAAACATCAATGAATCACCAATGGAACAACCATCAATGGTGACACATCAAAATCAAAGCCTACACAGTATTGATTGGCATAGTTGTTTTGTTCCATTGTATCACAGAATCAGAGTCCTAATAACGTCTATGTTTACATAGTGAATAAACTTTTGATATGCTTGGTGGACGTTTTTTTAATTTTGATTACAAGCCGTGAGGATCATAATTTTTTAATGGTAAAGGTCTCAAAATGTTTATTATGGCAAGCAAATTACGCTTGATTTTTTTTTCTCGATAGATTCACACACGGTACGTTCACATTAACACATTCAGTGCGGCCGTCCGCCCCAATTTGCCAGCCGTGCGGACGTCCCGGATCTGAGCCACCTTCTATTTTTGTTATACACTCCTAAGACAATCCCACTCGGATTATCGACTGTTTTTATCCTCAGGGGGGCTGGAGGGTCTCTGAATTGTTAACATATCCTCATTATTGATTATCACAAAACAAATATTAGGAGATAATTGGGTTTAAAATTAATCAGTCTTTGACGCAGGTTGGCAGAATTTTTTTGATTAGCGTTCCACAGAGAATATAGAGTCAATATATTTGAACACAAAGATCTTGGAATGTTTGTTACAGGGAAGCAATGACGTCTGAGTTCATCACTTGAGTCACATACTTCGACGTAATCGCATTTTCTGTAATTTTATGCGAGCACCTTCTAATTGATGGGTCTCCTTGCTATAAGGAGACACTTCACAAGACTTGCCTTATATCATAAGGATCACACACCTTACTTTCAGGTAATTAAACTTTTTTCTTTTTTTTTCCTGTTTTTGGGTCTCATGGCTAGTTTCTCAAAGGTAGTTTTGTATAAAAGATACGGCCTTGGTAAGAATTGCTTGATTTTATAGTGATACCTGTTCACCGAATCAATCATGGAAGTACTGTGTGATCTATACACTTAACTGGTTATTGTAGGGAAAGAGAATAGGTTCTATTATATGAGGGCTGATCAACAATACCAAACGCTCTCTGTCACATTGTCACCAATGCTAAAACCACCTCAATTATTAGCTCTTAGTTCAGAATAAATCAGCTGTGTGGTTGATCCATTGATCATTTTACAGAATTGAGGGTAATAACTGTTCAATCAGAACAGTAATTTTCAAAGGCAGGGAGGGCAAGCAAGTGAAACTCTATCTTGGGGATTCAAAGGGGAACAACTCCAAGCGCAATAATCTAAACGTGGGAATTCTAATTATCCGGGGTACAGCTTCGAAAAAATTGAAAACCGGTTCGTAACTACAACGTTTTGGCTTATTATTCAATAATGAACCATTGTAATTGCCCAACAGATTTTTTTTTTCTAAACCCCCTCAAAATTTTACGATTTGTGTATCAAGGCATGTAGAATCCAAATATGCAATTTTAAAAAAAATCTGTCCATTCGCCATACAGTGTCACACTTTTCAAACGAAACTATCCAAAAATCAATCTTGGCATGGCAATGGCTCAATTCTTTAACCAAATCGCTACCTCAATTTTAACGGTATTTTTGGGGGTTTTAGGGAGGAGAAAATTAGTATTTTCCTACGTTTTTCAGATAGAGGTGTATTTGGTATCAACTTCTATAGATTTTTGGACGCTGAACTGAATGAGACCACCGGGAGTCGATAGCTTTATTTGTTCTCGAGTAATCGCAGCTTTTGTGTTGAATTTGGGAGATTTTCAGAAATTTGGCATTAGGGTATAACTCGAGAGCTCTTGGAGATATGAAAATCCTTCTATACTCGTTGGAATGGTCGTGAAACACTCTCTTCAACTACCGTTAGCTGAACAATTTAGCTTTCAATTTGGAAATGAAGAAAAATAAAAATGATTAAAATTACGATAGTTGCTACGAAGTTTTCTCCTAAAATTACCAACCGGTTTTTTGAGGGAACGCTCACAAATTTTCGGAATTATTATGATCACAAATGGATAATCTTCTTAAATTATTATTGAAGGGAAGGAATAATAGCGTTTTTGGCAATAGAAGCGTTTTCCATTTTTTCTAGTTTTTACAAATCAAATTGCAAAAACTGTAAATATTCGACTTGAGGAAATTTTCCAGGATACGACCATTATCTTTCAAGAACGGATCAACGGTAGAATTCTGAGATAAACTCAACTAACGGAATTGGAAGCTAATAATACAATGTCCCACCAGTGAGCCGCCAAAGGGCGCCATAATTATCATGAGATACTCTCGTGCATTATGATAAATTTCACGCTCAGTTTACTTACCAAAGCTGAGAGTTTATCTCGAGGTTCGGAAAACAGGCGGTTCGAACACACCGCAGCAATTTGATGCCAAGAGGTAACTCCCAGACCATGGCGTATGTTATCGTTGCGTGGACGGAGGCGAGTACGAAGACTGTCTCCAGTCGAAGAAGCCAATAGCGGGAAAAGTACCTAGTACCTCCTCCGAAAAATTACGTTGTCACGACAGAGGTAAACCCTGGGGGGGTACTAACCCAAATGGGTAGCATCCCATTCGGTTGAGCTTAAATTCATTGCGAAGTCTGGACGTTTTAGCGGACGACACCGACAGCGTTCGCACACTAATTGCGAGAGTGAACCTGAAAATTAACGAAACATGGGCGATAAGATAAAAACAATCACAAGGCGGAGGCGGATTGAAGGATTTGTTATCTGAGCGCGTTCTTTGTCTACTCTGCATGCCTCATGCGAATTAGCTAAATTATGTGCTTACGAACTGGCGTAGGGTGACTGGCACAATGATAATGAAAAAGTCAGTTAATGTGTCCTCTTCGTTTTCATAACTCGCGCTCTCTTCGACCTACGTAGGTCTTCGCATACTAACTGCAGATAAAGAGATCGGAATGAAACTCCTCGTATAGAACCACCAGGTGCCAGCAGCTAACACTGGTCGCTGTTTGATGCCCACCACAACTCGATCCTGATCCTGTCCTGAAGCGCAAGCACGCGACGCTACTGTAGTGACAGTTGACACTCAATGATACCTTTGATAAGGCTGGTTCCGAGTGGGGGCTGAAAACAGCTGATGCTATACAAACCGTTTCAAGCAAGGAGCTTTGTATTAACGCAGGCTTGGTACACAAATGTCTCATTATTTTTTCGTAATGACTCAAGTTTCTCGAAAGGCCGTTTCTGAACTATTGACGACTTATCGACAATCGAAATCACCAATTACAGACTGATTAGCATTACCAGTAAATAAATAAGTCTACGAAAATGTCATGGCTTTCTATTTGAAGTCGAAAATAGCAAAACTTCAGTGTCAATGAAAAGTTTTCTTCTTTTTTTTTTCTTTTTTTTTTTGTAGGTTGAGGGGGAGAAAAACGAGGCGACCTCTTCTCCATTCTTTTTTATTATCCAGCCGAGTACTTTCGCCCGTTCGGGCTTCTTCAGGGCATTATAGGACCAAGGGTACCTATGGCCCATAGGTGAATTGCTAAAATGAGCATAAATATGCAATAATATGCTAAGCATAATAAAAAAGAATGGAGAAGAGGTCGCCTCGTTTTTCTCCCCCTCAACCTACAAAAAGAAGTAATGCGACCACCTGGAGAAGAAAAAGTTTTCTTTTGAATAATTAAACATTTAATTTTGCCTGGCATTTTTCAGTAAAATTGATCGATCTGTCAAGATCTTCCAACAGCCCCTCTACATTAACAAGTATGTAGTTAACTTTTTGTTACTGGAAACCCTTTTCTCAGCACTAATCAGATCAAAGTGACAAGAATGCCCTTCTCTTCATTTGAGGAAAAAGCTGTCCCATACAAATATATTTTTTTTCAAGGCCTTGCCGATTCGAAACAATTAATGAGGTGATTGCGATTCGTTAGCTATCGAACTAGGTAAATACCGCAGTAAATACCTAGTAAGAAATGACCGTTAATAGAACCTTCTACCAATAGAAGTTCCATCATGAAAAACGCTGAAAATGACTGAACAGTGGTTTATTGATCGAAAATAATGTAAGAAGACCATCTCTTTATGGTGATACCGCAGTCGATCGCGATTTTCTCGAAAAATTCTCACAGCGCGATAAGATTTTATGAGCGCATTTTGTTCATGGATAAATTCTTTAAACGAAAAAGTACAAGAATTCGTTCGTTGATCGATTTTAGCCGGAGCTAGAGCGGCCCGAAGAGAAAGTCAAAAATCCTTGGGTATACGATTGATTGAGAAACTGGGAATAGGTTATCAAATTTTGGTCATAGTGCCGTTCAATAGAGAGAACTTCATCGGCTGGAAAAGTCTCATTTTTTTTAATTAGGCCTCTGGTCAAATTTTATTGCGCCTTGAAATTTTATGACCCTGCTTATCACGTTTTTCGCCTGTTTTTCGCAAACAACTTTTGAACCGAACACTTTTACATAGGAATATTACTCAAAGGCGAGAAAGAGCTATCAAAATCCCACAATTTGGTGTATTTAATTATATTTTTATGTTATGTCCCCGCGGAGCTATTCGCGATCAAAGAAAACTCAAAACACGTTTTTTGACATGAAGTGGAATATATCTCGAGAGCTATAATAGCTATAATTATAATACAATAATTATATACGCTAGCCTTTTTCTTATTTTTTTTTTATCAATTCTACATTAAATTTCCTTCATTTTCTTCCACAGCACCTAATCTGTCCCATATCGGGAACGTGACGGAAAAAAATTCCGAAGTTGAAACTTCAAAAGTGTGAAAATCGAAAAACATTCAAAGAAAAATTAATCCTTCGAATTTGATTGTTTTCACTTTAAATTCGAATTCTACGTCTAATTTCCTGTAGGAATCATTAATTAATCAAATTTGAACAGTACTAAAAGTATTTGCAACGGATTTTCAAAGTTGAAAAACATGAAAGCGTGTAGTACTGAATTAGTAAAAACTGATAGTTGTCGTGAAATTTCCGCCGTTTTGACGTCATATTCGGATTCAGCGTTAAATTTCCTATAAGAATAGCTTTCAAAATCGCTTCAAAACGAAAATTTAATGTTTCACTATTACCGATGCCAGCGGAGCTCGGAATTTCTGCCGGCGAAAAAGTCGATTTACGGAAAATAATTTCTCTGGCTCTATTTAAATTTTTTTCACCAAATTTTTTGCTATGTACGTGTGTAAGGAGTTCAAATGAAGACTCCTGCATAATAAAACAATTGATTAACATTAATTTTGACCCCGAAAATCACGGTTAAAGTCCAATTTTTGAGCTTTCAAAAACTGATTTTTTTGGACCACTTGCAGATTTTTCCGAGAAATAAAAAAAATAGCAAAAATATATCTTGGTATGACACAACTTTCCTGAAAATTTCAGATTTTTATCTCTATTGAGAGAGGAGTAAAAATTCGTTAACTGTTCGGTTGAAAAAAATCGCAGGGGTACCCCTTGGATTTTTCGCGAAAAATTTTTTGAAATAGATTTTGCTCAAATTCAGCATAATGATAGTTGATGATGTGTATATCAATAATATATGGTCCATTTTTCGTTTCTTTCGCACTAAATAGATGAAAAGAACGTTTAAAGTTGAACAATGTCACGTTTTCGTGTATAGTCTACTAATAATGTTGAATAACGCAAAAACGGTTGAAAAATGTATAGGTACATTACATTGGGAAAATGTGGACAGTTAAATGACCTATCTTTTGGTATATTCAAACATCTGAATTGACGACTTTTTGTTTGAGTTATCCACTCTGCAAGTTACAAATCTTGGAAAACTCAAAGTTGTTTTGTCTAATTTTTACTTATGTTGTTATGTCTAATATCTACCCTGACGATTGCAGGGTAGATAGCTTTGTTGGTTCTCAAGTTATTGCAGCTTTGGTGTACAGTTCGAGATTGTCAGAAATTTGGTCTGGCTCGAAAATTTTTGTAACTATAAAAATCGTTCTATACTCGTTGGAATGCTCGTCAAACACTCTCTTCGGCTGTAGTGTTAGGCGAATAATTTAGCTTTTGATTTGAAAATGAGGAAAAATAGAAATGATTGAAATTCCTTCATTTGTTACCAATCTGTGCTATTGATCTGTTGTTAGGTGGGAACGTTCACGAATATTCGGACAAGTTTTTATCACAAATGGATGGTCTTCTTAAATCATTATTGAAGCAAAGATAATTATAATACTGTAGGTACATTCATTTGCAGCGTTTTTTCCTGTTCCCCTTTAAATTGCATTTCGATGGCTACAGGGACACCATGTGTTATAACAATTTGGCTGGTTTTCAGGAGAGAGAAAAAACGGTTTAAAAATAATGGGACAATTAGTGTTATGAAGAGTGCAGAAGTTGGGGCAACCTGTGATATCATGCTACATTCTATGTAATTTAGATAGTAGCTCAATTCAGGAAAACACCTTGATAACACTTGTTGCCGACAAGAATGGTATAATGTTGCTTAAGCGGGAATCCCTCATTCCCAGAGCTACCAACAAAAAAACTGAGGCGACCACGAGATTCGCCTTGAAATTCTGAATAAAAATCATCCAAAACTTCAAAACCCATTTTTTCATATCACATGTTGTCCTGTAGACATCGATTTGGTGAGATAATAAACATTCATTACATTAGGGCAGCATAAGCACTTGGAAGAGGAGTTTTTCTCCGATTATCGAAGCTTCGGGAATAAATTTTCAACTGAAATAGTCTTCAACTAACAATAGTCTTAAACTAGGCAGTTGGAATGGGAAAATTGATATTATTTCCGAGCCTCTGCGGAGATGAGGAAAATAATTTTCTATACCGACCGGTACCTAGCACATTTCCTCACCTCCATCCACAAGGACAGAATAATCTTATCATAATGGCATTAACAGGGGACCGTCTAGGATTTAATCCGCATAATCCCCCAGAATTATATCAAAATTAGACCAAAATGAAGCCAGTGATATCGGTTACGAGGTATTGTGAAAATTTTCATTTGCACGTGCTCTGAAAGAACTCAGATGAAATTTGCTAGTTATAATGGATATGATCTCGGCGAGAAAGGAAATGCAATCCTCCAACGTTTCTTGTAGTTGGAGAGCACCCCTCGTTATCGTTTCAAGAATATAATGTGGTGCAACTATATCCTTTAGATTTAAATCATCTTTGACAAACGTTTGCACATGCGTCAACCAAACCGCTTTTCCGATTATACTGAAATCGATAGGAGACGAACCTCGGTACAAGCATGATTCCTGAGGGTTTCATCAAAGTCGAACCTTTCCGTATTAAAGGGCGATGCCGACTGATTGAGGGACACAATACATTATGAAAATGCAATTACGAGACGTGTAAACGAAATGTTTTATATACGAAGAAGATCGAGTATGTTCATTATATATTTTGATGAGGTGAAGTCAAAACGCAAGTAGATTTAGCTGGCAGACCTTCCAAAATTGGAGAACTAGGCGAATAAGCGTAAACAATTTATAACAAATCTCTTTGCTAAGAAGGAAATTTCGCTTTTTCTCAATTATCTTGAAACGCTTAATCCAGATAAGGAGTCGGATTATCTTGTCAAGCAATCTTTTCTCATTTGTATAATCGCAATATTTTACGATTTTTACTCTCACGTTTACGCAGTGATTTAAATCGTCCTGCATTCGTTTTTCCGGACGAAGTGGATTCGGATGAAATTTTCGTAGCACTATAATATACTCGGTAACACTTCCTGCTCTAGGTTCTGTGGGTCTGCGTGTATATCCGTCTGTTAGTGGTCAAACAGTGACAAAAGTTGCCGTATCTCTGCGAACAATGAATGAAATTCAATAAAATGTTCATAAAGTGATCTCGTGAAAAATCGTAAATTCAGATGTTTAAATATAGGTACCAAAAGGTAATTTAATCGACCACATTTTGCATATTTATGTAATGTATCCTTCCATTTATCAACCGTTTGTGCGGTATTCAAAACGATCTGTGAAATGCATACACAAAAATCCCAACTTTGAACATTCTTTTAATCTACTTAGGGCCAAAGAAACTAATAATGAAGCATATATTATTGATATAGACATCCTCAGCTAGCATTATGCCAAATTTGAGCAAAATCTAAATAAAAAAATGTTTCACAAAAAAATCAAGGTGTACCCCTGCGGTTTTTGTGAACCAATCAGATAATGATTTTTTACTCGTCTTTAAATACAGATAAAAATCTGAAATTTTCAGGAAAGTTGTATCTTACCAACATGTATATTAGTGATTTTTTTCAGTTCTCAGAAAAAATTGTGAGTGGTCCAAAAAAATCAGTTTTGGAAACCTCGAAGGTCGAACTTTAACCGTAATTTTCGTGGTCAAAATTTATGCGAATCAATTTTTTCTATCATGCAGGAGCCTTCATTTGGATGCCTTACACACGTATATAGCAAGAAATGTGGTGAAACAAAAACATTTCCTTAAACTATTGTTGAATTTCATCGATTTTTCACTTAGATATGACGGCTTTCGTCACTATTTGATTACACATAGATGGACAAACAGACATTAATTCAGAAAGTTATACTAAGTGTAATATTTCGACTTTTCGAACTATTCCAATTCTTGGTCCAGTTCATTCCTTTTTTCTCTTTAGCATAGCTTTATTTTTCTCTATATTTTTAGCCTTTTGCAATCATTCAAATTTTGAGGTTGTACTGGTTCAGCTGGCGTCAAATTTTGGTGCATTCCTAGCGTCAAAAACACACCTAGTAGCCTTAAGTGGGTCAAACGAACTGACTACTTTTTGTACGCCAGTGTTCCTGACGATTTTAACCATATTTATTTTATGGTTTTATTGTGTTTTATCATTATTAAGCTAAGCTTCTGCCACTAGCTGCTGTCGAGCTGCTTATTATCAGGCATTTGTATTTTTTGTACTTCGGGTGGGAAATACTCTCGGCGTCCCGTACCAAAGTTGGCTCTCTTGAGGACTCATTCCGGAGGTGGATAAGATGGTAGAGGGAATCTAGAATTCATTTCGATTCAATCTTGATCAGTAAATTAGATTAATACATTAATTCAATGAGATTCAATTGTCGATCCTAGGAGCAGACGAGTTTTAGAATCGGCCTCTGCAAGAAACGAATAATAGGATACCTACTGGGACCAGCCATTCCTACGTGGAATGCCATTCATTCGTTTTCAGTATCTAAAGACTAGAGTAGAATGAGTTTTCCCGTTAAGCTGAAACCTTGACAAGTGCCAGCAAAGTAGTGGTTATTCGACTAGTGTTAGTGAGCCTTCCGATTCCGAAGGACTTGTCGTAGACATGTGGAATGGGTAGTAGCGAAGTTATGGTCGTGGTTGTGTGTCAGTGTACCGTGTACAGGATACGGCTTCTCCAGTCGCCGGGTCGTCGCACGCCGTACACTAGCTCAACTTCTCTTATCGGGACTACTAAGGTAACACTGGCAATAGTTCTGGTTTTCCATGTAATTACCCGGCAAATGATGAGAATTAATAACGTTCGTACGTTTGTATTGCATTTTAGGCGGGAGGTCTAACCTTGGTTCGTCCCATCAGTCAAAACGACCACCTTATCTTAATTAAATGATGCCTTTTGATGTTTCTTCTGCCTTCGTGTCTTATCGGTGTTCGGTCTTCTACTTGATAATGTTTGCAATGGGCTTTTTACTTGCATGTTTACCTAGCGAATGGGAGTATAATTATAATAATCGTCCTAAAAATCGAATTCAGAACGTAGCCGACTTCTTGCACAATAATCAGAAACATTTTCTGAACAAGAGTTTTGTGTGTCTGTCTGTATGCCACTGTGGACAAGAAACGTCAAAATTATTTTATCTCCGTCAAAATCCGATGAAATTTCCAGTATTCCCTTGTAGATGTGAAAAAATGCCTTTTTCAAAAAACGGATTCAGCGTGTTACATTTATTCTATTTTGATTACTACAGACCACAAGAATCAATATATCTTAATGCTCATGGTCTTGTAATTATTGTCGTCTGGTAAATGACGCTTGAGGGACTGACTGACTGATTTTTTATTTATTTAACAGATAAAATTAGGACCTATTGAGGTCCTCTCCCTTAAATCAAGGGAGGGTCATATATAGATTTTTCGAAATTTTCAGAGATTAGGCATGAGGGTATAGCTTGAGAATTTTTGGAGCTATAAACCTCCTGATACACTCGTTGGGACGGTCGTCTAACGCTCTCATCAGCTGCATTGTTAGACGAATAAGTTCACTTTTAATTAAATAGTTAATAAAAAGAAAAATAATTAAATAATTTGAACTAGTAGTTGCTGGGAGTTTTTGTTATCCAAAACCGCTAAGAAGAGGAGTTTTCCCTTATCCGTTGCACCAATGTTCACGAATGTTTGCAATAGTCACACATGTTTGGAATCACATGTGGATAGTCTTTTTGAATCTTAATTGTCGGTTAATTGAGTCTTAATTCTGCTTTACGTGTAGATTTTAACGGATATTGGTTATTTCTCGTTCCTATTTTAATTACTATCAATGATAGTTGGAGGCTTAAAATGTTCGCGTTGGTTTTATTTGGATTTAGGCGTGTTATATGTTGACTACTGACTTACGTGTCGTGTTGCTCGGTATTTGATGATTATTCCATCTCAGAGATGCGGGCAAAGCGAGCCGTTTATTATCATTTCTGATTATAGACTCAAATTGGTGGGATAGCTGAATTTAAAGATCGCACAGATAGAACGCTTGCTCATCATAGCGGACTAGAGGAACGATATTGAATACACGTTAGAAATATATTTTTTTGCTAACAACACCATCATAAAAATTTTAAAGACTAAATAACCCGATTCAGGCTGAAGATGAACATTTTTCCTGTACACATACCTAGTTGTTGTTATAAAAAAAAAAAAAAATAAATAAATAAATTAAAAAATATATAAAAAAATTAAAAAAAAAAATTGGCAGTTACCTACGTTTAGATTTCTTACTTGGTAATCGGATCCTCAAGATATTTCGAATCGTTAAATACCTAATTTGTAATAGTTTTACTTAAATTGTCTACAGGCGATTGTAATGATTTTTTTGGTTGATCAAAAAATTGATGATTGACAAAATGATGATTTTTCAATTAATTCATTCTCAGTTTCTGATTTGAATGCAGTTAATTGAAAAAATACTACGGAAGTATGATCCCCATAATTACCCTGCCAACTTAAAACCATTAAATATCCATATAAAAACAATTATATTTATTGAGTTTTGGCTGTGAAATTTTAAGTTTTAAAGGCTGGTTTTGCACGAAATTGAACTTGCAACAATAAATAGCACGTATACAAAAATAACACGGGCCCTTCCTATTCTGTACCTAGTAAATTTTCGTTGCTGGTATTTTCGCTAAAAACTTTCATTAGGAAGTGATGGCGGAACCCAATTTTACAACTTAATTACGACCGAATGATAGGGATTTATTATTTTTTCTGAGAGGTAGGTAGGAGACTATCATATCCCTCTACTATAAATTCCTTTCCTGTTATTGTTTCGGTCTGTTTGGTCTTCAGATTAAAAAATATACTGACGAGATTTACCGTCAAGTGAGGTCATCAAGCCAAACAGACATCGAACGATAAATTTGTCCTTGCTGCGGGTAATCCCCTCTTCCTCAAGAACATCATCTTCGTGACCTCGCTAAGCGCTGACACGACTGACATTCATAGTATTATAGTTTATGACTTTGAATAGAAGTGAAAGCAGGCGATCAACTTTACGACTCACTCCATTCAGGAGAAAGGAATCACCTGGTGAATTTTGATTGATGTTGGCTTGGCCAAATTTCAAATGGCGTTTTGGTTGCTTAGGAATGTATATAAAGGCCACATCAGAATGATTAAACTACACCTGTTATTGGAAAATGATTGTGCAGAACGTGTCGAGTGTTCTTCTAGATTTAGCCTGAAAAATTGGTTTGGTGGTTGTTATGTCGGCGAAAACAACATGTTTTACGCGTATGAACCAAATTAGACCAAAATCAGGTGTAACAATCAGGTCAATTTAGGATGCCAAAATACTTCTACTCGTTGGGCAAAACTTGTTGAGTACCCACGTGCTAGGGCGTAAGGAAAGATGGTTCTTGGAAAGGAGGGAGGAGTTGTAGTTACGAACATGATTCTGAAGTAAGATCAGATACAGTTGAATGTATCAAATAGGAGGACAATAGGAGGAGGAATAGGATATTTTTCGTTTCTAAATTCTTGGGATCTTTGCTCAAATATTTGATTGATTTAGGACACGATTGTGAAAAATGGACCATATTTCAGGCCAGCAGACCCAAAAATAGAAAAAACAGCTCGAAAAATCCTCGTATCGAGGAGGATGTACGGAGTTTGAGCCAGACGATGAGAACTAAGCGTCATCTTAATAAAACAACATGAACAAACAAGAAGTTAATGAACATTTCAAGACCTTCAAGACCCAAAATTGATTCTTGTAGTCTGTAAAAAACGAAATAAGGGCGAAATTCAATGAGTCTAATTTTGCAAATTTAATGGGGTAACATCTTCTGAAAATTGTGGCAGTTCATTGTTCAATTAGTACATTTTATTCTACGCCATTGTGGCCAAGCGATCAAGCGGAAAAATAGTTGATTACCTCGTGCCTTGTCCACGCGGTTGTGTTCTGTTGACCGAGTTGAACGGCTGGCTGACACCTGCTGAGTTCTTCACGTTTATTTGACTCACGTATAAATGACTCGCTCCAACTCGTAAAACAAAGAATTTACGAATCAGGAAATTGATCCTTTTTGTACGACTGTTCTTGTAAACAGTAGATAACTGACAAAAGCCTATTTATTAATAAGAGCAGACGTCATCGGAGGCAAATACCTAGCAATTACCGAAAGAGATTAACGTCGTTGGCCAAATGTCTCTATAAGCCAGTTACTCTACTAAGCAAAGCATAAATTTAGACAGCTTCTATTTTATGGTTTATTGTTGGCGTCTCTCAGGGATGATTGAATACAGATTACCTGTTTGGAAAAACCCATGTTAGTTGTGTAGGTAGATGCCGAAACTCCGCGAAGGATAGGTGTGTATAAAATTATGTTTGGTTATTTACAATTATTAGATGCTACTTTTCCAAAAAAAAGAACGGAATTCACTATCGTTGCTCAAGTATTTTTCCTAACTCACGTAAGTTGATAAAAATCTCTAGCATGTGCTCAACCAAAGTTGGTATTCATATATTTCCTCGATTTTTTCGTCAATGAATACAGTCAGAGTAAAAACGCTCAACGAGTGCTTGAGCATTCTTGTAAAATCCTTGTCTATGAATAGCTCAAGTATCCTGAGCTATCTGAAACGACGGCGTGAGTTCGCTCAATTTATTAAATCCGTCTTTGATTTATTGCAATTTTAGGAAGATTGAAATAAATGATACCAAAGTAGAAACTCGGACGTGCTTCACTTAGCGCGTAGAGGGAAACCATTACTTCAGAAAAAGTGTTCCTCACCTAACTTAAATTGATCATTTGTTACTGAGGTGTTATGAACTGAACTCTTGGGTTGTAAATATTTATGTAGAATAGATGAAGCATAATATTTATCGATGGTAACAGAGAATGCACATTCAAGTTATTCGCAGCCGGTATTTGTTATTTTTCAAGTCCGAGTTTCTCTCAGAGATCACAAGGACAATGATTTTAAAGGAATTCTCAAGCACTCGTTGAGCGTTTTTACTCTGACTGTATTCATTGACGAAAAAATTGAGGAAATGCTCATTAAGGAAATGTTCAGAGCGCTAAAATCCCAGGTAGGTGAAGATCTATCATCTTAAGCATTAGCTTGGTCCGTCAATGAGCTATTAGATTTGGCGTATACGTTATGAAATTAAACTTATATAATTTGTTTGGGGATTTGTGGCACAACTCAACGCTCTCACATCGTTTACAGCCTCTAGCTTCAGGCACGGGAGAGACGCTGTTTCGAAGAAGCTTTCTTCTTCGTTAATGAGTCAATGTGCAAATCAAACTTGACTAGACCTAAAGGTTAAGTAAACATAAATCACCCTTTTGAAGTTCGGTCGTACAATAATTGGCATCGACGTCAAAACTACTTAAATGTGTTTTTGGGGACTTTAAGGAAGATTCGTATTTTGAAGCTTTTGTGTGGATTTTTTGAGATTTTGAAAATTTGGCCTGATATGGCAATACTCAAGATTTAGGGAGCTATAAAATCGTTCCCCATTGTAGGGATGCTTGTCAAACCCCATCTTCAGCTTTATCGCTAGAGAAATTAATGTGACTTTAAATAAGGCTATTAAAAAAATCTCTTGAAATGTTCTCGTCTTCAAGAGTATTCGCTTGATTCTGGCCGTTGGGCTCACACACCGTACTCCTCGTTATTAGCATTTTTTCGTTATTTCACTGGTCCGTATTTTATATTTCAAATTTAACCGGCCACCTAAAACAATCAATTTCATCGCTTAAGGTCTTGAAATGATTGTTATGGCGACACCTGATTTCTATCGCAAGAGTCACATAGTATATTTCAAAATAAAACTAATACATTGATTGGATTTTGATTTTTACAAACCGCAAGAGTCAATATATCTGATCGCTTGTCTTCTATCGTTAAGCTCACGCATCGTAGTTCCGCGTCATTAATCTATTGCGTGCGTTTTTCAATAGCAAATTGGTACCTATGCTAACTTTGCGGCCTTTATGATTCTTTTGAATTTAGAATTGTCTTTAACTGTTTGCCAACTGAAAGTTGCGATTTTTTATTTTTTATTCCGTTCATTCAAGCAACTTTGGTATGTGCAACTTTTGGTGTATTGGTACATTTGGTAACTATGGGACATAGAACTGACCACGTTTGGCAGTTGTCGATTGACCCAGTCGCAGACGAGGGAACCCAGTGAAATACCAAACGCGTGTTAATGCAAGCATTAATCGAAGAATTCCCTTCGCCAAATTTTAAACATTTTAAAGCGAACTTGCTCAGCTGCAGAATCTACTGAGAGTACTGGGCAAAACAAGCCGGGAGGTGGCGCTATGGGTAACCACCGATCCTGTCGATAAGGTAGCGGTAGCGAATTTGAATCAATCCTTTGTCATTTCTCAAGAAGACAGAGTGGCTGTTCCCACAGTACCTATGATTTATTATTGACAAAACAATTTTTTGGAAACTCTAAGTAGGTACATGCTTTGATGGTCAATAATTACCGTAATGCCGCGATTGGAATCAAACACCTTGGTGTAATGTCCTTTACCCATTCTTGCCATGCAGCAGTACATTGCCATCATGATATTTCATGATTTTTATCGACTGCTTTTTTGCAGGATGTCTTCAAAAACTGTATTCGTGACTGGAGGAGCGGGTTACATCGGTAGCCATTGTATTGTTGAACTTCTCCAAGCAGGATACAATGTCGTTGCAGTTGACAACTTCACCAACTCGGTGTGCGACGATGGAGAAGCTCCCAGTCTCAAACGAGTAGAAATGATCACTGGGAAACCTGTCACCTTCTACCAGTGCGATCTACTCAACAAAGCCAAACTTCGAGAAGTTTTCTTGAAGGTAGTGGACTGCCCCCATCCAATTTCGAACGTATAGAACGATTTATATAGCTTCATTCATGCTCACGTTACATCATCATGACTATAAGGAAACCAAATAATAATATTCAAGGAAACCAAAAACTTGTTTACAAAAGCTGCAAAAATTTACATGCAACTTGTGTAACGTTCTTGTTAGATTAAAGACCGAGAGTTTACATCTTGAATCGATCATGTCTATTTTGAATAACGTACCTGTTAATTTTCTGCAGCAACACATTGATTTCGTCATACATTTTGCGGCTATCAAAGCGGTCGGCGAATCTATGCAGTTTCCCGTAATGTATTACGAAAATAACATCATTGGAACGATTCACTTGCTTGAGGTAACTATCAGCTAAACATTTTAGAAATGAAATATTTTATGTAGGATCAAAAATGTTCTGCGTTGGAGGGATAATTTGGAATGCCTAACAATCTGACGTGTTTGAGTCTTAAAAAACCCAACTGTACGTCTCTACAGGTGTATCTCACTCTGCTCCTTGAAAAAAATAGATTTTATTATGTACTATGAATCAGGGCTATTTACAAATAACCAAATCAGCGTCCCTTGGACTTCTTTGTGCCCTTCCCTGCAAACCAAGGTTTGGCTTAACATAAGTGGAGTATAGGCGTTTCAAAAACTTATTGAACAATACATGATACACTTACAAAATTTATTGCCCTATACGTAGGATTGAACTTAACTAATGCCATAGAAGGTCAAAATGCTGTACAGTGTGAACCTGGGGGTTCAGCATACAGAACTCAGGACCCAAAACTGTGATGTAAAGCCCCCACTAGTAGATGAAGAGAAGCGGCTTCATATTCAATATTTATATCTGTATGTATATGAATCCACTTTATTTGATTAAAAACGTTATATATCAGGTGATGAAAGAAGCAGGCTGTTATCAGCTCGTCTACTCCAGCTCATGTACAGTTTACGGCAACCCGCAATACCTTCCCATTACTGAGGAACATCCAACAGGAAATATCACGAACGTTTATGGCCGTACTAAGTATTTCATTGAAGAAATGTTGAAGGACGTTTCTAGAGCAGACAAGGTAAGTGTGTTTCTTTATTATTCACCCTCAGAATGTACCTCCAATGATATAATTTTTACCCACGTTTGGTGGTCGATTTCATATTGTTGATTACCATCTCTTCCGCAATTTTCAAAATTATTATAATTAATTTTCCAAGAATTTATCATTTCAGGAATGGAACATAATTTCCTTGAGGTATTTCAATCCGGTAGGTGCCCATCCATCTGGTCACATCGGAGAAGATCCAACAAAAGCCTTTACCAACTTGATGCCTTACATGGCTCAAGTTGCTATCGGTCATAAGGACTGTTTGACCATTTTTGGTGGAGACTATGACACTAAAGATGGCACAGGTATCTTTTGAACACTAATTTTCAAAGTTCTAATCTCTATTTGGAAATATTTTGCTAATTTATTTATGCGATGAGCATCACCCATTTGTGGAAGTCTTAACGATCACTTTTCACATAGAATTGAACCGCTGGCAGACTATCAAATCACTGGCTTTCGAATTAACTAGCCTTTGAGCCTTTTGGTTCGATTTTTTTGTGTTACTGAGCATCTACCAGTTTTCTCAGTGAAGAAATTCTGTTTTCAGGTGTAAGGGACTATATTCACGTTGTTGATTTGGCTTCTGGTCATTTAGCAGCTCTTCAGAAGCTCAATAACTCAGTTGTCAAATACAAGGTATGTGGAGTAGTGCATACAATTAAATTAGTCTTGCATAGAGTTTAAAAAGTGTTTTTTTTTTTTTTTTTTTTGTATTCTGACTGTAACATACAGTATTATTAAACAGTAGGGGAATGACGAAGTGACCAATTAGTTGAATTGATTGCAATATTTTATGATCAGCATGGAACATTGGTAATTTGACCAATGTGGTTCACTCTCTTCTTTTCTAGCTACTTGCACTTCCAAAACTTAGCATCATGACAGTTGTTTAATCATTTCCCTTTGAAGTTCTTATATTTATTTTTTAAATTTTTTAGTTCCATGATAGTTAGCTAATAATAATGACACGCCTACCCTATTTCTATTAGAATCCCTGCTTGTCTGCCGTGTGGTCTGTAACTGGCCTTCGCTAGGCAGCCCCCGGTTAACTAAGTCTACTTAGAAATACTTAATGGGTAATTATCAGGGACTAACAATAGGTTTGCAATGGTATGAATGTGAACAGGCCGACCAGAACTTGCAACTGTGCATGTCACATGAGCTTAGTGAGAATGTCCAGGTGCCAATGCGAATTTAATATCCTATCATTTTTCAAAAAATCTGGGTACCTGATACTATTAGATACCTGTCAATCCACAGCTTTCTAGTTCACTGAAATTGAAGATGAGGTGTTAATGTTAGTACATTTTTATTTTTTCTCAATATTTTCACTTTTTAGAAGTTTATTAGAATAGATGAAATCAAGTAGCACTAATTAAAGCTGTTTTCAAAATTGATTCTATAATATACATGTATTGTTCAAGACGTACAACCTAGGCACTGGACAAGGCTACAGCGTGCTTGAGCTAATCGAAAATTTCGAAAAAGCTACTAAAACTAAAATTCCTTACAAGATTGTCGAGCGCAGGCTTGGTGACATTGAACAGATTTACGCAGATGTTACACTGGCAAAAGAAGAACTCTTCTGGGAAACCAAGTACACATTGAAGGAGATGTGTAAGTATCTTGAATGTTGGTCTGATAATTCTTCTTATATCTAGTACCTACCTGTCAAATTTATGCTGTTGGCCAACTGTAAGAAACTTAGGACACCATTACTATCAACTGGAGAATGTATCCGATTGGGAGTTCTGTATTTTGAGATTCAAATCCTAATTTTCAACTATTTTATGAAAGTATGATACCTTGATCATGCTCAATGGAATAATGTCACAAGTCACCAGCTCTTTTTTGTACTGTTTTAGCTTAAATCTTTGATTTAGAAAACTGCAAAATAGCCGTTAACCCATTTTTCGTGAACTTAGTAGCCTCACCTACTACATCAGTTTTTTTAATTGGGAAATATCTGGAATAAAACCTATAGCATAAATTAATTATAATTTGATCACATCACATTCTGCAACATGAACCACCGTTTATTATATTTTTTCTTCATATTTTCTATTGTCCTTATAGATTATGCTATAATCCAAATAGTTTACCGTTGGAACTGGAAAAAGCGATTAAAACAAAAATTCTAATATGCTTACTACTCATTGAATTAACTGATTATTAATGCTGCTTGGTTCAAGCTTGTAAGCTTTAACGTGATCGATCGTTTGGATTCTCCTTCAATTGTCTCCTAGTATTTTTACAACTAATACTACAGTTGTCTTTAATTCTGATAATAAAAACAATTGCATTATTCCACAATTCACTTTTATTATTATTATTTTGTTGTTACTGCTATTGTTGTTCAGGTGAACATTTTTGGAAATGGAAAATGATGAACCCTGACGGCTATAAAAAATCATCTGGGCATACGAACGGATCTGGCAGCGGTTCAACTTCTGTCAATGGATATCATTGCCAACAGAAGATTCTTGCCAGTTGAATTCCATAAGTTATGAGCCGGTGAACACTTTGTTAACTCAAATTGATGGTGCAAAACTGTTTTCTGTATGTTACCTGCAAGTTATAATCATTCACAAATTGAAATTTTCTTCAATTTTCAATTGTGTTTAGCTTCCTGCTTGCAGAGATGAATTTACTGCCAACTTGAACCCCTTAGTACATGGTATTTTAGCCTTAGTGTACTTGTTTCCAATAGGAACTCTTCATTCCGTCCTGTAATGAAAAATGAAGGATATTTCATTCATAAATGCTCAAAAATGTAAGATTATGACGATGATAATTTATTGGGGTATATGAAGTATTATTTGTCATTGTCATGATTATCGTTTATTATTTGAGAGGCCTTTTCCAGGTGCTCCTGATATTTTGTGCTCAAAGTTCCATTCGAAACATTTTAAAATGACTTTCAATTACGTATTATCCATGTTGTGAAATCCTCAGATAATGCAAATAAAGGGAAAAAGACTTATTTAGATCAACCCGAGCCTTATACTATTCCAAAGAAAGGAATCGTGAATCATTTATATGTAGTTGAATCACCGACTGAACTTCATCAGCTAAACGTGCGTTTCAGTTTAGTTATACACTCAATATTTCAATTGTAGACACAGCATTTTTTGAACACTAGTTTTACTTCATTCTGATTAGTCGAAAATTCATCTCCAGAAAGTGTAGGCCTTCGTCTTTGGAAATTAGGGTGCCGTGATCCATTATTGGAGTCAATTTGAAGCAATAGGAAGAGACATGTTAGAAAGGGACATGTTGTTGGCATAGTTTATCTGAAATGAATGCCGAGATCTTTCACCCCACTACTTCACAACAGGGAAGATTACTCGGCAATACAACACATAGATATATTAAGGTTCAAATTACAATGGCCGAAAGCAATACCAAGTATTCTTTGACAAAATATCCTAGTTACTTGTAACTCAGTTATAAACAGTTTAAACTTTAGAATATATATTTTTTTTTTCAGAAAATAATATACTTTACTGTAGGATGGGTATTGATGAACAAAACAACTTACAAAAAAAAAAGAAAAAAAGATGAATTACACGCGCAACTTAAGTGATTTCATCACAGCATGGCTGAGGTGAAAGTAATTCATTATAGTTGGGAAGCTAAAATATTATTCCCAGTCTTCAGAATTCTGTGAGGCGGTAAGGATGTCAAATAATTAAACGAAGAATTGAGGTTTTATTCATAGTCCGAAAAATATTGACAGAATGATATTATCATCGTGTAACATGGAGCATCGGGTTTCTATTGGCAGGGAAGTTCCTGATCACGGAATGGAAAAAAACAAAACATACAACCTAACAAAAAATGATCGGGATGTGGAACAGGTTTTTCCAACAGAGCCGTATGTGGTTTAAGGCCTTGCATAAAATTGCTTAACATACGTATTCAGCATTATCAAAAAGAAAAGGAAAAAAACACCACATTTATTCGTAAAATCACAGTTTCGGACGGGGAACATCCCTATCATAAAAGGACCATGAAAACATATCGATGTAACTACGCATCAACACCAACCGTTGAAATGACTAGGGTTTTATAAAATAACAATTATAGTATTCATACCGGATTGTGGTGTACTTTGGAGATGAGAACAATGTGGGTAATTATTTACCCTATAACACGAACATTCTTCGAAGAGGTAATAATTACACAACAATATAAAACTTTAAGATGTTGCGCATATCACAATAAACTGAGAATGCCTAAATTATAAATATATTCTGTACAAACAAATAATCACAAATCTTTGTCATTCAATTAAACGTTGTGATAACTAGAGAGAGAACCAGTATTTGAAGGGTGTAACACTGGATCCTTAGTTGACTACCCCTTTGCATGGCTTCCGGTTTTTCTGAAACAGATAAAAGTCAAATTTATGTCAAAAAAATCGTAAATAACAGTGCGCGATTAGGGTTTGAGACTGGACGGGATTCGTTACCCAGATCAAATCAAATCAAAATCTGAGTCTGCCTTCCTTCTGTCTTCCTCCTTGATATTGGCTGTAATAATTTTTACTTCCATGTTTACGTAGTAAATGGAAGTATTGCGATCGTCCCAAAAGTCGAATTCGGGAGACATTTTTACTTACTATGCTCAAAAAAACTTACTAAACAAGTAGTGTCTGTGTCAAAAAGGCATACATCGTCATATCACCGTGAAAAATGAATAAAACTTGATGATATTTTCAGAGAATGTTCTCCCAATAATTGTGCAAAATTAGCCTTTTCCAGATTTTAAATAACACAATTCTTCCGAAATATAGACGTTCAAAGTATTTTCTAGTTTGATTTTTATTACCTACGTTTTTACATTTTTCTACGTTTGGGGTCTTAAAATGTTCATCATGGCGAGCAGATGACGCTTAATTTTTTGGATGTTGGGTCAAACACAGTACCTCCACGTTATGAGCCTTTTTCACAATTTGGCTGGTGCGTTTTTTTTTAGCCCTGATGATGCCCGAATGGGCGAAAGTGCTTGGCAAGCCGACAATAAAAAACAGGAGAACAAGAAAAAAACGTGGAAAACTTCCACGCCTCTGTAGATTACAGTAAAGTACTTACTTGAGATTAAAATAAGTAATAAGTTTAAAAAAAAAACTAAAATCTTTTTCATTTTTTGTTCATAAGTAATGTGTACTAGAGCGTTCACGCCCTATTTTTTTCAAGCAAGTCTTTGAAGCTATTTCTCTGCAGCAATTATAATTTATCCCCCTTTAAACTTTATATAGGTAATCGTTATATTTTTGAGGGCGAATGATGAGTAAAGAGCTTCAACTTGTTTAAAAAAAAACTCCGTTGAACTGAGACAATTCTGAGAGGGAACATCGTTCTCCAACTCACTAGATACTGACAGTAGAAGGCAGAACACATAGTACGAATTCGGAGATACGCTTAGATAGATATCCTCAACTCAGGAGAGCCTGGCCAATCGTTGAAAGCGGACACCTGCTCCCTTCAATTTAAGACCTTCGCGCAAAGTTTACACTCACGAATCTTTCACAGATGAAGAAAGTGTCGAGCGTGGAACTTTCTCAGACTTGACAAACTTGGCGTTGAGCTTGGAAGACTTCAAATCCGTTTTGAAAAGTATTCATCGTATTCGCAAAAAGACCGATTGTGATTTTTTTTTTTTTTTTTGCCACTGAGCTTTCTCTAACTCCGTTCGGAAATTTCATTTAAGCATTTCCGTACGGTTCCATGGGAAGAAACTGTGATTTCATGCGCGTATTTTACGAGTTACTGTTGAAACTCAAGTACACTTTCTACACGAACGTTGCCGTCCGTTAGTGACAATCTGAACACCATCGTTCGTCTGTATTGTTTTGCTTTGCGTTTCTTAAATACAACTTTCTTTAAATCTACAATGTTTCGCGTTTATTTTGTAGTTGCGACGAATTATTTAAAATGATATCATCTAAGGCGAGTAAAATTTTCGCAACAATTATTCCTAATTATGTTCCTACTTAGATATTACTTCTGGCTCAATTTATAATTCCCCACACTCCATTCCATTTTTTATTTTCCCCCAATTTTTTTTTTTTTAATTTATTTCCCCCCATTTTACCTCATAAGAAGACTGCTAAAGCAGCTCTTCTGGAGAGAGCCAAATTTACATTGTGGATTTGTTGGTCAGGAGTGCTGGGCTCAATTTAACCAATTAAGAATCATTAGGGCACAATCTGTCATTTTTCCTTTAAACGAACGAATACAGCTTATTAATAAGGAAACAATTTTGCCGTTTTAATGACTTGATTATCATAATTCACATTTTAGCCAGAAACTCTCTCCATAAAAATACTCTGAATTCAACGTAAAACTAGGACAAGATTCCTAACCATCTAGGCATGGTGCGCCGAAGGGTTTTTTTTCTAACGGGTGAAAGTGAATAATTAATAGGAAACTGACGAGTGATTCTTGACAAGAAGTACGAAAAAAGCTTCATGTTCATCAGCTCGAGAATACTCGGCTTATCTGGCTCGAATAAACAGTCGAATAAACAATATTCTGACGCTTTCGAACTGCAAGATGCGAAGAGCCCAGCCAAACGTTCCCTACTTTAGTCACAGAGCGAGTAAATTCAAAACAAATGCTATTCAATCACCTAAAATAGCAGCATTGAATTTGGGGCTTGGTATAAAAAAATTCATTCAAGGACATGTCTTTTTGAGCAGAATCAAAATGAATTTTTCTAAGACAAGGCGAAGGACTTTTTTTAGGACCCGTGAAGAGTACAATTTTCTATCGCCATCAGGTTTGCTTTTACTCTCGGCGTTGGTTATAAATAATTTCTGAAATTCTAAAAGAAGTTTACCTATTTTATTTGGGAATAATCGAGCCAATTGTTCAACTGGTTGAAGACGAAAAGCGGGTTCTTCTTATTGTGCAACCTCTTATCTAATAATTCGGTGGCGACCTAACTTAGCTATGGTTTTGATTATACGAAAACGTATGAACTTGATAAGTGCCTCATTTTCACCTCTAATAATTTCGAAAATTTGTTCTCGAATCATGAAATTTTTCGTAGTTCCAATGAGTTATGCGGCGAAAACAGGATTGAACTAGCGAATCATGCATCTCGATTGAACTGATTTCAACTTTTGTAGATTTGATGATAATCTTAATCGTAAGTCTAGCAACGTTCAAGTACACACCGTTCATGACGTGGACATGGGCCGTAAGGGGATTGGCGTTCGAAGGGATACACTTGTAGGAACCGGAGTCGCTGTATTTCGCCTTCTGTATGAGTAGATAGCTCGTCGTGACATCTCCTTTCTCAGTTATAACGCTGACGCCGCCTCGCGGTGAGTCGTAGTTCACTTCCTGGAACAACAACTGTACCTGAATTAGTAATACGAATTTCCATCAAAACTGGGTTTTAAATTTATCATTTGAGTAAACTTTTTCGTTTGAAGATTTACCCATGAATATAATGCGCTCATAAAAGCATAACGCCTTGTGAGAATTTTTGGAGAAAATCGCGATCATCTGCGGAAAAACGTGGTTTCGAGAAACGTCAAAATTTTACATCAACCTTCCTCAAGAAAAATCAAAGTCGAAAATAAAAAAAAGGCAAAAAGGAATTTAGATTTTATTGACGAATATAGGGTTCAATATTTTTTATCGTTTCACAATTTTGCTCTAGCCGTTAAGTTTTTTTGCAACTGCCCAAAAGTCGAATTCTGAATGGAGGTTGTTCATAGTGCCAAAAACACTTTCTAAACAATGCCAGTGGCTGTCTTGAACCTGTCATGTTTATTTCCGTGTAGAACCAATCTGGACCAAATTTGGTTTTTAATACCGCGCCGTGATCAATGAAATAAGCTTTTTTAGGTTTTTGTATTTTTATTTCTACGAGCCACGAAAATAAATATATTTGAACATTCATGACCTTGAAGTGTTTGATAGGGCGGGTAGATGTCGCTTGCTTTTGTTGTAATGTTGTGTACCGATGTAATTGTAATATTGTAACTCTGCACTTCTGCGTTTTTTAAATTTTCTGTTATCTTTTTCAGCGCGTTTTTCAACTCGTGGGCCTCCAAGCTAGAAATACGGTCCATAGAGCTCGTCGATTGTATTCATACGAACTAACTTTCCAGGTGCAATTCTTAGTCAAGCACATCGAAACAAGTAGCGTAGATCGACGTTAGAGTTACCCCTCAACCCCTAATAATAATTTATATCAATCTCAAATTACGATAGTAGATTCAAGTACAAAAAATGATTGGATAGTGTAAGGATAAGAAACATTTCTATCCATTGTTATGTAGCCATATATGTAAAGTAGGGACTTGCTAATAAATAGTAGTGGTCGATTTTGTTCTGTTATAAAATAGTAGCTTATTATCAATCTGGTTATAATTACTCTTCCTGACTCACCTTATCATTGTGCGACCAGACGATCGAAGGGGGAGGAACTGGGCTATGGACAACCATACAGGTCAGATTAATCGTACTCCCGTAATTAATGTGCAGGTCTGGTCCACCAATTATTTTCGTCACCGGTTCTGGAAAGTAACAAAAGTTCATAGTGACGACAAGGAAAATAATAATTCTAACTACGAGTAGTTTGTTAAACTTCAACGTTTCAGGAATGATGACAATAGATTAAAGTTGATGCTAAAAAAAAACCATGGAGGAACACCCGTTGGATTGTATGTTTGATATTTAAAAAGTTCGCAGTAGTGTGCTCTGAACTTCAGTGCTCTGTTAATGTACAAACAATGGAATAATAATCGTCAAGGAAAGATGTACTTTAGCGTGCAGACAACTCCAAAAGCAAGCGTTTTCAGTCGCAGAGTGGGACCAGAAAGCGGAGCCTTCATTGAGCCCCCTCCACCCTCTCCGCGAAAAAGCTGCAATCGGTACTTCTCCGATCGAGGTTTTGAATATTCATTTTTTCATTTTTTTTTTTTACTTAATTTTTATTTAATTAGATACGTTCGAGAAAACCAAACTAAATGAAATATTCGGTGTAACATAGCCTTCGTGGCTCGAAAGACATTCAATCAAATTCAAGAGGGTTCGCCTCAAAGTGTCTGCGAATGAATAATTAATTAATCTGGAATTTCATTTTGAGGCGGAACGCTGAAGGTGTAAGCTCATGGTAACTTGATTCAGTTAGCTAGCGCCCGGTTAATTAAATAGTCCATTGATTGCTCCTCCAGATACCGAAGTGAAAGACCCAGAGCTGTGGAAACGGGGCCAAAAGAGCTGAGCTAAAGCGCGTGGTAGCAACGTTTTTCTCCTAACGGATAATAATCCTCATGCGGCCAACGTTACGACGTCGTAATATCCAAAACGGCTTATTCGATGATCGCCAACTGAATGTTGTCAAACGGACAACGTAGGTGGAGCTGATCGGTCCATGTTGTGTGGGTTGTACTGCCGGTCATAATTCTGTCACATTCATTTGGTCTCAGACCGTCCAATACGATGCCTTTATTAATCACCACGGCTGACAGTTTTGATATGTTCGTATTATTTCCGAACCCGAAAAGCTTATATTTATTGAAAAGTTAATTTCAGTTGCGGTTCGACCAAATTATCAACCACCTTATTTTTCTAAGAAAGGGTTCTGTTCATTTTTTGAACATTCGCATACCAAAAGAAAGTACGAAAATTGAAAACTGAAGTAATTAAAAAAAAAAAAAAAAAAAAATCGATTAGTTATGTTAAAACTTGAAAGTTTTTACTTCCTGCTCGAATTCTAAGTGAAAACCTCCTGCAAGGATAAGTGTCGAAAAGCGATGGAACGGTTTTCTATTTATATATTAGCAATTAATTTTCGAAGAAGAAAAACAAAAAAAAGGTACTAAAAATTTGGACCCAGCGTTTTGATCGAGCGAAATCGATAGATGTATTACCTGGGAAAAAGGAAGAGGATTAAATTAGGACGTACTTATCATTTCGTGCATCCATGAATTGACGAACATTAGATAAGGGGAAAATATATTATGAGTAGTAGATACCAACCTACAACTGTGAGCATCATAGTCAGCCCTATCGGTGGGCTTGTGCCAACTTGGCATTCGTAAATTCCGGAATCCCTTATTTGTGGGAATCTGATTTGAAGAGTCCATTCTTCCGTTTGGGGCGAATGGGTAGTGAAAAACCTCTGGTCGCTGGTGTACGTGTAGCTGCCTACTGTCAGCAAGTGAAGGTCTCGATGCCTAATCCACGAAACCTGAAACACACAAGACCGGAAATTGTAATTTCATGGAAATCTAACACATTGTTCCAGTGCATCAGGGAAATCACATACTATATCCACATATCCGCATTTGATTTTCACGATGTCTATCATGACGGTAGTGCATCACATTGAAATGAATGACACTTTGACTGCATTATTATGGTATTAAGAATACTCAAAGAACACAAAATCTATCCTGAATCGATTTCCGGAAACTTGGAACACATTTTTTTTAAATCCATCAAGATTTTTGATTTTGTGTTTATTGTACCTTGGTTACAATAAACTATTAAATTGCTGTGGTGAGTGGGAAATGAACTTGGCGACTCCTTCTCCATTCTTTTCTTTATTGGCCGAGATTTCGCCCATTCGGGCATCTTAAGAGCTACATAGATCCGTCAGGTACCTACGACCCTTTTATCACAAGTTAATCTCCCCTCACCCTAGCAATCACGTAGAAAAAGCGACAAGCAGAAGAATAACCTATTAGATGGGGATAAAAATGTAATCAACTCTAAATAAGACGCTTCACGTATGGCAGCATGTTGGATTCAATCATCGGAAGTTCTCTCAGTCCATCTTCCGCCATCAACGGTCAGATCTACTTTGTATGAATCTTATAACGTTTTATAACGTTTTTGAACCAACGACAGTTAAAATTTTTAGTCAGCTCGCTACCTTAATCCCGATGATATTTTCCAAAGAATTCGAGGTGCAATGTTCTCAATTATCCGCCATATAAGTTTGTCCGGAGCATGTATAAGTTTGTAAGCAGCGTGTATAACATACAGTATATCATACTTGTGTGTATTCATATCGTTTGATTCTCAAACGCTGAATCGATTTCAAGTTCGAACGGTTGTTGGTGCACCTTTCTTGTGTAAGCAATTTTGGAGTTAACATATTTGAGGCTTTGTTCTAAACGGAACGGCAGGTTCTCTAACGTGCAACGCCAACCATACCGTCATTTGATGCATCTGAATAGTGTCTTAATGACAGTGCAAATATCACAGGCAAAGGCCGTGTGCAATAATTTTTCTTCCTGCACAGTCAATTCTTCTTTCAATCGATGTTTCTCAATCCGGACCGTAGAGACGAGTGGAATCGATACGGATTCGTTCGCTCATTTAATTCCTCATTTATCACCTGGAATTGGGTAAAAGCTACGTGGGAAATTCTTTCTCGCGAGGGCGGATGTGGTTTCATAAAAAACCATTCTTCTGCTTAATGCGCCCTCGGGACCAGGCGGATTGATGAGATAGTGAGCGAGAATAAGAGCGAATATATGCTAGTGTGCCCGAAAAGACTAATTTCCACGTCCGTGTTGCCATATGTTGTAGCTTTTTTCCGCACAAGTGAGCAAGTGCGGGTATTCGTGATCGAGTTTCGAGTGTGCACGTTTGTGCGTCAAAGAGGCTAAAAAGAGTGTCGGGGACAGCGATAGGGGATAAAACGGGAATGCGAATGAAAAAATGTGGTGTTGGTGTAACCGGAGGTAATGGAAGCCGTGACCTGCCGGAGGGTATACATCTCCTGGGGGTGGCTTATTTTATGGCCTTCCTGGCAGACTGCCCAGGTTTCCAGTGGCGAGGCGTCAGGGGATTAAGCTACCGTGCGAATCGAAAGAAGATGTGAGGTGATATTGGCGATGACGAGATAAAACCGTGCGTAAGCTAGAATGGCCACAAGTATTGAAGGGAGTTGGCTAAGCAATATCAGACACCGATACTATACTGGTCACATGTTAGAAGTGTATCCTGCGCAATAATCTCTCATTTAACTGTCAGTCGACGAGCAACTGTTCTCGAAGGAGTAGGTGGATAATGGCAACAATGGAAGTCCGAAAGTCAGACGTTTTTGGCAATAGCAATGTCCATAATCCAATAACGGCTAATATTGCAGATTTACTGGGGAACACTTGCTGAAAATGTCATCGATATTATTCTTTATGACGGAGAAATGACAACTTCTGGCCTTTTGCGACCACCGACAGACACTCTTTTTTACTAGATTACTCGCAATGCGATTGCGGAATCCCATTTCACAGGATAGGAGACGAAGAAATTGTCACGAATTCCACTAATTTTAAATTAGTTATCTTTTTATATCGATTGCGGCGTTTAGGCCATCATCAGTTTACAATATGTGTTGCAAGATTGTTACTGATGATGGTCAAAACGCAGAAATCGGTATAACAATATCTCATTTAAAATTAATGGAATTCGTGACAATCTCTTCGTCTCCCATCGTTGAGACAGACACTTGTGGAAAAACTGCTTCGCGCTTTAGTAGTGTAAAATATTATTCCAAATTCATTTCCGAATTTAACTTTTCGAACGTTCCGAACGTAACAGTAGCCGGATCACTGCAACTGAAGTTTATTAATCACCTGTTCCAAAAAGTGGCCATTCTGGAGGCGATTGAGAGGTGAAAAAGAAGGTCGTTCAGTCATTTGGGAAATGAGAAATAATTATTTTTTATATTATAAGGGAAGTTGGTCTAATCAATCAGGAAGTGGTCAGGTCAGTAGGAGTAGTAAAGTAGTCTTTAAAATGTGTAGTTGGTGATAGAGTTGCCTGAAGTGGGGACATTTTTGTTATTTTTTTCCTTTTCAGAGTATATTTTATAGGCAAATACTTTTGAAGTCGGTTTCATTTTATTTTTAACTGTTTTATACAAAAATTGGTTTGTAGCGTTAGGCTCACATACTGTGGAAGCATTATCAACCTAATTCGCGCGTTTATCTATTTTAGGGTCTCCTGGCTAGTTTTTCAGTAACAGTTTTATCGGTGTCCAGTTTTATAATTGTGAGCTGTGCCCAAAATTTACAGAAAACCTCCAAAAAAAAAAGTTAGCACATAGCCCTTGAATGAAATAGATGAACGCCACGATACGGTTCAGAAAGACAATAAGAACTTCCTAAACGCTTATGAGCTACTGAGCAGATCTCAAAAATCTATAAAATTTTCAATCAGTAGCTCAATTTGTTAATTTACTAAAGTAGGTTAGAAAACATTCAATTTACGAGACATACACAACAGTGCGTATATATTTGCAGTCGCTGCAACTCGAATGAATTAGCTCATGACTTTAATCTGTTAATCAGTACGAAAATGAAGCTTTGGACCATTTCATGAAAATACCCTAGACAATGAGATTTCACGGTTGATTTTGTGTGCCGATGCTTTCCCGGAGAGAGAATGGTTTTGTATAAAATCGATGCCCCACTTGTCACGAAGGACTGATGGAAACGCGTTTGTAACTTTCGATTTGATGAATAAATCAAGGAGTCTTGCTGCAATTCGCTCCGTCATTCTTGATTCGAGTGATCCCTTGTTTGTACGAGGCACAGTGCACTGTTGTGATTACGTTAGAAGGGTCGCTCGAACCTACTACAGAAATGAACTTGTCGTAAACAACAAATGATTGTAAGCAAACACAAATAGCCAGCTGGTCGGCATGACTTTCTGTAACGACGGGTAAGTGAAGCTGGGAACAGTTAATTCATTCGAAAGTGACATAAATTGGAATTCGAAAGAGCGGAATCCTCTTATACCAGTTTCTTTTGGTGCTATGTCGCTCGTGATTCAAACTTCTTCAGGAAACCAATTCTCTAACTTCTTTTCTGAGTTTACTCGTGATTTCATTAAAACGGAACATGAGTTTCTTTTTTCCCTTCAAATAATACCAAACGAACTTTCGGGACATCATCTAAACCTGGAGGGAAGCCTGTATGCCGAGTCCATGTCCCTGCGCAGAATCATGGTGGTTGTAATTGAATTTCACGACTCGAAAGAGTTCATTTTTCTCGTCCAATGTTCAGGATATCGTTCACCTTCAAAGGTTATTAACAGGACTTCTAGTCCTCGATCGCTTCTTCTTCATTTTCCCCCCAAGCTACTAAAGAAATATGGGCGCTTTAGCCCCACGAGCGATGTGGCTTCAGTGTTGGGATACTGTGGGCTCAAAAATGATTTCTCTTCAAAATCTCATACCCCCGTGAATTTTTTTCCTCAGAAATATTTTGACAGTGGATTAAATAAACTTACTTTCAATATTAGTATAAATTCAATAACTTAGCAAGTACTTCTAGGCAGTAACAAGTTTCTAGTTGGAGAGGATAACAATAGAGAGTTTCAGTGACTTTCGCGTTTTTTGAAAACTTAAACGTGGGAGATTTGGTTACTTTGTTAAATCATATGTCTCTAATGGTCACAACAATCCGCCATCCACCAGGCGGTAACCATAAGAAACGTATGATTTAATGAAGTAACCAATACTCCTACGTTTAAGTTTTCAAAAATTGCAAAATGCACTAAAACTCTCCAAAAATACTAATCAACGATCATTAAAAACTCTCCGTAGAATTCCTAGAGAATGGAACAATGAAGGACTTTTAAAACCAAAGATCGCTTACAAACTCACAATCGGCCACTTTCAAAACTTCGAAAAGACAGAATCATAACAGACCATCCTGTTTCTCGTCGCGAGCCTGGTTTGCATGCGACCACACTCTTTTTTTTCAGACGCTTGGTAGAGGATTTCACTCTTTATTATTATTCCTTCCTTAGAACTATTTCAAGTTAATGCCAAGAATAAAAGTGGCTGAAGAGAAATAACACGGCCGAAGAGATGCAAAGTAGCCTCCAGTTCCGCTGCGCATTCTTTTACTCTCTACCAGGGAACGAGGTAAACACAAGTCCAAGCATCCTGCTTGTGCTGGTAATGCAATACGCCGGATGGCTAAACGCGAGTTGACCAAGGAAATTGTGGGTTGAGGAATAGGATAAAGCCCAACGCCGTTATGCAAAGGCAAAGTAGCGAACCCAATGTTGGGGATTTACATTTAGTGTGGGTTGCTTCCAAGTTCACTTGCCCGCTTTATTCTATGCGTCCTCTCTTCGTTCTCGTTAGAATTTTCCTTGGTTACCGAAGATAGAAATGAAGTAAGAGCGGAGTAACTGAATACCTATCTTATTCACTTCTTATGAAATGATCGGTACCCTTGGTTAAAATTCTTTTCTTTCGATTCGAAAATGCCATTCGCCCCCTCAGCTATCGCCCCTCCTCTCGGGCCTTACATGTCGTTCGGGTGGGATGTTGTCCTTTTCACTACTATACATAGTACTATATATAGTATAGAATATAGTATAGGTATAGGTATGGGTTTAGTAGTTAATTATTTGTGTATGGAGAGTGGGAATCTATAGGTATTTTTATAGTAGGTAGTACTTAGTAGTTGCTATAATTTGGTATGTTGGTGGTGGTGTTTGAATGTACTTTGTATCATAAAGTATTGGGTTTTTCAACTGGAGCAAAGTAGGAGCAAAATTAGACATAACAACTTTGAGTTTCCCAAGATTTGTAACTTGCAGAGTGGATAACTCAAACAAAAAGTCGTCCATTCAGATGTTTGAATATACCAAAAGATGGGTAATTTAACTGCCCACATTTTCCTAATGTAATGTACCTATCCATTTTTCAACTGTTTCTGCGTTATTCAACAATATTGGTAGACCATACGTGAAAACATGACATTTTTCAACTTTAAACGTTCTTTTCATCTATTCAGTGCGAAAGAAACAAATAATGAACCATATATTATTGATATACACATCATCAAATATCATTATGCTGAATTTGAGCTAAATCCATTTCAAAAAATTTTTCGCGAAAAATCCAAGGGGTACCCCTGCGATTTTTTTCAACCGAACAGTTAACGAATTTTTACTCCTCTCTCAATACAGGTAAAAATCTGAAATTTTCAGGAAAGTTGTGTCTTACCATGATGTATTTTTGTGATTTTTTTTATTTCTCGGAAAAATCTGCAAGTGGTCCAAAAAAATCGGTTTTTGAAAGCTCAAAAATTGGACTTTAACGATGATTTTAGGCGTCAAAATTAATGTTAATCAATTGTTTTATTATGCAGGAGTCTTCATTTGAACGCCTTACACACGTACATAGCAAAAAATTTGGTGAAAAAAATTTAAACAGAGCCAGAGAAATTATTTTCCGTAAATCGACTTTTTCGCCGGCCGATATTTCGAGCTCCGCTGGCATCGGTTAGGGTGAAATATGAAATCTTTGTTTTTGAAAGCTATTCTTATAGGAAATTTAATGCTGAATCCGAATATGACGTCAAAACGGCGGAAATTTCACGACAACTATCAGTTTTTCAATTTTGAAAATTTTGAAATTCCGTTGCAAATACATACAGTACTGATCAAATTTGATTAATTATTGATTCTTACAGGAAATTAGACGTAGAATTCGAATTCGAAGTGAAAACAATCGAATTCGAACGATTGATAATATTTTCTGAATTTTTTTCGATTTTCATACTTTTGAAGTTTCACCTTTGGAATTTTTTTTCGTCACGTTCCCGAAATGGGAATGATTAGGTGCTGTGGAAGAAAATGTAGGAAATTTAACGTAGAATCGATTAAAAATAAGAAAATGGCTAGCGTATATAATAGCTCTCGAGATATATTCCACCTATCGCCAGTTTCTCATCAATCCTTACAATCAATCCTCAATCAATCGGGTAAAAACTTCATTATGTTTATATATATGATAGCTCTCCGTCAGATAAGTGCGAACGGCGAATGAGTCCCATTTCCACAACCGCTACCAAAAATAAAATGGTACTATAGTGATCGTTTACACCTTTTCAAATCCTCGAGATCAGTAATTGTTCGCCCTCACGGCATCTGGATTGGTCATGGATTGAGGTCGGGTGCTACGTAGGGGAGTCTTATCACGTTATCAGGGCAGGTTTCCGTGACCGCATTCAGCAGATCCTATCGGTTCTATCGTAAATCAGATTACCTCAACGCTCTACAGGTTTTTTTGCACTTTATCCAGATCTCTGAGTGGTTAACATAGCGCGTTGAAACCAAAGCTCGCATTTCATCGAGTTGGGTAGAATTCTCTGGATGTTTCCTCGTACTGTTAATGGAGAATGAGTTTAAGTAACGAGTTCAAGTCGTTCAAATAATTTATCACCATTCTTCTGCTGTATCATGAAATAATTGTGCTTATTCTCATCTTATTGGCTACTAAATAGATTCATATAATTCGATTTTTAGAAAAATGTAGTTTCAATTTTTAGAAAAATCGAATTTTAATTTTTAGAAGAATCCAATTTCAATTTACTAATTAAAACTTTCACGCATTTACCTCGAGTAAACAAAATTAGCGTTACCTACTAACACAGAAACTTTAGCCAAAACAAGCTTTCTCTCGAATATTCGCTGCACTGCACTTACTGTATCGTGGTTTCTTTCAGGATAGAAAAGGTAGTTTATTTTGCACCGCAGGATGGTGCCTTTGTGTTAAAGACGACCGAGTAGATTTTGAACCCGGAAAAGTTGAAGGTGATAGCTGCAAAAATGTGGACTATTTTAAAAGGTCACTTTTCACCTCAAGGAACGTTTGTGATAGAATGAGATTCACCCATGATAAATTTGAAAAAGGAGAGAGTGAAGTTCAGTACAGTGCCTACTACCTAAATACTTTCGTCTTGTAGGCAGGGTACGAGGAACAAGGGGCATCCGTCAAATGCGTTTGAGTTGCTGCTTTATGCTTTTTGATTGACTACTTGATGCGGGAATGCAAACAATATCCAATCAGAATGCAAAACGCAACAACGAAAGCGCATTGGCAGATGCCTGTGAACCATTCGTATGAACGATCTCCTTCTCGACGATCTTCAGAAAAACTGTTTCAATGGCGCCAAAAAAAAAAAAAAAAAAAAAAAAAAAAATTATGCGAACGAAAATGCGCGAATGACAATTCTCAAACCTACTGTTCGACTGGATAAATTGAAAGTACTCAATCCTAGCTGTGACAATTTTGAAAGAACAGAGAGTACTACAGTAATTTCGCCATAGCGAGCGATTTATATGAAAAAAATACTCTTCTATTGAAGTGGCTCTATTACGCTCTTGTATCAATAATTAAAATCGCCGCAACTCTGTAAACGTCCTCTATGTTTCGAAGTAGGAAGATTCGGTTTTTCCTGAAGTCAACAAAGGCAGGTATGCTAGCTAATTGGCCCGACTCTACAGCTCGGCGAACCCTGTGCCCTGTGTGTGTTTGTTGAACACCAGCTCAGTTTTGGTACGCTTGGCTGGGAGCCGTGAGAACGTACGAAATGGCGTCACCATAGAAGACGTTTGTCTTGAAAGGGATGACACGAAGTAGACGAAGTTGGCCCTTTTAATGAATAATACAATGAAGTGTGAGAAAAAAATAGGTGTTTATAATGCGTTATACGACACAAATTAATTAGCTGGTACGATTCTGATATATGATAGCAAAAAACGCGAAACTATAGTGACCACTTCCTTTACACCACAACTTGCATTCACATTGCTGGATTGGTTAAGTGGAAAGGATAAAGAGAAAACATGGAAGGGGGCCTTGCTCAGCTCAACAACGCCGTCGCGAGGAATCTGCTGCTCACCCGAATATGTGACTCCTTTGCCCCGACAAGACGCTAACTCATTTATTCGGCCTAACTTTCAGGCATCCCCTTCCTAGTCGTCTCAGCATCCTAAAGACGAGATGACTGAGTGTGGGAGGGTTGTTGTATGTCTATGTTCCTTCCCCATCCATCAAACCGCTAATCATAATTCTATTTGTCTCAGGAGTACAGCAGTGGCAGCAAGAGCGGTACGTTGAAGGTATGGAAGGTGTAACTCCATTATTTTGCTACGCTCGCTGTCAAGTACCATTTGTTTTCAGCTTTCGTTGCTTCATGTTCTTCAACCAAGCTACACGGCTTTTACAGGCAGTGCTCATACCATTAAGTCCCTACCCGGATTTTAACCCGTCGATATATTCTGCAGCTGTATGAGGAAGATAATTTGACGTGTACAAATGCAGAATGAATTGATAATTTACTATTTATTTTTAATTTCCACGATATATATGATGAAAAACGGACCATTTTATGATATAATACAACATTTGGCTCGTATCGTGACCTATTCTAAACTTTTGCAGTATTTTTTCAATTAGATGTTATAATTATTTTCGATTCCGCACTCCGCTATTTTCATTCCTACTTTGCTAAGTTTAGGTACAACCTGGTCGGTAACGTAAATACTACTTTCCAACGAGATGGAAATGAATTTAACTGTTCTCATCACTCAAAAGAGAAAAATAAAAAAAACTCAAACAAATATTTTTAGAACCATAACCAGAGCAACAAGTCAAAATCTATCAACTTAATTACATATATTTTTGTCTAGAACCAAAAACATTCATCGATGGTATGTGGAATAATTCACCTGGTGGTGAAGTTTAGAAGTACGGTATCATTGGGTTTCGGAATCTTATTGGCAGTTCCATGAAATTATCGTTGAAACTTTCAAAGTGAATTCAAATCTCTTTAGAGAATTGAGAGTGTTGAAAGTTATTTTCTTCTGCAAAACTAAATGTCAACTTCTGACCAAATAACGTCGCTACTTTGGGCATTCAGACCGATGTTCAATAGCGAATTCTCAATGTTCATAACTCACCCTTCAAGAGGACAGCAGTTCAAACCTCTCTTCGATAGAAAGATTTTCGTAATGCACTAGCACGTGTTTAGAAAACAACGATCTGTCTTCAGAATAATGGCAAGTGTAAAAAGTATAAAATCTGCTAACTATGTCGATTATTGTCGAGAGAAAGATAAACATTTATACGGCCCACGCCAGCACTCACGGTTATATTTAGTCTTAGCATGAGAAGCGTAGAAGCAAAAAATATTTGATGGAGGGTGAAATTGAGAGGCCCAAAATGGAAAATACCGAATCGGCGAGGAGAGCGTGACTCGGAGTATATTATAGAGCTGATACCGTGCGCTCTTCTGTAGCCTCATATATATTATTATCCATCTCCTTCCTCTGCTACAATGGTCTTCTTAGAACCCATAATAACACGCTACGCTTGAACCTAGTTTTCGAAAGAACGACAACTCTTTGGTGCAATCTCGTCGACGAAAGCACTAATATCTTTTCGAATTGTGGGCTACTATTAGTTTTGCCACGGTGGCCAGCATGGGGAATATATTCGTTGAGGTGAATTTTTCATTGAACATCGCATCATTTCTGAATCTCGACTACTTTCCTATTCGTTTCAATAGCATCATGAAAATAAGGTATTTCTCCATTTTTTTTTTCTTTTATGCGATTGGATCCTGTCCGATAGTTTTGGAATTGTATGAACAATTTGTATCACCAATTTTCAGTCTATTACTACCCATACATTTGTCGGATCGCTCAGAGAAAAAGGCATGCTCAACTAAGACAGTGGTTGTTTCTGCAAATTTATGGATAATACTAATTCTATACGAGACGGCAATCGCCTAACATTTTCAGGTTTCGCTTGTGACCCTTTGAGGGATATAGGGGGTTATTATAGGCTTTGTTTGCTGAGTGATCCATATATAAAGAAATAATAATGTTACCAGTAGTTGTAATTCGGTAACCAGCAGCCCAGTCAAAAATCTACTATCAAGCAGTGGACGAACGATTCAGGCTATAATGACGGTGAATATGACCTCGGTTACCTTCAGTCGAAATGGGTGGTAAATCCAATGTCTCGTGAAATATGCTAGTAAACGTACGTTCTGTCTATTGAAGGATAAGTGCATGCGCATTCGGAGCCTGCTTACAAGAACCGCACAATATAATAGAACTGATACATTCAGCTTGTTGTTTCAGGATTCCGTACTGTTCTGTTAAGCGGAGTTATTTTCGCCAAGGGACCAAGACCACCCGCGTTGGAGACGTGAAAGCTTGTTTCTTTAGTCGAGGAAACTGGCGGCAACACGAGTGGAGCGACTGATGTCGGTAGCCGTAGGCTACATTCTTGCTTTCTCTCCCATTCTGTTACTCGTTCCACGTGTTCCCACGTGGCCATTTCACTCGACCAGAACGATAAGATGTGTCAATAACGTTGATATTGTCCCGCCGAGCCGAACTGTTTTCGGGAGCTGTAATATTTGGGAGATAATTCACAGCATGAACGTTATACCGACCAGGCTCGACGTTGTGGTCCCATGATTCCAGTTAGCGAAAAAGCAATTTCGGTTACGGTGTAAGCGCTTGGGTGCAACGAACAATTACAGGGGATTTATACCGTAAAATAACTGGAGAGGCTTTCGCTATTAACATACAAATGAGCAATGGGATAAAGAAAGCACCCAGATGTTGGCAAACGAAGAAAAATGATATAAGTAGCTGTATGTATCTACTATAATTGCGGTTTTGGAAGGAAGTAGTTGTAATAAGAAGCAGAGGTAAGTTTTATGCCTTTCTTCTATTTTGCTCCTATCTATGCAGTTTCATCTACTTACATATTATGAAAAAATAGGAAAAAAACTAAAATGGAATCACTGTTTTATTCGATTTGGAATGCAAAGGTTTACAAAAACTAACGCCGATTGATACTTCACAACTTTATGCGTCTTATTAAGCTAATAATCTTTCAACTCAAATTTTCGTATACCTCCGGAATATTGTGTGGACTAAAGATATGATTAACGAAAATTTATTCTATTTTTCAACGGTCGAAACTGTCAGTTGTAAGAAAAGAGAAAGGAAAAACGTGAAATAAGTAAACAGGTCTAGGCTGACCCAAAAAACCCTTAGGTAGTTTCTTCAAATTGGAATCTTTTGAATTGAAACTGACCATTTCGACCACTATGCTATCTTAATGAGCTACTGTGTTATCGTATCACTGAAAAGTGGTTATGAACAAAACGCGAAGCTACAATCTGTGGCCTTTGTCTATACACTTTAATTTTTTTTTTTAAATTATTTTCGTCGAATAGAGATACCAACCTACGATGTGGTTTCCACACTCGCTGTTTGAACTTTTCTTTTCACGTTTATGGCGAATTTCCGTGACCTCAATTCACATTACAAATTACAGAACGGTCTCAAAATCGATTATTCCGATGTGGAAATATATCATCCACGCAACAACTGCGTTCACTACATGTGTGTCTGGCCGATGAATTCTTAAACAGCTGGATGCTCTACATGTTAGGTGGAGGAAGACTGTGAACTCGCACTTGGAAGATGGATATCACACATCGAAAATTTTAGAGGAACTAGCCCCTCCATAATCGTCCATCTTCTTCCCTTAAAAAGTTTTCGGTTTTATGATCAACATAACTCAGACCATCAAATTTAATATCACGATGTACCCGTTACCGTAAAACGGTGCGAACGAGATAGTGTTCGTCTACCATTCAGCGCACGCCAAACCGTACACGAGCACCTGTCTAGGCTAACTTCAACTAAAACGTACGAACGGAGTTTCCGACGTGCGATTTATAATCAAGAACTTACTGTATTTACATAACCCTAACGCGAGAGTTCGCTCTCCATTGCTGTCATAATTTTCTCAATCACGTCATAATTTGTTTCGAGTGAGCCAGAACTTGAGGATATTAAGGTTCCGGTTTGTAACTTTAGTTGCCTTCATCAGCACTTTTCAGAAAAACCCAACGTATTACATAAATCGCACTAATGGCCAATAGCAATTTTTGCTAAGGATTTTGCCCATAAACTCAATCTTCTTGGTTGAGTCGTCGCATCTCTCATTGTATTGGGTAGGTGAGGGGGAGAAGAACCAGGCGACATATTCTCCGATTTTTTATTTTCTGGCCGAGTACTTTCGCCCCTTCGGGCATCCTCAGGGCGATGTGGAACCATAGGTTACTATAGGTTCTGGGGCGAAAGTACTCGGCCAGAAAATAAAAAATCGGAGAATATGTCGCCTGGTTCTTCTCCCCCTTACATAAACTTAATGATACCAACACATTGTTAGGTGGAATAGTTTACAAATGTTTGTGTTATTTACTTGTGGGTACCATTACGAGTGGATGCACATTTTAAATGCGAAGCGAAGGAATAATAAGCCACCGTACAATCATTTGCAACTTTTTAGTAGAAGGGTGGCTCAATTCTTCAACCATATATCGCCCATATTATTTCAAAGTTTTTGTAGAGCTAACTGTTGTACGCGAAGCCCTGCAGCGAGTTAAGAATGTAAACACAATATCCGTACGACAGTTGCGGCAGCTCTACAACACGCGATAAAAAATCTTGAGAATAAAACTAATAAACCGCTACCCAATTACTCGTATTACAACTCCTCAGTAATGTACATCAGTTCTTGTTCAGAAAGACGAAATCCAAACAGTTTGGGAATAAATCGAATTTCGCCAAACCTATCTACAGTAAAGCAACTATGCTTCTGCTTGAGGGCGAAGAGCAAAAAATTTCCTCGCATAGAAAAATAAAGTTGACGGAGAGCTAAATGACGTTCGCAATAAACTGATCAATCCTTCAGCGTCTTGGACGAATTCTGTCGTCTCTTATCTTCTGCTTTTCTTCAAATTAAGCATTAAATTACCTCCGAGGCTGCGGAGAAATGTCGTTTTCTTTGAAATCTCTTGCCGAGGAGTTTCGAGTCAAATTAGTGGCTACAGTCGCATTAGCATTCTGTTGGAGCCGGTCACAGTTTGTGAGGTTTTTAGCTTTTCAAAAGCCTACGAGCCAATTCTTTTATCGAGTAAAATCCTTCCTCGGTGGAGATATAAGTATTTTTTTTCACTCAAGCCCCCTCCTATTCCTCCTTCCTCTCAGAAATGGACTAATTAATTAAAGTTTTTGTCTGCTTAAAATTGTCAAACTGAATCCGATCTTCAGAGATAATCCAACTACCTAGCCTCATTACGATGATGCTCTTCTCTCATTCTCAGAAAAAAGTCCGCAATGGTTTTGCTTCTTTTCGTTCTACGCCAAGAATATTGGAACTACAATGCCAAACTTGGTCACAGTTAACGGAACGTAATCCCTCTCAGGTTGTACAAACCGAATTACACATTCGAAATAACTCAATTCCATAAAAATGCCATTCCTATTTTTACTGCAATTTTCATTTCGAAAATCTTCTTCTTCAAGGAGGGGAAAATTTGGAAAGCATATTCCTCGTACCGTACTTCAGAAACGCTTTTTTCCACTATAACTTTCAAATTCATGAACTTGGTGAATTTCGATGAGATAAGATTATAACAGCTGATGACCATTTCCATCCATCCATACAAATACCAAATTAGTGCACCTCTATTCAAATGGAGCTAAAAACGAATAAACGTACAATGTATTCATTCACCATAAGTTAAAATGTTCTCCGACAGAAATGGTGTTCAACCGCATTGTGAAACTAGGAACGAAGTAAATTATTCATCATCATTCAGTAACAAGAGTCTAATGAGAGGGGTGGGTTGAAAGACGAGTCAGCATTTTTAGAAGAAGATACAAAGTCGTTCTATGAGTGAGTCACTGAAGTGGTTTTAGTCTGCCGGACTGAATGGAAGCGAAGCCTGATAAGAAAATGTTGAAAGTGTCATTATGAGGACATTACCATGCCGACGATAAGCTTTATGACTTTTGACGCTTCTAATCACTCCCACACCCACTCTCTTCGCCGCTTTGGCTCGATCGCTACCGTTCTGGCCCTTGGGGTCTGCTCTCGTCCTATCTTACCCTAAACCCATGGTTTCAGAGGTCCCCAGTTCCACAGTGCTGGCTCGATGCTTAAAGTTAGTCTAATCGCCTTTGTCCTTCGTTAGGCGGTAGCGTTGCCATAGAGCAACCGGGCACTGACGTTGAATCGAATCGTTCCGTATCGCTGCGAAACCTCTCGAATCAATTTCCATTGTTCCTTTATCTAACAGTCGAGTATTCAGATCAGAACTGGCCAACCAACAACTCCGAAATACTCGTTAGGATAAATTTGCTCATTCAATATTTCCCAAGAAAACGGAAGAGCGATATTTATTAGGATATACACTCGATTTACTAGTCTAAACTAGTCAGAACTACATACGTTAATGAAACACTGCAGCAGTCGTCTAAGCATGAACTTCTTCATTCTATCGGCTCAGGATGGTTTTAGCGAGTTGAGTTATCGCTGGCATGGTTCAACCAGTAAGCGATAATTTCGTTTGCTGGCTTGACTGCGATAAGCCTCTTTAATCTGTGACCAAAAGACGACACATTCAAGTAATATCTGTCACGTTGTAATATACGAAATAGCTTTCACTTGACTTCGTTTTTTCTTCCTTGACAACATCGTCACTCTGCATAATTATAAGTATAAGTAGTGATAGTAAGTATAATGAATGAATGGAATTTATTCTTCTGCTTTACAAACAAAAAAAAAAAAAAAAAAAAAAAAAAAAAATACAAGTACCTATAGGTATAGGTACCTAGTGCTTTTCTAACTGTGTGATTCGGACTCCAGCAGCAGTATAACTATAAATAATGCTAATGTGAAAAAATTACTATGGCTACGTGAGGAAGTTGAACGTGAGAAACCAATTATTTGCTTCGCTGTTGCCGTCATTTTCGTCAATCAAATACAATCTACTTGTAATTCTAGCTGAAGGTAATCCCTTCATAAAACTCACTAAACAGACTAAATAAAAAATAAAATTGAGCCATCCTGAGGTATTCTTAAGTAGCGATCTTTGAGGTGCCTTACTATGAGCCAGGCATCATTTGAGCTAAGCCACACTCATGGGGCGTTTTCTATCATTGAAATTTACGATATCCATTTTATTCTTTCAAAATTGCTAATCTTAAAATCAAGAAGAAGTGTGGTTCGGTATCGAGGTATTAGAAAGGGCAACTTCGATATACTAGGAAATTATGTACTAATTGGCCATCGAATCTTGGTCGTTTACTATAATCTTAAAATTAAACTGTTTTCCAGATTCCCTAATCCGTAGACTCTTTCGGTTCGTCGCCACTAAATATCAATAAATATGACCGCAGTAATTAATCAAAGTGTTTGTTATAGATACAAGAAAAAAAACCCTGACAATTTTATGCACAGTGTAGACAAAAATTCCAGACTAAACACGTTTGCCAAACAGAATTTCGTTTTGAAATGGATGGGAGTGGATTCATAAGTTACAACTTCCAGCTTTCGATTCGTGTCTGACCGAAGGGTGTCGACAAGCAACTATCGGAAATGATCAACATCGTAAAATAACCGTCGGCGGAAAGGGGTCAAGTACAAATGGGCGAAACTAGGCTCCACTGTTGAGATGACCTCGATAAGAGAAAACTTCAATTTAGGTCGGCGAAACCTGCGGCGCAGAAGTATCCCCCGTCCAACCCATTCAGTTCATCCAGCCCACGCTGATAATAATCGGAGGTAGTAACGTTTGCACGTATCGACCGGTAGCGCTTGCAATCAAGCTTTAATTAAATTCTTCTAAGTCCCCCCAAGGTGGGCACAGTGGATGGTGGAGTCGATTGTCGATTGCATTAGGGTCGCCTCAGTCGAACTGTGTATGCATAGCTTTTACTAGGTTGTTCGTTTCAATATGTGATCACCATTGCCTTATAACATCTAGTAGTAATATTATACGGAAATACTATTCATAACCCTTACCCGTCCGCATTCCGAACGTTGTGAACAGAACCGCATTGGTTGGGTAATTCAATAAATATTAACCATAGTGATCACTCGGGGAAAACATTCTGTCAAAATGTTATGTTTTATTTTCAGGGAAATCCAAAACATCGCGATAACGCTCCAAATGATAATTCATTGTTTTATTATTCCTCTGGCTTCAATCATAATTCAATTACAACATCAATTTGAAATAGTATTCTGAACGTTTCCACCTAACAATAGTAACTATACGATAAAACCCCTTAGCAACTATGATAATTTTACTTTTTTTAATTAGTTTTCTAATTAACGATGCAGGCGAGGAGAGTTCGACGACCGTTCCAACGAGTATAGAATAATTTTCATAGCTCGAGTTCTCAAAATTTCGAAAATTCTACAGAAAAACTGAGATGACTCAGGAACCATTAGAGCTATCGATCCAGCTACGGTTTCATTCGATTCAACTACAAAAATCAATATACATTGATACCGAATTCACCTTAGGCTGAAAAGACATTGCTGAAAAAACAATGGAAAATACTAATTTTCAACCCCTCAACCTCAATTGAGCCATTGCCAGACTAATGTTGATCTTTGGTAAAAATGCGAAAATTTAGCTCTACGGTGGACAGACAGAATTTTTTCGATGGGATATATGGATTTTACATGTCGTGAAACGTAAAGCATAACATTATGAGGGGGTTAGACTTTTTTCTAGGGCAGTTACAATGGTTTATTTGAATAATAAACCAAAATATTTCCTGTAGGTCAGTCGTACCGTCAACCCTTTTCGAGGCAAGTATATGAGAAGTACGAGTACATGCACTTTTCATCGAATGGCTCAACTCTCAATTTCCACTAATCGCCACCTCAATTTCGAGAGTAGTCTTCGGGAATTCCAAAAGGAAAACGTCCAATTTCTCAATGTTTTTAGGAAGTGGGTGTCTACAGATTGAATTTTGATACACTTTTGGAAGCTGAGTTGAATGTTTATAATGTGAATGTCCATAAATAAGATCATCAACGAAAAATCAACCATGTAGCACCATAGCAGCTAGTTGGAAACAAATATTGAAGTTGAATCCCACGAAAATAGAGATATAAAGCACGTTTGCTCGAAAAAATCAGCCAACATAGATTTATACACACAGCAGAGTTCGAATTTAGTTTGAAAAAAAATGACCTCCGATTTTACGATGCTCCAAACGTTTTTAGTAATGTTTTCAATGTGTGGAAATCGAGGTACTGCGGTAAACCTTGGTAGAATGTGCCGGATGCAAATCTGTACGACTGACTAGGTAAAGTTTAGCCCTTAGAAACGTTCAAACTTTGGCACAGTTTCGATAATTTCTTATTCAATTCTCTGAGCACAATGAACTGCAGAGACTTTCACTGGAAACTATTTACTGTGAGAAATATGTCGTAGGGGTATAAATAATCGTTTCAAAAAAATTTCGCCAACGTTCGAAACACTCTGAGACAGCCCAATTTATCTTCGGAGGGTTTCAAGTGTTTTCGCCAATTCCGTCTAACAACCTTGAAAGAAGAGGCCGAGTTGACTTTGTAGCCCGATGGAAACTCGGTGGAAAATTTATTTCTGTTGGGGAGTGACTGAGAAGGATCGGAAAGAAAAGAGATGGGCAATGGCAAACGTGTGGCAGGAACAAGGAGAGGCTTAGAGAATATTCGGATGAAAGGTCAAAAGCTGTGAGAGAGCAATGAAATGGGTCGCGACTCGCATGAGCCTCAGAGCTCACTGGACCAGTCTTTCGAGGAAAAGGGACCAAGATTATTATGGTAGACTTCATTCACCCGAGTCATCCCCTTTCTACTTTGACGAGCTCCGTTTTCCGTTTTTCTCGGTAAGCGAAATTTCATAGTGAACTGAACAGAGGTGATGGGGTAAATTTTCTTGGAAACGAAATTACACGCATGAAGAAATAGGGTGAAAATCCACTAAAATGGTCGAAGAAAATAATTTTTAAATAGCAATTCGAACCTTATTGCATTGAAAACGAAAAACCGTTAAGATTTATGAGAAGTGGTCAGATTTACACTTGAATAAAAACTGCCTTCGGACTAAAATGTAAACGCTCTTTTGATCATTAAATAGCTCCAATACGAACGCTCAAAACTTCAAAACAATATACACCCCCTCCCCCTACAAGAATGTACCTTCAGTGAGACATTATCTGTGACGAACAGATGATTTTATATGTTTTTTTTAAAAATATTTTTTATGTTAGATAGTCGGCCGTAGATGTAGTTTTTGGTTTGGTTTGATCGGGATTCGGCCAGTAAAACAACGAAGTCCTCCTTAGTAATTCATCCTTTTAATTTGCGACGTTTCGGAAACCACTGTTTCCCTCATCAGGCCTTAAACTATAAAAATTACAAACTAAAGCCTCCTGCGGATTTGTCACAATTTCGTCGTCTCAGCAAACATCAGCTTCGTCAGGTACTAAAAATTTAAAACGATAAAAACATCCAGATCTCAAACACTAAAATAAATAACACAAATTTAACATAAAAAACTGCAAAAATAAATCTCCGGACAAATACAATCAGACTAGGAAAACAGAAATCCAAACAGATGAACAAAGAGATCCGAACGGATGAACAAAATATCTTGGTTTAGACTTAAATTTCGGCAACTCCGTTATAATTCCTCAAAGGGAAAGCCGGGACATCGCTAGGCAACACAATTAGATGGCACTAAGCAAGCACCAAAGCACGATAAACGAACACGATCAACCAACACCGAGGGAACAGCGTACCTATACGCATAAAATGTTCCAAAACCACTTATAATTAGGATAAATTATTTCCAGCAGCTGTTAAAGTGATGACGACAAGGAATCAACGTTTTAAAGCTTGTAAAATGCATGTTCGAAAGAGTGAACCCATCTATCTCTTTCATTAGACGTTCGTATAAATTCGCTATTTCATCAAGCTTGGAATTTCGGGTCACGAAAGCATATTTCTTCAGTGGCAGCAGTTTAATGAGGTCATTAGCACTTTACGCACGCAACCACAACCGCCCAACGTAGACGATAAGCGCGGCCAACCGAAACCGACTTGTACCAAGCTCTTGGCTCAGGAAAGACAGAACAAGCCCAAAAGGAAACATGATAAGTAAGATGGTTGGGCATGGGAGAATGATACATTCGTTACCGATAGAACTAGACCGAACCTAAAGAGCAACGTCAAGCCTTATTTATACAACAACTCAACTACGGTAACTTTGACTTGTAACAAGAGATAATCTCAAGAGTTAAGGATCTTTGTGAGCAGTTCGTAAACAGTAAACGTCAACACCAACGACTGCAGTGCGACTGATGAGAAAGTTTTCGGAAAAACTCTTTCGTTTCTATTAACAAAATTGCTTGTTACCGAGAGCTGATCCGTCAGCGCGGGACAATATTTTATGCAAGTAACCGGATGCATTTGCATCTGCGGCAAAAACCGCGCCAACCTCAAAATTTCGACTGTTAGAAAACTGAACGCTTTGACGCTGGACCCTTGAACACTGCTTTAGGGCTGGCGACCTCTTCATGACCAACTATTATTTATTATATTATTTATATTTATATATATTATTATTTTATTTATTTTTATTATTATTATTATTATTATTTATTATTATTATTGTTATATTATATTATATTATATTATATTATATTATATTATATTATATTATATATTATATTATTATTATTTATTATTATTTATTTGTTACATTATTATATACATTATTATTTTATTTATTTTTATTATTTATTTGTATTTATCGCTCCATATATCTTATTTTCTGTGAACGCCACTCACTCGAGAAAGTGGTCGATAAAAAGAAGTGGAGGATTTCCAATCTCTCCAAACTGACGGAATAACTTATATATGACGTACTGTAAATGATCACCGTATCCGTGACTTAGTAATCCTCGAGGTCAATGTAATCACTCAAGCCAGAGTACGATAACCGTTTCGTAGCGGCTGGCTTGCGAAGTTTTAAAGACTAGCGAGGGTTGAGAGTGATTATTTGAGTCGGAGCTTGACTAGTTTCGTGTTCATTCATATTATCTAAGCTCTCCAGTGTGCACTCCTGTTCTTGAGAATGACATCGGTTGACAAATGTCCGCACAAACAACGTTGTGGCTTAGGAGTCGCCTTGGGAGTCGTCTCTCGTCGCACCACAGCCTCTTACGAATTATTCTTCTCGTTCTTGCTTTCCTTGTCGCAAGGGAACATTCCCTACTATTCTAAAAGCGTGAGCGTATATCTCTTTCAACAGTAAAATAGCGAGACGCTTTGCATTCAGATCCCACAACATTTACTTAAATATATATTGTAGTGAGACTTTTGATCTTATTGAGAGGTTATATTTTGAATGACACACTTTTATTTGGATGTAAGCTCTCGCCGCATATCCGCAAACGTAAACTCACAGTATAAAATTAAATTTATTGTGATTATAATACAACCATTACAATGGCATAATCAAGAATTATGTGATCATTTTATCCTAGAATTTTTAACCGAGAGTTTAATCATTTTAATCTAGAGTTATGTGATCATTTTATTCAGAGTTCACACCCTCCACTATTCTACATAGGTACTCGCATGAATCAGAATTTTAAGTCACGGGAAGGATAATAAATAAAATTGGAGATGGGAAGTCAATAATTCGTTGCACCGAAAAAAGTGCGACACCTACTCAGAGACGAGTTGGTGCGATATGAAAGAAGGGAACAAATCTTAGGTCTCTTTGGAGTCGCTGTAGCGGAAAATGGAGAAACCGTCATAGAGCAACCTCCGTTGCCGCCTTCTCTTCGATCGGATTAATCTTCTCTTTCAGAGGCAGGAGCGTATTTCTGCTCTCACAATATTTACGATGCTGGAAAAAGCCAGTAAAATAGTAGTGCGTGTTGTAGTGCAGTTTCTTTCTTGGTAGGTCATCTCAGCTCCCACATTACTTTTTCAAAAATTGTGAGGGGGGAGCAAGCAGGTACCATCAACATCACCACAAGTTCTTACGGAAAGGCTGATAGGATATACTTTATATATAAACGCAATAAACGCATGCATACTCGACCCGGTATTAAAATGTTTATAATCATTCGTCGTTAAGATTCTAACGAAGTACCCTAAGCCGTTTCTTTCGAGATGAAAAATATTGCGGGAATAGAGCACACAGTACTTTCATGTTTGGATCGGCAAACAGGTATAACCAAGAATGAAATGAAACAATAAAAATCAAGGCCACATTCAAGTTAGAAGACTTGATTTGTAATTGAGAACGAACACATAATTTTTTAACATATATATTGTAAGCCTAATAATGATCATGATTACGTAAATGTAATAACCACAAGTTTTCGGTGAAATAATACCAAAACCGGCGGCCATTTCAATCACATATTTCATCGATCAAAGACTATACCCGGTAAAGTTGAACGTTTCATAGAAATCATAATGATATCCAACTTGAGCACCATTTAAAATTACAAGACTTGTGAGTGTGTTTAAAGCTGTTCGTACTACTCAGCTTTCAAACATCATTTCATGCAATGCAAATGTTTCCTGACATTCAATATCTGATTCTTCTCCATGTAATTGTTCGAAGTATTTTTTGTCGTAAATATGAGGTCGTAAACTGTCCGTCGGATTGAGATGATAATATGTGTGTCCAGTCCTATTTTCTTATTTCATCTAGTGCTCTGAATTGGGACGGAACAGGAATATAGTAACATACGTATCAGATCGAACAATTGGAGCATGAATTCTACCTGAAGAGCAGTAAAGTGTAAACTTCAGTGGACATTGTAGCAAAAAAATAAAAATAAATAAATAAATAAATAAGACAAATCGAAGGTACGTACTATTAAGTTAAGAATAACACCGAGAAACGGATTCCCACAACTTCTTCAACGGTTGACGGCTCTACTGTGTTCTACGGTTTTTCTTCTAACTTCCAATTACTGGCCCGCACATCCGTTGAGTCGAGAGGGTACAGTAGAGTGATATTATTACCACGCACCCATTTAAATGGATAACAAAAAATTGGTTCGGTTGTACTGACCGAACTGACTATTATATTAATAATAGAAAGAAAAACCCTCATGTGCGTGCAGTACAACTACTGGGATCAAGCCAACCACGTCCAGGTGCCTTTCTAGGTTAACATGGACTCCCAAATTTTCCGAGAAGTTTGCTAGGAGAATGTGGAGATTTTTTTTTCGTCTGTTTCAGAAATACCAGTGATCTCAAGGTTTTTGGGCCGTTGCTGGAGTTCGATTCGACGAATTTGTTCTTCACGATGAGCGGTGTTTTCTTCATAGTTTTTTGTTTTCCTCTTTTAAATTTAGAACTTGGTTGTTGTGCGCTTTCTCGATTCTCTCAAATTTTGAGATGACAGATTGATTTTCTGACTAGTCTAGGTCAGACATGAAGTTCTTCAAATCATCTGTGTCATCCGCGAATGTGGCTGTAACTCCATTTTTTACTGGGGGCAAGTCTCTTGTATACAGTAGGTACATCAAAGGGCCAAGGACACTGCCCTGGGGTACCCCTACTTTAATACCTCTCAGATCAGAGAATTCGCCTTCCTGCTTAGTTTCTCTGAAATGTCGGGGGTAATCTATAAACACCACTTTTCCAAAATTAATTAGTCAATAAACTGAAAAATGATGGTGGAAAAATTAACCGAAAGTATTAAACAAAAAGTGAGCATGAACTCAAAACCTTTGAGATCGGTTGAGTCTGTAATAAGGCAAATGATATTCCGATTCGGTGATTCCCCTCCAATTTACGAAGGACCTACGACAGAAGGCTACTCAAAATACGATTTAGATTAGATTCGACAAGTCGTTATTTTGATCCGTGTTTACGTTGTAAATGGAAATATCCTCGTCTTCCTAGAAGTTCATTTGGAAACGAAGGGAGCTATAAAAACTTAATTTATGTTTGCTGACACTCCATTTTTACTACCACATTCATATGAATAATAATTCTTCTTAACCCCTTCCCCATTAACAAAACAAAATTCAATTACCGAAAAAACGTATTTTTTAAATTAATTAATTAATTTTTTTCTTATGGTCTTCAACGTGAGTCATTACCCAGGTGATTGATGTTCACAACAAGTAAATTTGTCGATGGACTCACCACATTTACTCGACTACTAATGATAGCAACTAGTGATGGTGCCCCAATGCAGATGGACAGCGTGATGGGAACTCGCGCAGCAACATGGTAATGATGTTGGTGTTTCAAGCACTTGAGCCAACATTGCCGCTCGCTGTAAACAGACTGCCGCCTCATCATTATCCCATGGGCGTTGGTGTAGGAAAGTTGTTTCGGAGAGCACGCGGCAAGGTCTCAGTATAGCGGTAATGTGGCAGAAGGAGAACGGATGGCTGCCCTGAAGCTGGAGTTGTGGAAGCCATGTGCCAATATTGAGTTAGGAGGGGAGAACGGCCGGGCTGTGCTTGGCTGATGCTTCTCCAGCCTTCAACACCGAAGAAGCGGGGCGAGCACAACGTATCTCTACACTTTGATTCCTCCTCACAAGAGAGTCAGAGTCAGTCGGAACGACCAACTCGGTGACTAGCTGTTTGTTTGTTTCTGCCATCCGCCTCCGAACTGAACCATCTTCGCGGCTTCACGATGAACCCCTTCCGTTTCCCGCTCTACCTCCATGTTATCATATTACGCTGAGACCAGATTGAACCATTTTTGTTTTGTGAGTACGTCTAGGGAGACTTGAGACGTTGATCGGAGGAAGGTTAATCTGCGTTCAACCGACTAATGGACTATCCGGAAAACAAAATATTGGAAGAATATCGACTTCTACTGCAGAATTTTTACAATGGGGTAGATCTTTAAGGATGCTTCCTAGAAAGAACCATCAACTCTTCAAATATGTATTCCTAACCGTAAAAAACAAATTTATCAGTTCACCAAATGTTGCGGATCCATTTTATTAGCGGAAAGCTAAGTTTGCCCATATCACACAGTACTTCCGAATAGTTTTAGCCAAAGGTCATTAGAGTGCTGCAGATGATTGCACTAGTACATTGATTTATTATTACAAATAGTATCTACTCCAAAGGCAGTTTAAGAATAATTTATTTTTAACTCGCGTCATCCGTAATGGCCGAACAATGTAGGTAATAACTAAAGCTGTCAGTGACCATAGCACCTAGCTGATAAGTTGCCTCGTAACTTCAACTGGGTTTGGCATGCAACAGCTGATGGTAGCTTGATGCAACAGTTTGATGCTAAAATCCTGCTCAATCTGCATTTTAATATGAAATTCTAACGCTGAGTTCGATTAAATTCTCTTGAGGTCATAACTGATTTTTTCACATGATACAACTTTTTATTAGGTATGCTTATATTATTATTATTATTTTTACGAGGAAATCGTCATGTAGAATATATTTCGAGGTATTTCATTTTTTTGGGGGGTATTTATTTCTAGCCTTAATTGGGTAAACATGGTGAGATGACCTCATTTGCATGATTTTGTTGCAGCTATCGTATTCTTTTTGAAAATCATGGTCCAGCAGTATTATCAAGTCTTCGAGACTTAAGCTATTACTTTGATACACTTATTCGTGGCCTTCGTTGGCCTTTTCAGCTCTATCTTCCTTCAGACCCTTTCCTTATCCCTCATTAAAATATGGAAACAAAAATCACCGAAAACGTACGCAATATTAACGAAAAAAATTGCACACAAATATCAACGATTAGATATTTATACTGACTGGAGACAAAGAACAAGGTTTGCTTAAAACTTGATACGAAGGAATTTTGCGAACGTAATAGATTGTAACTAATACAAACTCAAAACATACGCGAAAAAAGATGAATGATACGTTGGAAATGAATACAGATGTAAAGGATTGAAGTTCAAAACCACGATTTTCATTCTGGTTATATTTTTTATTTTATTAATAGTGGAGAGCGTTTTCTGTGACATTAGTGTCCATATTTTAAATTACATCATTAGGGATTAGGTAAAGTGTCACTGACATAAAGGATGGAGAGGGGCCAAGAGAGGCTCTGTAAGAGGATAGAGGAAGACTAAAGAAGACTTGGCGGGAAGTCTGGGGGATGAAATAAATTAGAACCAGTCCGAGTGGAGTTTTTGCATCTTATCATGAGAGTATTATACTCATTATAGATATAAGCTGCAAATAATTGTACAGTGGTTCACTATTCCGATAACCAATTCTTCAACAGTTTTTTATACTACCATTATTCCTTAAATTATGCCTCATAACCAATTCCTCAACCGTGATTTAAGAAGACGATCAACTTGTGATACTTTATTACTAAACAGAACAGTTGTAAACGTTTCCACCTAACATCATATTGGTAAATATGGGCTGACTCCCTAATTGTGTTAATCCTTCCAAGATTACCTGAGTTAGAGCCAAATTAATTTCCTATCGCTATAGTACGAGAGGAAGCCTACGTAGAACGAAAAAAAAAAAAACGTACAGAAGCTACGGTAACTCAAGAACCATTAAAGCTATCAACCCCATTTTCATTCGATTCAGCTTAAGAAATCGATATCAAACAGAGCTGTATTGAACATTAGTATTTATGAATCTTTACTTTTAAACCCTAAAAAGTCCTTCGAATTAAGGTAATGATCTGGCTACTCAGTTGAGCAATAGTGCGTATAAAAATGATTGTTAAATTTTTATGTGTCCATGTTTGTACATATAAATGTTTGTACATATAAAACATGTGTCTATACTGACAGAATTACCTTCATTTGGCATTCGCATTTCATGCCTTGAAACGTAGAACATTACAATTTTCAGGAAGGCTTAGATAATCTGAATTGAATAGTTAACCAAAAATGAAAAAGAAAGCAACTGAAGAAGGATACGATATCATTTTAATTCCGTTCTCTAAAACGAGAGAAGTTCAAAAACTAAAATAATTGAAACGGAAACAAATGAAGCTATTCGGCCACGTTGAATTTCAAAATGCCATATTAGTCGAACGTTCTTTACTGATATTAACTTTGAGCAAGTTAATTAAGGGAGTCAAGTCGAACCTTCTAAGAACTAGAAACAATGCTTGTCCTCGGAAAACCTTTCAATTCAAATAACTCCCAAAGTGTACCCCATTGTTACAGTCAAAGAACTGCTCTATCGACCAGAATATATTAAACTCCAATAGGATATTGACTGGGCGAGGGAGTGGTTTCAGTAAGTTCACCATCTTCTTCTCACACAATTAATTTACGCTAATCGTGACCAATTATCTATCATGCGTTTCATCTATGTACAAAAAATTAAATTTGTCCATCAAAATTATTCGGTTCGCAATTCTGAATTTTGCTCGACCTTCCTAAGGAACTATTTTTGAATTCAATCAAAAACTAAGCAACGCTTTCCACTGAAGGACGGTTCAGCCCAAAACAGATTATTCTCATTTGGATGATGACGATTTCACGAGTTTTCACTTATGGTGAGAATACTGGTGGAGGGATATCAGATCATCGAACGCTACATAGAGCCGAAATTAGTGACAGTAATGATTCTGTACAGATAATTAGCGCGACCAAGGTACCATAATATAATCAATGATGGACTGGATCCCGAATGAAAGCCTTTTGAGATTATTGTAACAGCTGAATGAGCTTGTATGCTTCTCCGTACTGAGCTGGGCTGAGAACCAACGCCTTGAATGTAAAGCCCACCTTTTCATTATGAATAACGGCCTGTTAATTAATGCATGAACCTCCCCTCAAGAGCTTTGTTTGGCCAACAATTCAGTTCCACTGGATCTCAAACCAGGGACTCGTAGCTGCCGGCGCCAACCGTTCAGATGAATTCCTTCCGCGGATTTGGGGGCAAGAATACTAGGCCACTGATTTAGCAAGGTGGTTCTTAGAGAAGGGATGGCTGGACGAAGTAGTTATTGAATAATTACTCAGCTTCAGTGGCCGGGGAGAGGGTAATGATAACGATCATTGTGTAACTAATAGCTGAACGTTAAATTATGATAGGTTTAACCAGCTTTGGCATTAGGTATAGTAGGAACTCGGGCTTCAACGGCGTTCGATGTTGACACGCTGCGACTTGAATTTAGAATCTGTATAACGTGTGGGAATCTGTTATAATAGGTGTTCTATGATTTTTACTAATTTTATGAGGCAGACCTGATCTGAGAGACGTGCTGATGAACTTTTTTCCATTTTCACATTCAATTACGTTTGCGAAATTAAAACAATCCAACCTCCCATCAAATTTTGTTGTATTAGAAGTACAAATAAAGATAGATGATCGCCCCATGTTTTGTATTATTGTAGTATTATATTATATTGTAGTATTATATAGTATTATTATTAGTATTATTATTGTATATTGTCTATTAAGGGGTATAGTGTCTAGAATTAAACTATTCGCTTTTGTCGAGCTTTCGGATAATATATTTCCTTCTTCAGGGCTATCTTCAAGGCTATCATATTATCTGGTATTGAATTTGGAATGCATTTACGAAGGAAAGGTCTCATTTTCGTTCTGTTCAGAGTGATCGTCTAGGAAATTGTTTCACAATTATTCTTTGCCGTTCTGTCTCATTTACCTACTTCTCTCATCCCTTTCAACTCTCGACAAAATCAACTTCCGGGGAATTTTTTCAACGGCTTCTTGCCGCCATTTAATGAGCAGTTTAGTTTTCACGCGTAAGAAACGTGGGGTGAGAAAAACTAATAACATCCTCACGCGGTATCTCAAAACCCCGAGAGAGCGGTTTCTCCAATTTAACAGCATCCGCGCCTTTCGCATCAGCGCATTTTACCTTCTATCCTACCTCCTGCTCTGCTTCTGAAAACAACATCTTACGAGGGGCCTCTTTGAGAAGCTCCTCGCTTCCAAGATCGCCCGCGTTTCAATCTTCTTACTGCGCTCTTGACTACTCTAGCCAACTTTAGTATGACTTTACGACTAGCATCCTTACTGGCAATCCACAGGTAATTGTACGATTTGAAGCGGTTGGCGAGCGTCGTGCAGTAAGTGCAATTATCGACTTATTTCTTGCAAGCTAGTTAATTATCTAATGACGTCTAAACCGTTGTGCTCATTATGTGAGCTATTCAGGAAAAATCTATATTCATCATGTGATTACAGTCAAGCTCTAAAATGGATGATATCGAACACTTGCAATGATTGCAAGTGTTCGCCAACAATAATGCCTGAGATTGATTCTGTAAAAATAAATTGGTAATTTTTCATCAAGAAAATGCTTTTGATTAGCGCTTTGGAAAATAATACAAAATAATAAATGAAAAGGGTTATTTTCTTATGATATTTTGTACTCACCATATGACCTCCATCGTGGCCCCCACAAAACACCCCACAAAACCCACCAACACCCCCACAAAACCCACAAAACTGAACTCGAACGTCGAGATCAAAATGTTAAAGTGCATTTTGGTTTATTACTCAATAATAAACCATTGTAATCGCCCAAGAAAGAAACATGATCTACCCCCCAAAATTTGATGTTTTACGTTTCAATCCAAATAATAATATAGATAAGAATTCTGTGCTTCCGCAGTACACTTTCCTGACGAAACTATAAAACTATAAGTAAAAGCTATACGAGCTAAATTCTTGAAATGTTCACCAAAAATCAATCTTGGCCTGACAACGGCTCAATTCTTCAATCAAATCACTACCTTAATTTTAGGTGTTTTTGGGGAGTTCTGAGGGGAAGAAAATTCGAAATTGTCCAACGTTTTTCAGAAAAACGTGTAGTTGGTTTCAATTTCTGTAGGGTTTTGGACGCTGAATCTAATGAGACCATCGGACTGGTTGATAGCTTTATTGGTCGTCGGGTTATCGAGTTTTTGGGTAAAATTTTGGAGATTTTCAAAAATTTGGCATGGGGTAACTCGAGAATTCTAGGAGCTATAAAAATCGTTCTAGACTCGTTGGAATGCTCGTCAAGCACTCTCTTGAACTGTACCGTTAGGCGAAAAATTTAGCCATTGGTTTGAAAATTAAGAAAACTAAAAGTGATCAAAATGACAATGTCTTCTTTTCCTTCTCATCAGCAGTCATCTTTATTTATTCGCAAATAACTTCATAAAACGCAATATAAAATAGAATAAATGCTCCCAAATGAAGAATAACACGTTTTGCAAATTTATCGCTGATGCCAAAAGTTATGCAACTTCGGAATACGGATATAAATTTCCTACAGAAATAACACTTCTAACATTGACGCGGTTCTAGCTTTCTAAACATCAGTGTTTTCTATCAGCCGAAAATGGTTTAGTATATCTACCAATAATATAAGCAATAATATCATACAAAACATCTATTGATGAACAGAGGGAACTCAAATTAATTGATTGACTGGAAAATTGGATATTCTTCTTAAATCATAATTGAAGCAAAGCAATAATAAACCGTTGAACAATAATTTATAGAGTTTGTTCAAATGCCCAGATTTTTGGACGATAGGTCCTATTTATGGATTGCGTTATTGTTGAAACGAATCGTCACTGAGTTGGGAGAGTGGGCTGTAAAAAAAGTTGATATAGTTAGCAGCATTGAAAAGAACTTGAATCGGAAATTACTCTCGAACTACAATTGCCCGTCTTTGGAACTCTTCTTTCGAGGTCTATCCCCCAGTCGTGCTCATCGAATTGTTACGGCTCTCTTCCATCGCATAATAGGTCCAATTTCGCAGGAGTAAAATATTTGCTTTGACAAGAAATCGTTATATCACAGCACAATTGTTACGTGATTTCTAGAGAATTTTTATGATTTTCTTCAGGGGACGACATCCTGTTCTATCACGGGCTCTCTGACTATTGACCTTATATTGACTTTGTTACTGAACTCGGACGTGAGGCATCCAGACCTTAACTATACGGCAAATTTTATTGGAGGGTCTAAATATTTTCGCGATGTGGTAAGATTGTGGTACGCGTGTGACAATAACGTTCGTTGTAAACAACATTATACTGGAAATTGGTCTTCTGAATAATAAATCTATTTGAATTACCTCAAACCTCCGCGGAACTGAGACTGACGTCTCGTAATTAAACCACCGATTCCTAAAAATAGGTACTCGTAATTGAAATAGTGTATATAGTGAATGTTTTTGTTGAAAATTCATACAGAGTATGAGGCGGTGATAGAATGGTGAAAGTAATTAAATTATTAACTCGATAATTACGGCATGACAATGTCCCTGGTATAAAATTCGTGTGATAGTTTAACCTGAGAGTCTCCGTATGCGTTGATGTTACGTTTGTTAGGATATATTCAGTTTTGAAGAGAAGATTTCCAGTTGTTTCCCAAAAGTTACAGACCTAGATCATTTGGTAACTAATTCAATAGAGGGACGTGGACTCATAATGCGGAATGGCCGCCGAAGGAAGGAAATCTATTGTGAGCATCACTACTAATCTCCTATCTTGTACTTTGTACAACTAGCTCAACTCTTGCCTAAAGGTATCTTACCTTCGTAGCCCACGAAGTCTCCCTTTGATCTTTCTCACGTAGTGAGTAGCCTCTGAGCAACGTCCTAGTCCAATTTCCGAAATTGAACTCCGTTAACGGGGCGAGGGAGCGGCGGTTCGTCGCCAAATGAATTCACTTCGACTAATAAGGTAAGGGCTCAACTCAAGTAAGTTACACAGCACAATCATTACAATATGTATAGCGTAAGCTTATGGCAGAAAAACTTTTCAATTTTCTACAAGTACGGATTTTTGTGGGAAAACAAAGACAAAATCTCAATCGTGAGGGAACAAGATGACAAAGACAATATTGATCGATTTTCTCATACTTTCAGTATAGTTGTATTTGCCGAAATGCCTAAATATTCAAGCACGTAAAACATAATCATCCTAAGTGTAATCAAAATTCTAAAAAAGAAAAAAAACCTTGAAGGAGGTATTGCAAGAGGATAGAATAGTTATTCGTTGTATTAGAATAGTTATATTAGAAACGGTTGTATAGTGCGACGTCGCAAACCCAGTCACATCTCACCAAGCTTATACCTAAAATAATCGAGCCAAAACCGTCACTAAGCAAATTCGTTCCCAAACTGCCGAGCTGAATATTTTGACTACTAATACGTAGACTACGTAAGAAACCGCAAGGCAAATGATGATGAGATATACTTGCCCAATCAGTAGGGCTAGTAAAGTGCTGAAGTGGGCAACATGGCAGCTCCCGTTGGTTCGAGCGATTTTTCAGAACTACTTCACTAGAATTTCACAGATGTTATTTTAGGCCTTTGAGCCATAATTCAGTTTTCCGCTTGGCAAGCACTTTCGATTTCATTAATTTATAAATCCCTTTTGTTCTGAACGTTTGGAATTTTTTTCTGCAACGGTTTGACCCATTTTCGGAGTGAAACTCGTCAGTTCAGGATGCGAATAGAACTATCAGAAGCACTTCAAAGAGATTCAAGCGGTACAAAGCTTAGGAAACTGAAAATGTCTTAAGAGATCGTCTGATTTGACGCCTTGATCGCGAAAGAGTGACATCCAATATGTCATTGTAGTTGTTAATGGAGTGAGAAAATTCGTAAGATGTTCAAGAGTTGTAGGGTCCCAATTTGGTATTCATTCCTTCCTCGCTCTCTTGGCAGTTAATGGCCCAGGTTTAGGGTGCCACGTGATGGGGTTTGTAGTGGTGGGAGATCTTTAGGACGCCAGTCCCGTCACTTGATCGATCCATTCCATACAGAGTTCGTCGACGTCACAATACACATCCTTCTCCGCTTCAATTAGCAATGTAACAATCGCACGGTTGTTACAGATTGTGTTGCACTGCATTTAGCTTTTACGGGTCGTAGTTTCTCCAACTAGTAACCAGTTCAATCCTACTGCGGAGGATAATGAGAGAAAATTGGGTTTCGATGAGCTCAAGTCGCTGTAAAATGGTCACATGTGACCTCAGCTGTGATCTTTATTCTTTCGTGCTCAAAATAACAATTTTTGATTTGATATTGAAGAAACAACAACTACTGTGGCCTGTTTTGAAAATAATAGCTTTATGGTCCGGTTCAATTGTGCTAAACTTATTATGACGAAAGGGTCGAAAAAAAAAACGCGGCAAATTATTGTATAGTGGTTTATTATTCATTCGCTTCAATAATGATTTAAGAAGACAACCAATTTGTGATTTTAATTATTCCGAACATTTGCGAACATTCCCACCGCAAAACAAATGGTAACTATAAGGGAAAACTCCGTAGCAACTATTGTAATTTAAATCATTTTTATTTTTCTTAATTTCCTAATTAAAAGCTAAACTTATTGCTCAACGATACAGCTGGAGCTGGAGTCATTGACGACCATTCCTATGAGTATAGAACGATTTTTGTAGCTTCAAGAACTCTCGAGTTATACCTACACTCATGTAAAATTTCAGAAAATCTTCACTTCAAATTCGAATTCTACGTCTAATTTCTTACAAGAATGAGTAACAAATTAATATTTAACAGTACTGTAAGTATTTGCAACGAATTTTCAAAGTGGAAAAACTTAAGAGCGGCAGTGTATTAAATCTCGGAAAAGTAATAGTTGTCGTCGAATTTTCACCGTTTTGAAGTCAAATTCGGATTCAGCGTTAAATTTCCTAAAAGAATAGCTTTCAAAATCGCTCAAAAACGAAAATTTAATTTTTCACTATTACCGAGCTCGGAATTTCGGCCGGCGAAAAAGTCGATTTACGGAAAATAATTTCTCTGGCTCTGTTTAAATTTTTTTCACCAAATTTTTTGCTATGTACGTATGTAAGGCGTTCAAATGAAGACTCCTGCATAATAAAACAATTGATTAACATTAATTTTGACCCCGAAAATCACGGTTAAAGTCCAATTTTTGAGCTTTCAAAAACCGATTTTTTTGGACCACTTGCAGATTTTTTCGAAAAATGAAAAAAATCACAAAAATACATCATGGTAAGACACAACTTTCCTGAAAATTTCAGATTTTTATCTGTATTGAGAGAGGAGTAAAAAATCGTTAACTGTTCGGTTGAAAAAAATCGCAGGGGTACCCCCTTGGATTTTTCGCGAAAAATTTTTTGAAATGGATTTCGCTCAAATTCAGCATAATGATAGTTGATGATGTGCATATCAATAATATATGGTTCATTCTTTGTTTCCTTTGCACTAAATAGATGAAAAGAACGGTTGAAGTTGAAAAATGTCATGTTTTCGCGTATGGTCTACCAATATTGTTGAATAACGCAAAAACGGTTGAAAAATGGATAGGTACATTACATTAGGAAAATGTGGGCAAATAAATTACCTATCTTTTGGTATATTCAAACATCTGAATTGACGTCTTTTTGTTTGAGTTATCCACTGAGCAAGTTACAAATCTTGGAAAACTTACTGATGTTATGTCTAATTTTGCTCCTACTTTGCTCCAGTTGAAAAACCCAATACTTTATGATACTAAGCACAATACAATCCCCACCACCAACATACCAAATTATAGCAACTACTAAGTACCACCTACTATAAAAATACCTATAGATTCCCACTCTCAATGCGCAAATAATCAACTACTAAACCCATACCTATACTATATATTATACGCCTCGTGAAAAAAACACTAATTCTTGAAACACCTACTAATTAATTACGAAATATAATTAAGAAATAGTGGAAAGTGAACACTAGTCAGAACCATCGCGAAAAGTAAAAAAATCTGATAAAATAATTTCAAGCGTCTGATTTCTGTGGTACCTACCATGGCAACGTTCGAAACAGGAGCTTGGTGAAGTGCACCTCAGACGATGCTAGGTACCGAAGGTTAGCGTGCTATTGGGGCGAGCGTGAATCTTAACACGGTAGTAAGATTAAAACGTCGATACTTCATCTTCCATAAATACTCCTAATGTTTATACAATCCGCGGAAACAGAGAATTACTTTCTGCCTCATTAGCATCGGGCAATGTGCTATAATTATCCGGTTGGAGAGTTTTCGGATTATCTCGCATGGATAGCTGATTCCCACCTATTTTCCTCCACACACTCACATTCTCTTGACATTATATTGACCAGGAATGAGGTCGATTGAGGGATCAGCGATGGGACATGTTTTCAAACAAACGGTCCGGTGCTCGCTTAGGCATGATCGTTATCTGTCTGTTTTCTAGAACAAAGCACTACTACTCCTGCTCCTGTACCTGTACGATGCGACGACGAAATAAATGAGGCGGCCAGGGTAAGCTGAGATGGGATCGCATAGCACAGCATGAGTTGGGGATAGAGCTCGTGGCTTTGCTCCTGGGCAGAGTTATCTGCTGGCCGACTGCCAAATCTCATGGCCGCTCTATTTCCTTACCACCTTGCTTGCCTACTAGCTCGCCCGCCCAACAACGACGAATTTGCGGACGGCCGGAAGGAAGTCTGAGTGAGAAAAGTGAAAATCCATACTCCTAATTCGGGAAAAAGGACTTCGATAATAACCTGCGTATAATTATGTCTTGCGCTTCGAGAATTCTCGGTTTGCGTGTTAGCAGCGATGATGAATTAGACCGTGACAAACAGGCACGAAACATGACAGGGGCCTCAGGCAAGCAGCGGGCACTTAAGATGTTGTGAGTTGGGGCGATTTTTCTTTGAGAAAACCTACTTTATTGCGGAAGTCTAGTTTCTCCTTCTCGCTGCGGTGTATTTTGGTAACTCTTCTGAAGAACTCATCTCGTTATAGCGTGAGTGTCCGCGGGCACCGAGCCGAATTATATTCATAAACTAGACTTCCGTTATCCTTGTGCGAGTGTATAATTTTTCAGCTTATTCAAATTAAATGATAATTTCATAATTATTCTAGCTTCTTAGGAGAGTTGTACCTATTAAAGGGAATAGTTCTTGTAGTGAGAGGGTTTCAAGTGTGAACGAACTCTCATAGGTAGTTGATTTAAAATTAGTTATTGAAAAAAATCCTCTCTGATAATTTTATTCCCTCAGAAACAGTAGAATTCTGCTGCATGTGCGCAGTGTTTGTTAAAAACTACCTTCAAGACTGAATTTCCAACATCGGAGCACCAAGCCGCAGTTGGTTTCGTGACAATGTCTGTTCTGGTGAGAATTAACCGTAAAAATATGAAAACGAATGATTGGAATTGATATATTTTCTCTGAGAAATGGAATAGCAAGACGAACAGGCACTGCCTGCCAAGGGAATGATTTGTAGTATGCCGAGACAAAGCGGAAAGACAATGGTACTAGTTTATCGAAGAGAGCCATGTCCAGCACACAGCGCTATTGGATCGTGAATCAGCTCAGCGGAATCTAGTGCCGACTAGAAAATTTAAATTCAGGAGAAAACCGACGACGGAAACGCGTGGTGCGAACTTACGGTAAGTAATGGCATTTGAAATCGACGTGACGATAGTGACGAAGAGCAAACGAGGAATGTAGTAGAGGGGTTGTGAGGGGGAGAAAAACCAGGCGACTTATTCTCCAGATTTTTTAATGGCTGGCCGAGCACTTTCGCCCATTCGGGCATCTTCAGGGCGACGTGGAACCATGAGGTCCACAGCCCCCTGGTTTTTCTCCCCCTCACAACCCCTCTACTACTATAAATGCGACGACAACCAAGCGAAGAAAACGAGGAATGGCTGTTCTTCGGTTGAATATCCACTCGAATATCCTCGTCCACTCCACTCGATTAAATAACCTCTAGAATAAAGGTACTGTTCTCACTATGTAAGTGCAGTGATCAGGCCAAGGTGCGAATTATTAGAGAATATGATTTCCTGTGCGATTGCTGAATTGGGCCTGCATGACCACGTCCGATAAACAATACGTCCAAACCAAATGACCAAACTTCAAGACATTTCCTCTATAAATCGATTCGAGTTTCGGTGCTAAACCTAATAATCACTTGCATTGAATATCCTTGAAGACTCAAATCGCTCAACGGCGATCTCGGAAGGAAAAAAGTGAACCCAGGGCCCGTTGCCTTGATGCCTCGGAAGCAAAATGAAGACATTAGGTAGGTAGTGTGAGTTAAGTGTGTGTATTTATTGGCATGTGTAATGAGGGTGGTAGCGCGGTGAAGGGAAGTGGGTGAGCTGTGCCGTCCAATACTCAGAGCTATTAATCATCTCTAGCGTGGGATTAATGCGCCTGTACGAGCGGAAGCTATCGACGTCGAGCTATTTATGCTCAAAAATGGCTTGCTAACAGACGCCGTTAATAGCCGATATTAAGTAGGAGTAGTGTAAAGCTCCAGTGAGGACATTCTATTTCTTTTATACATCACGTCCGCAAGGGAGTACACTCAGTGTTTACACGTTGCTAATGTAGAATGGTTTAAACGTGTGGATTTGAAGGTGAACTGATTTTGGTTTATTATTCAGTAATAAACCATTGTTATCACCCAAGAAAACAAATATCCTTACCCCCCTCAAAATTTGACGTTTTACGTTTCAAGGCATGTAGAATCCGAATATCCAATTTAAAGAAATCTCAATTTTAAGGGTATTTTGGGGGTTTTGAGGGGTTTTGAGGGGGAAAAATTCATATTTTCCAAGGTTTTTCAGAAAAATGTGTATTAACTATGACTTGAGTAACCAATCAGCGAGCAGCATGATTCGAGAGAAATACGTGGACTGTATGAACTGTACAGGTCACAGACAGACCTCATAATTTAAATAGATATTCTTTACCGACTCCGTCGATCCTGATGATACTGCAAAACAGTTTCTGTAGAGAAACCAACAAGTTCAACTTACAAAAAAAGAGGTAATGTAAAATTGAGCGTCTCGTGAACATTTACGCCAAATTCGTTAATGAGCCCTTTGATATACAATATAATTTTATTATTAAGGGGATCCAGTAGAACAAGCTTTCAAGGGCTTTAATTACATCCGTTTAGGGTCATATTTATAAACTCACCTTTGACTGAACACCAGTCGACAAGAAAGTTTACGCAGTCACTGATGAAACAGGGTGGTTTCAAGATCAAAGGTGAGGCATGGGTGGGCTTACAAATTTGTCGTTGGTTTCAGCGTTCTAACTTTCGAATATAGACGTCGTTGTAGATAAATTACCCATAGGATGTTTAAGAAAGTACGACGTTAAACCGAAGTTGACAACGATTGATCAAATACTATTTGAAGTCGTTTAATTTGAGAAGTGCCTTGTTCATAAAAAATAAATGAATGGATTTTTTTTTTTTTTTTTTTTTTTTTTGTTAAACGACGTTAGAAAAATATCTGCCGTATTATTCTTTCTTTCACGTTGGCGTAGTTAACGGAATTCGATGAAAAACGAAATTTCATATAAGTACACTATAAATTCAGGTCATCTATTATTAAGCACACAATATTTAGCACATTGCTATATTATTGCAATTTATTACTGAACCGAAGTATGAATATTTGGTTTCCCTTTGTTGATGAAACCACCCATCGAAAAAGATTAACTGCATTTTGTCCGGAAGAACAACTAAATTGGTAACTCTAGACTTTACTCTCGGTTAACCGGTTAGCAACGATGGAGTTTAAAATCTTCATGCAGAAGTAGGCCTACGCCTAGTAACGAAGGATCACTGTTGATGCCTCCAGTTAGTAGGGTTATTAGTTGGTTGAGGGTTAAAGGGAGCAGTGTGGCTTGCCTTTAATACAGCTCACGGCTTTGATATGATATGATGGGGTCGACCGGATAATATCCATTGTTAAAGCCGCAAAGGTGGGCAAATTGCCGTTGTATGGTATGATAACAGCTACAAATGAACGGGATCAAAGGATGGCAAAGTGGGTATGTGGAGAGGACGTGCTGTGCAAAAGGCGTATGAAGTGCTTCCATTCGCCGTTGACTTGTATCGGGTGTACTGCGTACAGTCAATGTTGGCCAAATTTGTCAAGGCCCGCTTAGCTGGGGCATATTAGTTGCAAATTTCTTGAATCATTTTTTGACGAGAATTCCAACGAGCAGGTAACGTTTTTAATAACTCTGGAAAGTCTTGCAAAATCTCTCAAACCATTTAATCTATAGGCTCCGTTACGGTCTCATTTGACTCAGCGTCCCAAAATCTATAGAAATTAATATCAAACATACCTTGTACGAAAACCTCGGAAAATTAACCCCCCTTAATACCCCCAAAAATAACCTTAAAATTAAGTTAGCAATTTGATTGATTTTTGGTGAAAATGCCAAGACTGTAGCTTTCATAGTTTACTTAGAAAAGTGTTGACGGCGGACATTGGATGGACAGACATATTTTTATTCGATATTCGGAAAAACGAACATTCTTCTTCGGATTTTTGTATGCTGAAACGTAAAACATTACGTTTTGAGGGGGAGGTTGTTAGATTTTTTCTCGATCGATTACAATGGTTTATTACTGAACACTAAACCGAAAGAGAGCGTAATCACAGTTTGGAAAAAAATGTGAATCAGCTTTTTTCGTCTTTCGTATTGCATAGTACATAAGCTTTAAATAATATGTGAGAATATATTATGAAAGTTGGGGAAATGATGAGAAGAGATGAGCTCGTTCTATATCCGGATTGACAGGTTTCAGGTGAATTTATACCGGAACAATTCGTTCGTTCGATCAAATTAACATTATTAACTTTCCCCTTATTACACGTTCATAATTAATTTCTATCACCTACCGTAAATAAATTGATTGGCTCAAACACTTACCGTGAGTTTATATTGGGCCTTGTATTGTATTTTTATACCTCGGTATGTCAACCTCACGCACGCAATAACGTGGAAAATTTGAAGCACGAAAAGCGCGTACGACAGGTTTTTTTAGCCAAATGGAATAGTATAAGTCAAAAATAGTTCCCAACCAACGATTTTCTTTTCTAAAACGTCGAAGAAGAAATATTCGCTTTCAATATAACGATAGTATTTTATCGTACGAAACTAACAGAATATTTTGTGATACTGCGACCAATTCTAGGTCCAAAAGCTTAGTAGTAAGAGTGAGAGAAAATCGCTCGAAAAAAAAAACGGAAAGAAGAATAAAGGTACGTCGTAGTAGGGTAGACGGAAACGGGCCAATAGGCTGCGTTCATTCTCCATTATTATTTCCTTTTCTTCCTTTTTCGTAGAGCTAGCTTACAATGGAGTTATAGCATGATAAATCACAAGAAACAGCTATGCATAGAAGAACTGCGTCGTTCGATAGCATAGGGGTACAGTCTGGTTAGTGGAATGGCTGCCCGTTTCCCGTTGTATAACTGAAATACGCATTACGAGCTAGGGAGAGATTCTCAATTCGGCTTAGTTTTCAAATTAAAAGCGTCTAACGCTGAATTTTCTTCTATTTTCATCTGATTATCGATATATCTATTGCTACACGGGCAATGAGCCCAAAATACACGAAGAAATAGAACTATCGCTGAAATAATAAGGTACAAAGATTAAAAAATGAGAAGGAAACTGCGATAGTTCGCTAAAACTCAGTCAACAGCTTGGAAATGTTAAAAAAATACGATTGAAGATGTTTCACGATCACGACATTTCCTTGGTTCGAAAGATTCTCTGTTTCTCTTGTTTCGACGATAAAATTCAACCTACCTTATCCCCAGCGCTCCAATGATCCGATTCAAACTCACACGGTCTAGTATGCATTAACACCATTCCTCCAAAGTTACAATAGGCATGAAAATATAAAATAGAGAAAAACTAGTCCGCGTTTTTGGGCGTACTTCGGCTCAATTCTTAAGCAAAATCGCTACCTCAATTTGAATAATATTGCCTATCAGTACTGCTTGCTTGTAGTGGAAGTATTTAAACGTCATTTTGCTCAAGTTTCAAAAACTTTTGATGTAGGTTATTAAGGAATTCTGGTCTGTACATATGTTTTCTCTGAAAACGAAACATGAGCTTAAATTCTACGTGTCCAACTCATTTCTATTTTGAGGATTCCGCCCATCCACAACAGTCACAACTTGTATTTTGAGTCATCGAACTTCGAAATTCAGAAGCGTCGCAATTACTCAATATACAAACACTAATCAATTCATAGTATTAGCCTACGTCTCATGTAAAATAAATACAATCCAACTCATAAAATGAACGTGCACGAGTGTTGGTATATTGAAATAGTTTCGTCATTTATCGTTGAACAATTAGAGTTTGAATGAGTAGTTTGAAACCATCGTAGTAGCTACAAGTTCAAAGCTCAGGTGACATAGGAGTAGCTGTATGTGGGACGATGAGGATCAAGGTGCTCTTTGATGTGAACATTACGTAGTGCCCTTAGAATGAAGCGAAACCCCTAGAAACCCTTGTGGACGATACGAGCCCAAGAGGACTCTAATGGGAATACTACGCGAAGAGTGGAACTGAACGGCGGCTATTGAAGAACGAATTGAAGTGGATGGTCAGTCCTCGTCCGAACATCGTTTCAACATTAGAATGATACGGTGAACCTTGTCCGTTTGTCAGACTCTATCTACTATTCAAATATTGTATTCAATAACAAATCGCCCGAGAAAAAAACAACATTGTCTAACCCACCCTCAAAATTCGATGTTTTACGTCTCAATTAGGCATATTGAATTCAAATATGGTCGAAAATTGATATATATATATACTTCGTGGCGCTCAGTTGCGTATGTTGCGATCACTATATATGAATAGTTGGTACATTAAAATATTTTTCGTTTTTGGGTAGTCGCTTCATATCTTCTTGGTTTTGAAGTTTGCGGGGGAGAAAAACTGGGCAACTCGCTCTCCAGTAACGCAGGGCTTTGTAGCACCATTGGCCGTAGCTACCAATGGTGCTACAAAGCCCCGATGATGCCCGAAGGGGCGAAAGTGCTCGGCGGGCAATAAAGAAAATGGAGAGCGAGTTGCCCAGTTTTTCTCCCCCGCAAACTTCAAAACCATTAAAATATTTTGGAAATGTATCCATACAAACTGATCCTTCCAGTGCGCAATCTACCTCCACACGAGCAAAGTTCGAGGTTTCAGCCGCAATGATTTCATAGAGGGGAAAATGTTGGCGTCTGTGAACAAATCCAACATTTCCATCGCCGTCTTTCGAAGATTGATGAAAATTTTTATCGTTTAGCATTGCTTCAACGTTCTCTCCATCCTACTACGGCAAGGCTCCAACCAGGGGTCCCCAAAAAGTACATTTCACCGCTCGAAAGAGCTTGAAAGGGTGAAAAGTCAGGCAATTTATCGTCCAAACTATTATTTCGATAATCATGATTCAACAATCAATTTTTGACCATCTTATAATTTCATAGAAAAACGTGCAAAATCGCATTGCATGCTGCGTTTTAAACAGTTCTTTGCTTCTCCTGAAAAGTTGGAAGAATGGAATTGGGCTGTGTTGCACTTTCAGCTGAACTTGCTCGCTCGAGCAAAATCATGCGGCCAGCAAAAAAATAGGTATGGAGAATAATTCGTCCGCTCTTCATAGCAGCACATTAATTGAGATGTAAAATTCTGCTATTCGAACACCAAAGCTGTATTCATTAAAGTAATCTCTGAGAATCAAGATGTCCATGTCTTCTTCAAGCGCGTACAAAACTGTGTCCATTGCACGGAATTTCGTCATGATTAATACATTAGGACCTTTGTTATTGTCGTCGCAGCCTGTCGCGTCTGAATTTCCGAAGATATTGAGCCAGGGTTTGAAATTAAAACCTGGGCGTCTCTCCTCACCAATTCACCCATCTCTTCTTCAGGGGCTTTCAAACGCCCCAGGTTGAACGTGCACCCTTTTCTTTGCCCGCAATATTTTAATATTATAACCCCGAAGGTGAACGAGGAGCCTGAAAAGGACGAAGAGGGCCGACGTCTGTTCTCAACCAAGCGATCCTCCTTCGCTTGGATATGGGAAGGAAAAGGAAAGATCCATCCTCCTTCCATCAGTCACGTGGTATAATAAACTCGGGTTCGCGCAGGAACGTGCCTCAGTAGAGCGGGTCCTTCGAGGTTAGCTTATCAACCAGCACTTGCTGCAAGTCATTTCAATTCCGCCATTTCCCATCGGTGCCTCTCTTGAACCGACTAGCGCAGCCTTCATCGGCTGAAATTCCCCTTGATTAAAACCTTTTCATTTCCTGTCAAATCACGTTTCCTAAAACTATTTACTACATTTCACTAGCTCATGATATTAATCGATTCAGATACAATTAATTAGGTTGTCACTGATTGCGATCGAACAATGTTGGTACATACTAATACTAGCGATGCTGTATGTACCTTGCATTCATATATAAAAAAATATCTCTCCAATAAATTGAATCTTATTATTTGAAAAAAAAATCTCTGATTTGAATTTTTTTCCCCGCGCGTTTCTGCGCTGTTCTCGTTTTCTTAATTCTCATATCCTTAGTTTTTCTACTTACTAGCCTACTGACTAGAAAGGTTTTCATAGGCAATCGAGTACGTGTTTGAGAGAAGGTGTAGGCCAATTTCAAATTCTGTAGGGCTGAGCTGAAGACGGCAACTAATCGGGTTAGAATTAACCAACTTTCACGCAGGAACTTTATATGCTAGCATAATTGCTCGAGTTGAGTTCATCTTAGTGGTTACCACTCACTCATACCTACTAAGCACAACCGATTAGGGGTAATTTATTATTAGTATACTTAGCGTTCCGCAAAATACAATTTCACCATTAGTTTGTATATAACAGTAACCTACCGGTATAAATACGACCTTTACCTAATCAATCATCTTGATCTTGTTTATAAAACTTCATGTCTGCTGACTTGAACATAAGATACTACGTGTCTGTAGATGCCAATATTTTGTATTAGACGAATTACATATTTATTGTGAGCACAAATTACTGTAGAGGTTTAAAATGACAAGTGAATCACCTTTTCAAAAAACTTGCACTTATACTTTTGGTTTATTATTCAATAATAAACCATTGTAATCGCCCAAGAAAAAAAAATTTATAACCCCCCCTCAAAATTTGATGTTTTACGTTTCAAGGCATGTAGAATCCGAATATCCAATAAAAAAAAATTCTGTCTGTCCGCCGTACGCCGTACGCCGTTAGCAGTTTTCCGGCCAAACCATAATAGCGAAATTCTTGAAATTTTCACCAAAAATCAATCTCGGTCCTACGACGGCACAGTTCTTGAACCAACTTGCTAGCTCAATTTTAAGGGTATTTTTGGGGGGTTTTGAGGGGGAGAAAATTCATATTTTCCACGGTTTTTCAGAAAAATGTGTACGTGGTATCAAATTATATAGATTTTTGGACGCTGAATCGAATGAGACCATCTCCGGGTCGATAGCTTTTATGGTTCTCGAGTTATCGCAGCTTTTGTGCCGAATTTGGAAGATTTTTAGAAATTTGACATGAGGGTATAACTCGAGAGTTCTTGGAGCTCTAAAAATCGTTCTATACTCATTGGAATGGTCGTCAAACACTCTCTCCAGCTGTAGGGTAAGGCAACAAATTTAGCTTTCAATTAGGAAAAAAGAAAAATAAAATTGATTAAAATTACAATAGTTGCTACGGATTTTTCCTCTATGGTTACCATCTGTTTTTTGGTGAGAACAGTCACTAATGTTCGGAATAGTTACTATCACAAATGGATAGTCTTCATAAATCAATATTGAAGCGAAGGAATAATAAACCACTGTTCAATCATTTGCAGCGTTTTTTTTTTTTTTTTTAATGAAGAAAAAACTGTTTTTGGCTACTGCCAGATGCCAGATCTCGGGACTTACCCCTGATATTATTATATGGTGAGATTATGAAACATTATTATTGTTGTTCAAATTATCTAACTTTTCGAGATTGAGTTCAAACAGCATTACTTTTCGTGTACAGTTAAATTACCTTGTATCAAATTCTGTGTATATTTGGGACAGTACGTAGTTAATTGAACTGTAACTGTGGATACTGGCGTTTGCCTTCCATTAATTCCCTATTAAATTTCTGTATTGGACGTCAAACGAAGGAAAAGTTAGCTTCACATTTCGTCCAGCTAATTAGAGAACATTAATTGGTATTCCGAAGTTGAGAGCGGCTCTCATTTCAACAACGAGAGAGTTAGTACATGGGGAGGGGCTCATTCGAATATTCAAAAATTTGAATGGGAAACAATTACTATCGGACTCGTAGAATTCTTGAACGAAACTGCTCATTCAGTTGTGTGGCTCCTGCCAGGATACGCCACAAAAAGTTCTTCTTTTGCTTTATCCGTAGCGAAGGAAAAAAACCATGTGCGTTGAAGGGAAGAAAGTAACGGTTTGGCTTGGCCTATTAATTTTGCAGTTTGATGAGCTCCTCGGTAATATGCTAGGAGAGAACAGAAGTGACTTGAAAAAAATTTAGTTTCAAGAAAATCATTTTGTTGAAAATTGTTTTCTATTGGTCTAATCGATCGACGCGCAATAACTAACGAAATGTAATAATTACGATCGTACATCACATTAAGTCCTTCGGCATACTACCATACAATAGAAAGGGAACTCGATACTTGGGAATTACCGGTATTTATAACTCCTGAAGCGATTGACTTCGGAAGCCGGAATTCCGCCACCGACGAAGAATTCATTGTATGTTTCTCGTCCGCCATCTTCCAAGTGGAAAAAATGTGTTAATTATAGGGTAGCGAAAATTAGTACCTATCAAATGTAATAGTAATAGTAATTACAATAAGTTAAAGGCGAAATTATGTCGAAATATGACCGTCAACTGCGATTGATTTTGCTCAGAAATCTCACATTGTATACTTCCAACCAAATATCTAACATGCCAGTATCACTTTTTTCAGTTCTTAAATGTCAAATTTTTCAAAAAGTCAAACCACACAATACAATGGAGCCGGTGTTAGATTCCATTCAATAGAACTCAAAATGGTAAATAGCTCCAAATGAAAAAATAAAATAAATGGAGACCCTTTAGGTCAGCGAAAGGGTTTTCACCCATCTCCTGGATCTGCGGGTTCTGCATTAAGTTAGGTTAGGTGAAACGGAGGGAGATCTACTACATTTACTCTCATATACCCTCGTTGCTTTCAATGCCTACAGACTAACACGTAGAACGTAACCGCTAGGCTCTGCCGCAAGAAGGAGCGTATTTTTGGCGCGTAAAGCGTGTTGGGATGCAGTATATTACGAGCAAAAGGTGATTTCATTGGAACGAGAAGAGCTTCTTTTTTTCTTCTACCAGTATCGTAGCCTCTCCTTTTGCAACGATTGCTGTGGTCTTCCGTAAGATTGCTTTGCTTTTTCAACGAACCTCCTCTCATACACCCTTTGGTAGTATCACCAAGATGCGACGCACTTAATTTGAACGATTCAAACGACTTCAAAGACATTGCCTCCGTAAAGTAGGGGTTCAGCCTTAAATTAGACCGAAAAAAGGAAACGGAAAAATAGGCTTTTGGAGAACCGAATTGCACCAAAAAGATCAATCGGATCCAGTGCACAGTGATTCAGAATCGAATTCGAGCTGATAGAAAACCTGAAAGCTATCCCAATTTTCAAGAATGTTGTTTCCAGAAAAATGGGTACACCTGGGCACTTCAACTCGTTCATTCAGCACGTTTTTACGAAAGGCGAAATACGAGTGGGAAGCATAACTGCAGGAAAAATAAAATCCCCCTCCACAATCAAATAAAAAATATGGCCTCTTAAAAATGTATGGGTAACGTTATTAATTACTTGTTTTCCTTGTCGTCGTATTTCTTGATGTCAATGTCCACAGCCTATGGGTCCTATGGCTCCACTTCGCCCTGAAGATGCCCGAATAGGCAATAGAGCTCGGCCAGTGAATAAAGAATCGGGGAATGAGTCGCCTGGTTTTTCTTTCCCTCACCCCCCATTCTTATTAATTAAGAACTAGGGGCTCAGAGCCCCTGGCGGCTTCGCCACCCAACCCCCTCAGAGGGGGGCTGCGCCCCCCTCAGCTATCGCGCACGGCCGGCCCGTCGGAGGGGCTCAGCCCCTCCTCACGACCCTTACATATTGTTTGGGTGGGGTTGTTGTCCTCTTCACTACTATACATAGGTATAGTATTTGGTATAGGTATAGTAGTTAGTAGTTCATTATTTGTGTATGGAGAGTGGGAATCTATAGTAGTTTATATAGTAGGTAGTAGTGGTTTCTTTAATTTGGTATGTAGGTGGAGGTATTTGAATGTACTTTGTATCATAAAGTATTGGGTTTTTCAACTGGAGCAAAATTGTAGCCGAGGTAGACGTTTCAACTTTTAAGTTTTCCAAGATTTGTAACTTGCACAGTGGATAACTCAAACAAAAAGTCGTCAATTCAAACGTTTGAATATATCAAAAGATAGGTAATTTAACTGTCCACATTTTCCTAATGTAATGTACCTATTCATTTTTCAACCGTTTTTGCGTTATTCAACAATAATAGTGGACTATACACGAAAAAATCACTTTTCTCAACTTTAAACGTTATTTTCATCTATTTAGTGCAAAGGAAACGAAGAATGAACCATATATTATTGATATACACATCATCAACTATCATTATGCCGAATTTGAGCTAAATTTATTTCAAAAAAATTTTCGCGAAAAATCCAAGGGGTATCCCTGCGATTTTTTTCAACCGAACAGTTAACGAATTTTTACTCCTCTCCCAATACAGATAAAAATCTGAAATTTTCAGGAAAGTCGTGTCTTACCATGATGTATTTTTGTGATTTTTTTCATTTTTCGGAAAAATCTGCAAGTGGTCCAAAAAAATCGGTTTTTTAAAGCTCAAAAATTGGACTTTGACGATGATTTTAGGCGTCAAAATTAATGTTAATCAATTGTTTTATTATGCAGGAGTCTTCATTTGAACGCCTTACAAACGTACGTAGCAAAAAATTTGCTGAAAAAAATTTAAACAGAGCCAGAGAAATTATTTTCCGTAAATCGACTTTTTCGCCGGCCGATATTTCGAGCTCCGCTGGCATCGGTTAGGGTGAAATATGAAATCTTTGTTTTTGAAAGCTATTCTTATAGGAAATTTAATGCTGAATCCGAATATGACGTCAAAACGGCGGAAATTTTACGACAACTATCAGTTTTTCAATTTTGAAAATTTTGAAAATCCGTTGCAAATACTTACAGTACGGATCAAATTTGATTAATTAATGATTCTTACAGGAAATTAGACGTAGAATTCGAATTCAAAGTGAAAACAAGCAAACTCAAACAATTGATAATATTTTTCAAATTTTTTTCGATTTTCATACTTTTGAAGTTTCAACTTAGGCTTTTTTTCCGTCACGTTCCCGAAATGGGAATAATTAGGTGCTGTGGAAGAAAATGAAGGAAATTTAATGTAGAATCGATCAAAAATAAGAAAATGGCTAGCGTATATAATAGCTTTCTAGATATATAAAATTAATTATATATGGCCTTTTACTGCACGCGATGAGGTGAGAAGGAAAGGATAGAAGCTAATTTCAAAGCGATGCGATAAGTTGAAATGTTCACACTGCAAGCGACTGAGCCTATTCGTCGCGAGGCGACATGGAGGCAGTTGAGTTCCGAGCAGGTGTTCGATCAGCCGTTTTACTCCTGCAAATGAACTTTTTCACACTCGAACGGAACGCTCCGCTCCAAATTGCAACTTTCTAGCGATTGGATGAGACAACTCATGCGTAACCTCTCTCGCTCGTTCGGTTCAGCGCAGTGTGTGAGCACCGAAGCCCTGATCACATACTCCGCTGAAGTTTTGACTTTTTCACCGGCTTCGCGTACTGTAAACAGAGCCTTAGGGGAAGAGACTAGTGAGATTCTAATATGCAGATTATAAGGTATATAGATGAGTATACGGTAAAATTGGTGAGTGTACAATGTACTTATAGCTGTTGGCAAGACAGGTTCCTTCGTCTAGCAACCAATCAGCTTCATCTGCTTTCTTCTCTTGCACCAACACCTCCCTGATTCCCCTTAGGCCTCCACTCCACAAAATACTTCTCTCCCTGTACCCTCTCGCGGTAGTGACAGGGCGAGGAAGGAGTGGCATAATTTGAAACTTTATTAGCGATATCGAGCCGTTGAATAACTTCTAATTTCGGAATAGCTTCTTTCAGAATCGGCCAAAAGCTTCTGACTAGTTTTCATGGGTTGTAACTAGAACAGTTTCCCGTTGTATTTAACTTTTTTCGAAATAATTCTGCAACATGTTCCTCTCTGTTAGCCTGGTTAACCAGTTGATCTAACATAACCTCAATGTAAACTTCAGCTATGCCACTTAACTGAAAACAACAAAATACTAAACGACTGCATGGCTACATTAGATATGCGTTCGAGATCATTAGAGTGGGTAATGCAAATGCACATCGCGATTTGCAACCAGCAACGGCTCAATTTGACCCGCTTCATTCCTTTCCCTCGACGAATTCCTGTGACAGTGTTCGTATTCACCCCATTACGGTTCTCGCCTCAAGGGACGTTATGGGACAGGTCGAAATGTAGGTGGAATACCGGTGCACCCTCAATGTGCTGTGCTGTTACTAAGTTTGCCTGCGTACGAGAGAAGATTCGCTACTCACAAAACGCGAGAACAGCGTTCCGTTTAATAAAGCCCTACGTCTCTCAAACACAGGTCCAGTTTATCATGATCGGCTCGAAACGCAACAGGTTTGCTGTTCGCAATTAGGGTAAAAAAGATGGCGGTGGACTTTATAACTATCGCAGTGAATAATGGAGTGTCATGCTGTCGGTCGGTGGCGACTAAAAATTCGCACTAATGCGTGTGGCTCCATGTCAAATAGGTACACCTAATTTTCGACACATTCACGAAATGCAGGGTGTAAATATATCACAATCAATTTCATCAATTCAGTAAGTGGTTCATAACAAAAAACCTGCGAATGTACGAAGTACTCTGGACACCTCGCTGACTTTGTTTATACTTACCAAACGTGGTACGAAAAATTGAATCTAGAACCAAAAATTGCACATCTTAAGTCTTCATTGCGCGGACATGCTCTGGAGGCTGTCTCTTCTATCGATATATAAAAATCAAAGGATGCCTGGCTGTGTGATTGTTACTACTTTACGATCAAACGAATAATCAAAATATGATGTTGGAATGTTACACAGTAGCTCATTGAAATCCCGATGAGATTTTAGGCTACTTTGACTTTATGTCACACCAATCCTTCGAATAGGAAAATTGGATTTTATTGTTTTTGGAAGGTGATTTTTAGGATTCCCGCCAGTTTTCGCCGGATACCTTCAGAACGGGGAGGAATTCCATAGTTATGTAAAGATAAAAAAGCGAGAGCTTGGGATAACCTTCATGTAAATATAGTTAAAATATAATTATGATGGTTCGCCCAAGAATTATTTTTAAAAAATTTCTATTTAACTGGCAGTCATCCTTAGCAACGGTAGCTAGAGAGACGAAGGACGAAGAAACGTCTAGAATAGATTTTGGTCCCAGTTCTGGTCACAACCAGCGCAGAATGAAGTTTTTATTCTGATTTTAACGAGTCCAAAACGATTTTTGTGCCATAAGCCGTGCGTGCTTTCCGGCAAAAACAACAATCAGGGCATGGAACTTGGAAAACACTAATTAACACTGTATGAACTCCCATGAACCATATACGCGATTTACCCCTCGATGGTCTCATTCGATTCAGCGCACAAAAACCTAATTTACATCAAATACACCTTTTTCTGGAAACGTTGGAAATTTCGAATTTTCTCCCCCTCACAACCCCCCGAAAATACCCTTAGAATTGAGGTAACAATTTGACTAAAGAATTGGCCCATTGTCAGACCAAGATTGATTTTCGGTAACAATTTCAGGAATCTAGCTTTTATAGTTCCGTCAGAAAAATGTTGACGGCGGACGGAAAGAACTTTTTTATTGGATATTTGGATCGATTGCAATGGTTTATTACTGAATAATGATCCAAAAGGAGTTTTTGTGTTACTTTGTTGGTTCCTGGTGCGTTAAGTTTCGATGTGAACCCTGTCAAAGAAGGGGGATTATGTTGTTTTTATAATCTGATTGACCGTACGCTTGATCAAATAATAACTACGGCTATATAACTATATTACACACAGTTCTTCCAAGGTAGACTTCCGAGTGTCGGAACCATGTTTGATCAACAGCAAAAACTGTTCCGCCGTCACGAACGGATCGGTTCTAACGTAGCATTCTCCGAGCAAACCCCGACATTCCTTCCATAGAGTTGAGTATCATTTATCAGTCTGGTAAACTTTGTGCTCTACTCATTTACAACTGTTGACCGGAGAGCCATAAATTAGAACCCGAGTTAAGCACGAGCCTGAAAGCCTTCATTGATTGTTCAAAAATGATGCACGATCATAAAGAAAAAAACTGCCGCTGTTCAGCTGTTCATCCCCCGCACAAGCACAAATATACCGTTCTACTCATATACCGTTCTACTAGACGGCGCTGTAACAGTTCAATATTTTAGCCAGATAATGAAGTCGTTCGCTGTCCTTATTTGAGTTAACACACTCGATTTACATGAGCACCGGGAGGACAGGAGAATAAATGAGCTCTTGAAGCAACGACCGAACGTTATTATTTCTCTCGAACAGCTGAGGCCTCGGATGCTCCACTGTAGAAATAGCAACTTGGTGGATGTGGAAAGTGCCCATCACTTCTCACCGGCACCCAAACTGACAACTCTTACTTGAACAACTTCTCTCATTCCGTCATAGTATGATGACGCTATCCTGTCACACCTTATCGCTCATTGTAGAACAATCGTTGAACTTGGCTCCAAACTCTATGATGGAATACTATGGTAACAGTGATTAACTCTCAAATTACGAAAGGACAAACATTTTTCATGCAAACACGCTCATAGTCACCATCAATATTCACAAAAATCAAACCACTCTATTGTTCACCCACGTGTTAAAATATAATAGTAATATAATAATTATAAAATATAATAGTAATATAATAATTATAAAATATAATAGTAATATAATAATTATAAAATATAATAGTAATATAATAATTATAAAATATAATAGTAATATAATAATTATAAAATTATAAAATTATAATAGTAATATAATAAATATAAAATATAATAATAATAAAATAATAATGAATATAAAAAATATAATACGATACGCGATAAAATGCGAAATAAAACAACAAAATAAAATAATAAAATTTTTATATTAAATGTAAAATATAATTTGTAGACGTTTTATACATTTCCCGGAACGAAATATTACTTTCAAACTTTCTATTCATATTATTCTTACTGTAGAATGATTTTAAAAACGAATACTTTCGAATTGAAATCATTCATATAGTATACGTATACTTTTCCTGATCCAAAACTAATCTATTGCGAAAACATCAGATGTATCTGTTATTATTCGATGAAAGCTTCGCAATTTTAATCTACTTTATCATTATTCAAAATATTGTTTCATAATTCATTATACACGGAACGTCACAATTTATTACTTGACTCTTCCCTGGGAGACCATTAATTAAATGAAAAGTTGTCCAACTTAGTTCCCCTATCCTCTTCACACACACTGCTCTATTTTGATTGCCTCGCGTAAATTTATCATATAGTATTCATTTTGGCGCAAAAAGAGAGACCAACAAAAGTGTTTAACCGAGTTACTAATACATTGTAACAAACTTTCAGTTTCATAATGGCATTTTCATGATGGATGACAGCGGCATTGGCGAGTCGTTGTGTCCTCGACGGGGGAGAATTAAAGAGAATTAAAGCTGTTGAAGTGGGAGTGGGGATGAAAAGGAAAGTGAAAAGAAATTTGGAATAGCGCGCGCCCACTGAAGTGCTGTGTGCCTACTGAAAGTTCACCTGAGCTCAAAGTTTCGCCAAATCACACTCGCCAACCAGTTTAGTTACCATTCAACGGAAAATGAGGCTCACGCTGGGGGCTGAAGAGGAGGGCTACGGCCGATAAGCAAATCTTCATAAGAACGTGGGCGCAAATGTTTTTCAATCTTCCTAGATTTTTACGAAAACTGGTGACACTACTTTGAAGGATTAATTATCACTAGGGATACTATAATTTAAGAGAATGAGAGAAATTGTATTCTTTTAATGTCAAACATGCAACGAAAATCACTATAAGTCTGCTGAGAAAAAGGAAGTCTAATGCAGACAAATTTTCCACGTCCCGCAGTTCCTTGGGCAACCGAATTGAAATAATAGTAGAGGATGAAGAACCAACGTTCGTTCCACCAAGTTAAGAAAAAAAATCAATAAAAACGAAAAAATGCTCACACACGCACGCCAAGATAATAGGACCACCGAAGCTATCAATTCTTGTATATTGTCATAATCTAAAACTGAGAAAATATCATCCTTCTCAAAGTATATGAAGCACCAAATAATCCTAGAGTGCGGATGTGAGGTGGTTCCATTTGGGGCTATTGTATAATGAACTACAATGTGAGCTGGCTAACGAAAAAAATTGCTTTCTTCTAATCCGTTTCCAAGAGCAACTTCAAGCAAGGACGCAGTTATGGGCCAAGCAGGATTGGCTGCTTATCCACCTAAGTAATATCTTCAATATCGATGCTGTGATCTGACTTGACAATTGAACTATTATGGTGCGCTTTGGGGTTGCAAACCTTAGGGGATAATCTCATACGAATGTTGGTCTCAAAATGCCCTTAGTTAAGTACTAAGAACGAGGAGTTTTGCTATGGAAGCAGTACTGCAGTATTTTAAACGAGTGAAAACCTAAAGGCCAAGATGCTCCATGACGACGACCAGCTTTTAACAAATTAACGTGTTGCAGTAGCCGTTGGACTTGAGGTAAAAAACGAAACGGGAACAGTTCGTTGGAGTTCATGGACGGAAGGCTAACACTAGACCGAGAGAAGTTTTTATCTAACATCTTTGTGAGGAAAGTTGGCTTGAACAGTTGGCGTATTCTCTAAAACTTGCTGGGTGGTCTATGGCAAGGCGTGGTGTGACTGTGCTTGGTTGTAGTGTACCCACGGTGGTCGTACTACTGCAGAACCATCGTTCTTAGAAGAAGCTGGAGGGCCTATGCTAATTTTCCAAGGCCGGTACCGTCAGCTTGTGATGAGGATAACGCAACGGTGAGTCTTCCACTAGAGCTTTCAACTGCAGAAGTTGCACGGCTTCTTGACGAGATAAGTAAAATAAGTTTTAGTCGTGTTATGGACATGAAAACAAAAATTACTCGGTGAATCTAGAGTGACGGTATAAATTGTTGAGTATCGGCGTGGGGAACTATTTCGAGCATATTAATTTCGTTTTCGCATTTTTTCAATGACTAATGAATATAGTCACTTCTGACTCCCCATTCCCATTAAAAATTATCAGAAGCACTAATTAATAATTAGTATTAAAAAATATTAATAGAATCATATAGCAAGGACGAGGTAAAGATTGAAATAGCGCTTATTCTCCAATTTTTTTTAATACTATGTAATCCCCTTCTAGGCAATTCTATACGTCAGCATAGTTAGTACAATGCTATTTATGTCTCTAGTTTTGAAACCCCTGGTGTTTCCTCCAAACAGTGATTTCCACAACATTAATCTGAACTATCACAGGAAATCCCCTTACTAATAAGCCCTTACCGATGTTTCCCGGACCGCTGGTACCGCAATTGCTGATCAAATAAATTCCGACTAAAAGGAATACAGCCTAATTGATTTTCATCACTACCATGCAATATCATATGGCTTCATCAACAATTCTTCAACGGTGTTACTGTCTTTATTTTCAAGAATTAAATATCAACACTTACTTAAGTGCAATAAAAAATTAACCAACGGCTCTTGTAGAAAAATGTCACCCCCCCCCCCCCAAAAAAAAAAAAAAAAAAAAAAAAAAAAAAAAATGTGCCTACTTTTAGTAGGCATAATTATGTTCCGCGACTTCTTGTTTTCTCCAGCATAAAGTAAACCTCGGATGAGTCTTGAATTGAAACAAAGAAGAAGAGAAAAAAACAACTTCAGAACCTACCGCTGAAATTCTGACCGGAGAAAATTTACGAAGAAAATTAGAGAACTTTTAAACTTTCCAAAGTTGCCTCATTCGTTATTCCGTTATTTATGAACAAGCTACACCTGCGCTGTCCATAATTGATTTTACGGTCGTCCAGTAATTGAAGTCATCCTTTGTAATTGATTTCTATAATTTCATCCGTCGATATGAGCTACGACGTTTGAGGAACAGTTACGGGAATTTTTGTCGTCTGCGTAATGCATAACCCTTGTCTTTCCGCAAATAAATTATCATTGACAGGAAGAGGTGAGCTGTATGCTAAGTACTGAAGTATAAACGGTTTGATTGGAAATTTGAATATCATTCAGGTAGGCAATGAAAATTCGAAGACTTTATTGTGTTACAAATTTAAATTAAGTAAATTCATAGGAAAGATATTTATGGTCAACGTTCCAATGACTGAAACTGGCAATGGTCATTCTCTGTAAATCCATTACGGGCAGGGTTACGGTTCAAAACGGTAAGAGTAGAATAGTCATTATCAGTTGGAATAGATCATTTCATAATTATGATTATTGGGCACTATACATGCTCTATTGTTGAAATTCAGTCCGTAAGTACTCGTGGCCGTGCTTAATTTTTCAGATCACCCTTGATCAGATACGAATATTTTTTTGTATTGAGTAACTGGTACTCTTTTCCCCTTAACAAAGCTACTATCATGTTTCTTCAAAGAGAAAGCTCGCCATCATCGGTACTTCGATGGTATCAGTCTCAATCTGCCAAGTGGCAACCTCCCTGGTTAACTATCAACGGCAAGATGCTGCTTTGTCACTTTTGTCTGCACGCCAAAGCACCATCGTTTGTTGGCAGCAGTCATCTTCGACCTCATGCATAATTTAAGACGGTAGATCCAGTGGGGAAGGTTCGAGTCGAGTAGTTCCTCCACCTAACTGCTTCCACAAACGAATCTCTGTGTGTACAAGTCAGTCAGAGGGCGTACGAAACCCCATCCAAGTTTCTGCATCACTTGAATGAAGCTGTTCAGTTTGAACGGAGGAAATCGACAAATAATTCTAACCGAGGCCGTGTTCTTTGGACCAGGTCATATTACTCAACGGTTGGAAAAAACGTATCTTACAGCTTCACACACAATATCTAGAATAATAAAGTAAAGTAAGAATCTAGCTCAGAGTTGGAAAAAATATAAAAACGAAATGAACAAAAAGAAGGTATTCACTTCAAAGAGCTAATGGTCTGCTCTGTATATTCATACATTTCAAAATCTCGGCCATTTCATTTTAGTATTGTTTTTCATTTTTTGGTTGGCTTCCATTATTTTTTCGATCTGAAGTGATACGTACAAGGTGGCCCACAAAAATGACATTAAATTCTTTGTTTCAAATGGGAACCACATTCTTAACTACAGATTCGGAATTAAAGCAAAGTTTTATGAAAAGTAGAGCACTCAGTCGATTTCAGGGCCGCGCGAATAGCTCCGTAGGGACATAACATAAATATATAATCAAATACTCCACATTGTAGGATTTTGATAGCTCTTTCTAGTTTCTGAGTAATTTATCTCTGTAAAAGTACTCGGTTCAAAAGTTATTCGCAAAATACAGGCCAAAATTCCCAAAAAAACGGGGTCGTAAAATGACCACGGAATTCGGGCGGCTCGATTCCCCTGTAACCCTTTAAATTTCGTGATGAACAATCCCTCGTCAGTCTCTTAATTCAAATCTCTTGTTCAATTACCTGAAACACCTTTGTGTAAAACGCGACCAATCAACCGCGAATTTCGTAAATGCGAGGGGTCCAACTTCCTTATAACTGTTGGGTATTGGCTCAGAAGTAAAAAACGCTGCAAATGATTGTACAGTGGTTTATTATTATTTCGCTTCAATATTGATTTAAGAAGACCACTTGTCATTTTAAATATTCCGAACATTTGTGAACGTTCCCACCGAAAAACAGATGGTAACTATAAGGGGAAAACTCCGTAGCAACTATTGTAATTTTAATCATTTTTATTTTTCTTAATTTCCTAATTAAAAGCTAAACCTATTGCCTAACGATACAGCTGGAGAGAGTGTTTGACGACCATTCCAATGAGTATAGAACGATTTTTATAACTTGAAAAACACTCGAGTTATACCCTCATGTCAAATTTCAGAAAATCTCCCAAATTCGACACAAAAGCTACGATAACTCGAGAACCAATAAAGCTATCGACCCGGCGATGGTCTCATTCGATTCAGCGTCCAAAAATCTATATAATTTGATACCACGTACACATTTTTCTGATAAACCTTGGAAAATATGAATTTTCTCCCCCTCAAAACCCCCCCAAAATACCCTTAAATTGAGCTAGCAAGTTGGTTCAAGAATTGGGCCGTCGTAGGACCGAGATTGATTTTTGGTGAAAATTTCAAATTTTTAGCTCTTACAGTTTGGCCAGAAAACTGCTAACGGCGTACGGCGGACGGACAGAAATTTTTTTATTGGATATTCGGATTCTACATGCCTTGAAACGTAAAAAATCAAATTTTGAGGGGGGTTAGAAATTTTTTTTCTTGGGCGATTACAATGGTTTATTATTAATAAACCAAAACGGAATGCCCCTTGAACGAGTGAGACATTGCTGCTCAGCTGTAACTCCTCCTACCTCTTGTCTATCCATCCGCCTGTACATCCTTGTACCTCAACCGTGGCGTAGGCTTACACTGAACCCTTAAGTAATCACGGGTACAACTAACGCGAGATACGGTAGTGGCTGGAATCGGCTTGATTAATTTAGGTCCTTCGGCTAGTCTTCATTTCAGCGGAGGAACAGGCAGAGACGGCAGTAAAAGGCACACGGAGCAATAGCGAGTTAGTCGGTGAGCTGGCGTGGTTGAGGAGGGATGGAAGAGAAGGATATCATCGGGGGCAGTGTTTGTTTAACTTGTTACCATTCAAGATAATTATTTAGGGGCGCTCTCAAAGGAGAAACCGACTCGGATGCAGCGTCCGTTTCTCTCCCTTTGGTCCCATCCGATTAATACGAGCTCCACTATCGTTTTCCGGCTTGCGACACAGAACACTAACCACATGACCTCAGGCGCTCACATTCGAGAAATTCATTTAGCCAATATGCACTTAGCGCAGTACTTTCGTCATTTTTGACTTGTGATGTATATCGTATCCGTTACACGCGGGTACTGAATTCGATAAATCAATGAAAATAAGGCAAACGAGCTATTCGGTCAAAATTCATTCAACCTATCACTAAAATAGATCTAACTGATCTGGATAAATTTATTTGTTTCGATGTGAAAGGTAGTCTATCACAGCCTCCAATCTATTCCGAACAGCTCAACGTTTAAAGGACTGTTGTAAATTCATCGAACAATGTTTGTTCTTATGTATTTTAACATTTAAGTAACGGTAAACCACACGGTTACAAAAAATTTAGAGCGTAATGAATTTGACAAGTTCTGCTCACTGAACATGATTCAAATTACATTCAATTTTTTGGTAACTTATATACTTATTTAAACTATAGGTTTAAGTTTGGCATAAGCTTTGAATTGAAAATCACAAGTGCTGCACTCTACTGGTTTCGAAGGAGGTTTGGCTCGTTGGAATGAAGAGCGAGGAGCTTCGTCAGGTCAGGTCGCATATACTTCCTGTCCACCTGCTCCACACGTTGGCAAATCCCCTCGTCACAGTTCGGGGATTACGGAAGTCCCCAAGGAAAAGGGAATTCAGTAGTCGGGAGAAAATCAACGGTAGCCACGTACAGTGGTGCTTCTCTCCCTAGGATCCGATATTTGCATTTGTATTAGATATTGTCCGTGGAGAAGGTTTGGCTAGCGCTTGAAGGCATATGAGGACTTACCCTTTTTCTCCATTCTCAGTTTTGGCCGTGTTCTTTCACAGGCACCTATTCCTATACAACTACTGGACACGCTCCTTCTCGGTGGAATCATTGCAAAAAGGGTTTTCAAGTTCGCCGAAGCACATTCGAAACAATACGACACTTCCCGACCAGATTGAGACGATGCCCGCTGATTACCACCGACGTGAGGGACACCAGGGTCGACGATTGTCCTCAGCATTGACACTCATCTTGCTTTTCCTGCGCCCAAGTCCGCTCACACAGCTTTGCATGCAACTCGAGTGATTTTTTTCATCCAAAGAGTTAGTACCTATTACGCTGAGAAGTAAAAGTATATATAAGTAAATGAAAGCAGCAAGTTTCTAATTGGGTAGAACAGGCACTAAAATATTGATGTGTATAGCTTTAGAGTATTACTTACGACATACAACAACAGAAAGTGATCTCCTGAATCATTATAATATCTGACAAATCTTACTTTTAATCATTCTAATAAGAATTCAATTACTCTTATTAAAGAGAGATGGGTTGGTTCAAACGATGAACTCAATTAGAGTGCTTTCATAACTCATTGATGACCTTGAAAAACTGTAATCGATTATAATCTTACGAAACGAATCTATTTTGGTTTATTATTCAATAATAAACCCTTGTAATCGCCCAAGAAAAAAATTTTATAACCCCCCCTCAAAATTTGATGTTTTACGTTTCAAGGCATGTAGAATCCGAATATCCAATAAAAAAAATTCTGTCTGTCCGCCGTACGCCGTACGCCGTACGCCGTTAGCAGTTTTCCGGCCAAACTGTAAGAGCTAAAAATTTGAAATTTTCACCAAAAATCAATCTTGGTCCTACGACGGCCCAATTCTTGAACCAACTTGCTAGCTCAATTCTAAGGGTATTTTTGGGGGGTTTTGAGGGGGAGAAAATTCATATTTTCCAAGGTTTTTCAGAAAAAGGTGTACGTGGCATCAAACTATATAGATTTTTGGACGCCGAATCGAATGAGACCATCGCGGTGTCGATAGCTTCATTGGTTCTCGAGTTATCACAGCTTTTGTGCCGAATTTGGGAGATTTTCAGAAATTTGACATGAGGGTATAACTCGAGAGTTCTTGGAGCTATAAAAATCGTTCTATACTCATTGGAATGGTCGTCAAACACTCTCTCCAGCTGTACGGTAGGGAAAAAAATTTAGTTTTTATTTTTGGAAATTAAGAAAAATAAAATAAATTAAAATTACAATAGTTGCTACGGAATTTTCCCCGATAGTTACCAATCTGTTTTTCGGTTGAAATGTTCACACATGTTCTGAATAATTTCTATCTGAAATGGATAGTCTTCTGAAATTTTATTTGAAGCGAAGGAATAATAAACCACTGTACAATCATTTGCAGCGTTTTTCAAGAGTACAAATCCAACTATAACCGGTATCTGTTGGTAGTTTGGCCTTCGATTGATCTCAAATCCGGGATCGCGTTTTACGGTTAGCCAAATGTCTGCAACAGAAACTGTGAAGATCGGAACGGTAAAAAATGCGATCCCGGATTTGAGATCAACTCCAAGGTCTGCAAAGTTCTTATATATAAATTTTCGCAGCCAGAAGAAATTGAAATAGAAAATATCTTGATGCGTATGTATCGAGCTTCGGTAATCAAGGGCTTTAACTTGACAATTTAATGTGAAAATCCAATATTGCGGAAGAAAGCACCAAGTTAGGCGAAGGAAGATCTTTTGGAAAATTATGGTGATGATACTTTTTTCAACAAATGTACGATTGCATTTCAAGAGAAACGTAATCTCGACACTTCATTTCCTTCGATAAGCACGAGTAATGAAAGAACAGTACAGTGTGAAGATGCAGCTGTTATCTCGTAAATCTTGATGAAACCTGAATTCATCGACTATCGCGCGCCATTCCAACACCCCATGAAATCCATGGCATAAACCACTAACTAGGAAAGGAAGCAATCTTCAGAACATAAATACGCGGAGTCGTCCGAGGCTGAAATGAGGGTTGAACATAAACAGGGTCTTCCATTGTCTCCGATGTCTTCGAGACAAAAGAAATAAATTAGATTGAAAATACCAGAACGAACTTTTAATACTTTTTTGCGAATATCTGGTTCATCAAAATCCTATCATTTAACTTCAAGTGACAGCAGCTAAAATATAATTATTTCAACGTCCATGTCATCGTTCATCAACTCTACTCTGTTCCGTGTAGGAGTAGTTTTTTAACTTCTTAATGTAAGTTGAAACTCCAGCTCATTGTTCCGCATCTGATAAAAGTTATTTAATTTAGCTTGGTATACTTTTTCCCAAGTTATTTAATAACTGTGACAGTCACTGATGACATAACAGCAGGTTTCTTCTTAAGGCCTTCATCATCGAGCTGTGTAGTCAACATTCGATTAATACGTACGCGGAATTGTTGAGCTCCAAGATGTGAGATTCTTTGCTGCCCAGTGAACGCTTACTTCCCAAGAATTCACCAGATAGTTTTCAAAACTGCGCTGTTAAGAATTCCAGGTCGTACTTTTAGACAAGTCTTAGAGACAATGCATAACACTCAACCGAAACGGAGTGAACTAACATTGAAGATGAAATCATAGAAGGATAAGGGTTAGCCACCAACCGAACACATGCTTCACATTCGAATCTACACCTCCACCCCCTCATGAACACATTCAAGTATCTTAGCAACCTATATCAATGATAATCGTAGTCTAACTACTTCGATTTGGCCTTCATATACATTTCTCGATTTTTTAGTAAGTTATACCTGTAAGCCGACCCGAACTGGAAGTGGTGAGTGATCTACACCGACGATTTTTTTCAAAAGGGGCCCCTTGTTTAATGCAAATTTCGATTTTCATGAAATCGAGGTTTCTCATTCGATAACCACTACACAATTGACTATTACTCAACAACTCTGATTATCCATCGATTTTCACAGTGGAATTCCATTACAGTGTTGGTGCAAGTGCATCTAGAGACACGCAAGAGAGCAAAGCTTGAACCGTCGCGTAAAAGCCCGACGTTGAAGGAAGTTCAGCATCGAAAGTCTTCAAAATTAGGTTATGTTGTATAACTCCAGGAGGTACAGTGACTGATTAAGATGATGATCATATTCGATTAGACGTGATGGTGATGGGATTGTGCTGAGCAAGCCACAGACTGCTCCAGAGTAATTCACATCCGTGATTAAGTGCTTGAAGCCCGTTCCGCTCGCAAGCCCTAATGGGGCGGATTGATGATCGATTTCAGTTCGGTCAACCTCTCAGTAGCCAGCAAGCTGCTGCCCATTACAGCGGAGAACTATCAAATGCGGAGTAGGTGATTCGATTTAATTGTTTGAAGGTGAATCGGAGAAGCAATTTTTAGTCTACCATTTATAACGCGACCCAAGTTATCATATCTGTTAACATATCATAGTTATCATATCATATCTGTTATCATATCACACCAAGCATTTGAGTAGCCGTTTGGCCTAGGAATTCTACGAGTATGTTTGTTAGTAGGTACCATTTAGCAAATTTCTGGTCAGTAAAGGTCCAAATTTCCTATCATCCAATAATGTAGGATAAGAAAAAAAAGGTACAGTTTAAATGGTTGAAGTGGTGTTTCTGACTGATGTTTCTAAATTATTTCGTTCGTTAGTTCTTATTTTTCATCTCTGGAAGGAACTCTGATCGATACTTCGTCAACTAACTTTCATTTTAAGAAATTCTATTTATCCGGGTACTTCCTTTTGAATCTCAACACCTCATCTCTTCACTCACCCCATTGATAATAAGTAACGTGACGTGAAAGAGAAGCCTTCAAGTTAAACCGCCTTCGCCGGATTCAACCGAAGTGAATTTGAAGTTGAGTTAAATTTTCACAACAATTGTCTCTTTGCTTCGACCTCCACTGAAAATGAGGAACTCTCAGAACTTAACGCGGCGTTTCAATTGTTAATATCACGGGTAAGTTCTAAAACAAAGTAACTTCAAGCTTTGCCCCCACGTTTTGATTCTTAGTATTGGCTATCATAATCATAACCGACAAGCAGATTTTCAAAAACAGCTCACAGTTTATATAACGAGTGACTAAAAGTACAAGAAGTAAAAATAATTGCTAAGTTTGCTTTCACCTCCGCGAAGCTAGAGCCGTCCAAAGTCGGAATTTAAACATTTCGTTTCAAAAAAACTCTCACGGCTAGAGCAAAATCGTGAAGCGATAAAAATTATTTTACGACCTTTTCGACAATTAAATCGAAATTCCTGATATGCCGAATTCCCACTTTTTTCAATTAGGCCTTTGATTTTTCGTAAAATACGTTTATGTAAAATTTCGAACTTTCCGGAACCCACTCGAAATATTCTCATTGGAGTTTAAAATTTTACGATAGCTATTTGTAGAGTATTAAATTCTTTAAACGAAAAAGTACAGGAATCATCAATGAAGAAAATCAACAATGATGAAATCGGCAATTTGAATTTTTAAAGTTATTTGGTCGATGAAACCATAGATTCTCTCTCGCTCGTTTCTTCAAACTCTTAAGCTGAATCAGGTTTTATTTCAATTTTACGTGGGGTGATTTCATTACCGGGTAGGCATGATTACGCAGAGGTTTTAAAAGTAGAAGCTTAAAAACGTAACTATTCTAGGGGAATAATTTTTACTTTCAAATATCAAAGGTATTTATGTAAGATCGGTATTGTCCCTTTGTTTCCTCAATCTTATCCGAGAGAAAACAATTTACGATCACTCAGTCGATCCACATTAATATTGTCACATGACACCCTTCCGATGTAATGAATTTTCAGTCCTGGCTACCGCAGCTGGGCGTGCAGAGGCCATCTAATTCGAAAAAGAGGAAATTGCTTTCAATCATACCCTGCCCTGTGAAATACTGCCGGCCGCTAGTCGAAGACAATAAAGCCCATTCATCGAGGGTGCGGGGCCGAGTATGGCAGCGACAGAAGGGCAAAGAATCACAATTCATTCGAACTTCCAATAACACTATTCCAGAATGGCGAATGGTTCCTATGACCGAACGAGGAGTGTTGCTGCTATTCGTCAAGAGTGATTCCCTAAATTTGGCCGAGTGATTGATCTGAGGAACGGAATGGTATAGGTGCGGCATCAAGTAAACAGTTGATAGCGCGAGCGCTACCCATGACAAATTGCAACCGTGACCATGATAGTCAACATCGCGGGATATCCGAATAATTAGACTTGCGCGTGTACCAACATGCGTTGATTCCTCCTGTTGGTCGCTTCAACACACCTCCGATTAATCTAGGATAACGATGACTGGTGTGGAGCTAAATTCCACACAGGGATTAGGTGTGGGGTAATTTCGGCTCCACACCGTTTTCACTCAATTTCGGTTGAAATCGCACAATTTGTGTGGATTCAACTCCCCACTCGCTGTACCTCTATCATTTTATTTGAATGAGGGACTCTATCAGCTATTAAGTATTTGTTCTATTCCTCAGAATTGTGAAGCCAACCATTTTCAGTTTGACTCGAGTACATGGCTGATTTGGGAACATGATGGTAACAGTGTTGATATTGCGACTTCTCACAACACTTAACTGATTTGATCATGATTTGAGTTTAACTTAATTTTTTTCATGTATGCCTAGTTGAGCGATGAAGGTTTCCGTTTAGTTGTCCGCCATGTTCATTTTATGGTAAGACAGGATAAGACCGGATGAAATTTAGTCCTCTTCATCAGAACTTGTACCTACCGATTCTCTTGGCTGACAATGGCCCCGAAACTAAGGTAGAAAGACGTTGAACGGGCTATGCATAGATAGTGTGACCGGAATTCGGTTAGGGAGGAGGAAGATCGACAATTGGTAGGCGTTAAATCTTCCCGAGATGAAGAGAAGAGCGGCCATGTTCCAACGTGCACATCCTTTAGAGTAGGAGGTAACGTTGAAGGGTTTAGGGGTACAATACCATCCATCAAGTTTAATTTATTTAAATTCAACATGTCCTTGGATGTGAAACAGGTATCGCTGGCAAAGTTCCAAACAGTCAAATGGCAACCGAATTGCAACGTTCATCTCCGGTTGAATTCCAAGTACTAACCTTCCTGGGCTTGCAGCGTTCGATAGCGGTTTCATCCCCATCAACATTCTCTTCAACTCTTGATTGTCACCAAATCAGTCAGCCGCTCTTAAATACACGCCGGATAAATTCTTGATACGCTAACATTTTAAGTTGAAACAAATTTTATCTCCGTTTCATAAAACATTAGCCTGACCCCATTCTATTGAGCTCAATCTTTTCCACTAACGAGAATACCCCATTTTAGGACATAAATACCACCGACTTCAGTTCTATGCTTATATTTTTTCTCTAACTATCGATTTCGACCCGTCTCAGGCCATCATCAGGTCCACCCGCGTCACATGAGATTCTTATGTTGGTAGAATAGTGATATCGCATAAATATCACAGTCAACCTACATTACTAAAAATTATTAGAGCGAATGGAAGTTATTTTGAGCGAATAACATCTCATACATTTTCCAAAGGATATTGCGTGTTACGTGAATGTTAGCACCATTTGATCGAAAGTGTAGTGGGGTAATCACTAGCATTGGGTTGGCGAATCCTATAACGTATTCCATCGAACTCAGTAGGGGAAACTGTTGTACCTAGATCATAGTGTACCTTGAAACATTTGAACCTACTGTGGTTAGTGCTGCACTCTGGCGGATCTGTTTGCAAGTTGGGGGAGCCATCTTTGGGGGTGATTCGTCAGTGTACTTTGATGCGTGTCAGTGGAAGCATTCGTCATCTACATGGCACCTGTTGCTTTAAGTAAAAATTTTCTTCGTCGAAATATCGTTGATTTCTTTCACAATTTTGAAGGTAAGTAACTCTCTCTAACAATTGATCTGAAATATCGTTGATTTCTCTAACAATGTTGAAGGTGTAATAGATTGTGGCGCGTTGCTAAAATGTGCGATAGAGAAAAAGAGAGAAACTGTTGGCGACTTCTGCTCCGAATAAAACTCTCCTGCCCGAGTACTTTTGCCTCTTTCGGCATAATGGCATAGCCATTTGGAATCGCTGATTTCTACGGCCTTTTCGCTTTTGATTCTTGTCGACCCTAACGAAGAAGTATTCAGTGATCTGCACATTCATCGCGATAGAATGAACATTTGAACGACGTTGATGTCATTTGAAGAGTTATGGCAACTAGCAAATATTGACTGAGCTTGTTCAAACCCACTTATTAACATTATGCTAAAATTAACGGACAATTTCTTCATTTCGATAAAACCGAAGAAGCTTTGGTCAATAACGTAGATATCGGGCGAGTTTCATTCCATCGCCAACGACCAGGTCGAATATTTCATGAAATGGGGCGTGGATATTATGGAAGAAAAAAACTACGAGAAGACTTCTTTTTTTAGGAGGAGCTAATATTAAAAACTAGCTGGAGCGGCAGGAGATTTGAAATCTCAATTGCCAACACTCACAGCCTTCTGAGAGCTCCAGTGAAAGCCAATTTGCATTAAAGAATGGCTTCTATTCTCGAGGCAGAAGAAATAATCGTAGTAAAGTGCCGAAGAACAGCTGAACTACCCGTCAATTTTAAATCTTTTTCCTCTTCCCGCTCGGTCGAATCATTTCTTCACATTTTATCTTCCGGAACTGTTTGGAACTCCAGATGCCTGTATTCGTGTTTTTACAAGTCCACAACGAAGGAACAAAACGGAGTAATTTGATGAATTGGTATATAATCAATAACCTTAAGGCCAGTCACAGCCTTGATCGACTCGGTAACAATATCCGACGATTCTCTCGTCTCACTATTGATGTATGAATTGACTAAGACAAAGGGGAATTCGCATCAAACTTTTTATTACTTCTTTTCCGAGAGTACAAGCCACACAACCGAAGAACCGAATGATTGCACTCGTGAAGAATTTGTGATTCCAGTGAAAAATGGTTCGAACCGAAGTGAGCTAGCACGTTGCCTAGGTCAGCAGCTTTCTAGCCAAGAGGATAGGGCAGCGATGCGGTTTGGTAGGGGATAGGGTCGTAGGTAGACGCTCTATGTGGTGAGATTGGGCTTCTGACTATTGCAGTTTCACTCTGTTTTGCGCTTCTTTTCTCTCGACGATTCCTCCTTCATTTTCTTTAATAATTCGACTTCCTTTCGGAATAGTGTCTTTCGGGATCTATAATTATTGATGATCACATTCGGAATAAAAACTTGATGCAAAGTCCCATTCGAATCTAAATGGCTAGTATATAAGAGGCTCCGTGCTTTGTACGGTAAACAGCCGAGACATTAGCTTCACGAGTGTGTGTCTGAGAGTCATAAGGAGGCAATGCATGCCACATTAATGCTTCGTTCGATTAATTTCACAGTGATGGATGTGGGACAAAATTCGTGGCACGATTTCCGTTGTGAAATTTTAAAATATCTATGCCATGAGAGATATCGATACAGCAGAAAAACGCTACAATCTATTGTATAGAAATTAATTAGTTGTGATGATCAGCTTTTGCTAAAAAACACATCCAAAAACATTCAATGCAGGATACCAAATTTCAATTATGTTCATTAAATCTAACCACAATGCATGAGGTTTGCTAAAGCACGGTTTGGAAACGATTCGTGTTCATAACTGTAAACGCTTTTTTGAGATTACTTCCATGAGATTGTTTGTATGAGTCAGATGTAATACGAGTGACCGAGTGTGAACGTGATTCGAACGAAAGAGTGTTTCAACTAATTGCCGTCATAAATATGCTACCTGAGATTGAGTTTCATAATTTTTCGTGGCAACGCTCACATCATTCCTCAAGCTAGCACACTCGCTCAATTTTCTCAGGCTATTTAAATGAACCAAGTATTCAATAAAAGAGGCCCTCCAAAAATTTCTTCTGGTTCAATTTGAACTGAGCGATGGCAAAGGGTTCGATCATAGGGCTTTAATGAACGAGCTCAGTGCAAGGACTCAAATTGAATTCATTTCGCCCTTTACACTCTCCAATTAAGCATAATAGACCTCTCATTATGAATGATTGGGTTAGGATGGTTTATCTCTCTTGTTTGGTTTTGGTTACCATATTTTGATGTAAAACTATATAGCTATTTTCCCCAACCTTTAAAATTAAATAAATAAGCTGCCCCACCATTTAGTCTACGAGCTCAGCCCGATGAGCAGAAGTTATCGTAATTGTCTTTCCATCTATTCACTAGAAAGACGTAATTCTCAAATTTTCAAGACTTTAGTCAATAGAAAAATTCTTGTATGCACGAACAATTCGTTAATAACGGTAATTTAACCACATGAATGTGGCCTCTATACCAACGATTTTATAGTATTTTGTGCTCACAACTGTTGGCCGACCCCAAAATGAAGGTGCCCAGTGATATACACCAATCTTTTGAATCGGATTAAATGACATGAAATGGAACAACTTGTTAGAAAGTACTATCAAGAACTGAATCCATGAAATGTGAAGTTCGAGAAGGGAGACTGGAGACGATAAACGAACGGGTGGTGAGGAGTTTGTCAGGGTGAGATAGAGAACCGATGAGAATGTGTATGACTGTAGAGAGTAGTCGGAACCAACGGTGCGTGTGTGTTAACAGAGAACTCGCTGAACTCAATCCAAAATCCAAGCCTATTTACGTTGATCTATCTCCCTCTTTCTCCCTCGCTAGTGTGTCCAATGAATTGATAATGCCGCCTGAGAGCGGCGAGCGTGCTTCCTCGTGCAGCTAAGACTGAAGCTGGAACTACTCGAATGTGCTTCGCATCAACCCAAGTTACAAGCTCTTCCCGTAACATGCTACACAGTCCGTATGCGCTCTAATTCAGATCTGCCGTACGTCGTCACCCGCGTGCGTCCTACCCGCAAAACATCAGATCCCTTGCTCGCTCGGAAAATAGTTTCCCGCAATAGTAGACACTTTGCCAGTCGGATCTGGCTCATCACCGCTACGCCAACTATACGGTCCCTGAGCAACCTAGCAAATGCTTACAAGCCCGACAGACCTACGGAACCAACGGACCTTCTCTCAACCAATTCCACCCGTCACCACTCTACCATTGGCAACAGAGCAGCCAGCCGACCCGAAATATGCTAACCATCCCCATATATTACCATCTAATAACTCAGGCGGTCACAGCGCTGCCACGCTGACGGTGAATCACAGCTCCGCCGTGTAGCATCCCTTCGTCCCTCCAGGCAGTGATTCCCTACCCTAATATATTGAACATACCTTACTATATGAGCTCACGAGGGACTGTCAACATCCGTAAACATTTGCTTAGGTTATACCATTCTAATGTATTAATATGCACTTTCTTTAAGAAACTATTCTGGGAAAACCATTATTAAAAAGTAGCAAATTTGACCTACTACGGCATTTCTAGTTGGGACGCACGGATTACTTGTAGAGAGCCAGTGGACCTCATGGTTCCACGTCGCCCTGAAGATTCCCGAATAGGCGAAAGTGCTCTGCCAGCCATTAAAAATCTGGAGAATAAGTCGCCAGGTTTTTCTCCCCCTCACAACCCCTCTACTATCTATTTAATCAAGTATTCACATAAAAAATTGATAGAATCCAGTCCCATGGGGAATTGATGAGAAATCTTGCCGTACATAGCTGTTTTCAATGAAACTAATATTGATATCTCCAGTTGACAGCTCAATTGTTCCTCGGCAAGCGGTAGAGAAAAACACCTTTAAGAACTAACCCATCTCGATCAATCCATTAGGATTAGGCGATTGATAGATAGACAGCCACGATTATCACCTCGCTCAACATGATCCTCTGAGTTATTGTCTCACATTGCAGTTGAGTCGACAACATGCTATTGTAACACAAACTCTTTGCCTTGACTCTTTGCAGTTAACTGCGGTCGAATGCGCAAAGTTAACTGCTTTTTCATTTCGAGTATGATCACTAATAATTATTGTAGGTTGCGGGTGGTGAGGGTGAGAGTTATAGAAAAATTTCCTATTGGTGATGCAGTTTTGCTCTGTTAAATTCACAATGTTCACTGATACATCTAAACTTCCTATGTCAAGGTTTGATGTCTCCAATTCCATCAATTCATAGTAAAGGACGTTAAGTAAGGAATACCAAGTTCTATCTACCTTCACCCTATTACCATAAATACGATATATATTGAGGCCGTACCCTCCGCAATGTGCCCTTACATCGAGCCGGTAGGATAAATTGGTTTGTTCAGCTACCCACTGGGTCTACAATGTCCAAGTGCGATGGGTTATTACATCATGGCCAAGATCCATAAGGGAACCAAGCAGCAGTGAGGCGGTTAGCATGTAAAATAGTGCACACGTGTATAAGTTTTCTCTACCAGTTAATAGCGATAGTATTACACTTAAGTATAACACAGTATCTAACAATTATCAATACTATCCATTTCATAGGGGATGTTTTACTAATTGTTAATAATTTCAAGTATCAAATGACCATATTTATGTTTTGCGAGGTGGGAATGTGCTTAAAAATTACTTATACACATTGATCATCCAAATATTATTTGCTGAGTTACCTTATCCATTTATTAATTAAATGTTTTATGTAATTCAGAAATGTCAGCAGAAGCTGATTACACTGAGGAGTGAAAAAATAATTCTTTTTATTTCTGTTGATGAAGTTTTCGTGATGGGCGGAAAAAACACATGGGACCTTCTTTCAATGTTAATGAACTCAACGAGACAACTCACGGTATTTCGAATATCATAAGAGTAGACTTTCATTTGTGCTAAGGACGTTAATCCATTAGAACAACGTGGTGCGCCACTCACGGTCACGTGAAGGCAAATTACGTCCCATTCTATTCACTTAGAGGGCCAACTAGGTACTTTCATTCAGGATTGGGCTGAAGAACATTACATCAAATGACTACTTGGATACTCCGGGGGAATAGAGGTATGATTCGTCCCAATGAGGACATGTCTAAAATTGGTCCCACAGGAATGCGTTCTCATTTCAGATACTTTTTTTTTGTAAGTAATTAGCGGACAGATGAGTCCACCGATTTTAAATTTAAGCCCATGATCGCGGTTCCATTGATCACCAATGTTTGCGGTTCCAGTCGATAAATAAGTATAAGTAGTCTAATTTCCTAAAACCAAAACGTTTACACTGAGTATGAAGCTAAATAACGGAACGTAGGAGTATAATTGTAATCGTCAAGATAGGAGTATTTAGTACGTGTAAGGATATACCTATCAATTTACTATAGTACTTTTTCTTTTGGCGCTATCGAATCACGTTCCAACTTGAAACCAGAAAAGATTGGCACAAACGTACGTCTCCAGTTGGCATCACACATATTCCATTGATCAAGGAGTTATCATCAGTTCGATTGAAACAGAATTTACTCAATCAAATTATGAGTGAAATTATGCCCTAATTTCCGAAATAAAAAGTTTAATGATAACTGCACACGCTCTGCCTTCTTTAAAAACATTATTGTTCACAGTTTATATCATGCTTGATAAACGAACTTCGACTGATTTGTTTGGAAGGGTGAGAGCTTATCATCGCCAAATTTTACAGCAGCATTACAGCATTACTTTAACAGTATTGCAAAAATCAATATATTTGAATGGTTGGGGTTTTAGTAAATATAACGACCGGCTAATGACGCTTGATAATTTCTGCTTCAGGGCCGGTTATACATTTTTGGGTACCGTATAAAAATGATCTCTTTTTACTAAACTTGGCTTGTATTGTTAGGCTTACATATTGCACTTCTGCATTATTAATATGATTCGTGCGTTTTTCTATTTTTGGGCGTTCTTGCAAATTTCAATAACAGTTGTAGTGTACAAGCATTGCGGCCTTTGTACGAGTTTCTTGATTTTATAATTGGTGATACCTGTTACCGACTCACACATGACCACATGTGCGTGGTTTTCTACTGTGAGATCTAAGCACACCACTAGATTCATTCTCCGTGCGTTGGTAAACTTATACTTGGTCTATCGTGCGTAAAAAAACGTTCAATAAATAAATAATGAAGTCGGTTAAAAAGCGGTATTGTTGTCAGTAAAATTGAGCCCAATGGTTTTTTCGCATAGCCAGAAAGAAATTACGATCTCCGATGTTTGTCAAATTGTGAGATCTCCGATGTTTGTCAAATTTTGATCTTTTCAGTTTTAAGTGTTTTCTTCATCACATTAATGCTGATTCTTATTCCGATCTGAACCTCGGTTGTTTCGAACGTTCTAGAATCAATCAATAAAATTAGTTGGAACTCCTTCTTGAACGGCTGTGGTAGGCTTTAGCAGATGGTGTACTCAGAGAAAAAGGACTCTAGTTGATTCAACTGATTTGCCCTTACGTTAAGGTCTGGTGACAAGCAGGGCGCAGGGAGACTCCTGAGAGCAGGATAGGTAGGGACCTTTCAATCGCCACTGAAGGCAATGGAAGGAGAATCGATTTGGCGAGATTCAACCAGCGGTGAAGTTGCACCTTCGCTCTAATCCCGTTCTCCCAGGAGCTTGAATGGGCAATCTTGAGAGTCAATCTAAATACATCACCTAACACGACAAATAGCAATCCTTGCGAACGTCGTTCAAAATCTCAAACAAATAATGACTTCTATTGATTTTAAAGGGCATAGCTCAAGATCTTGGTTTTTAATCAGTAAAAATAACTAAGTAGCGATTCATACGCGTGTGGTGCAGCAAATGTGTAACCCAAGGAAGTGTAAAATATTATTCATGTTACTAGCCACCAAGAGACTGCGTATGAGTAGTAAGTTTCCCACCTGAACCCCCTTATGGGATGTAGCCAGTTGGTACAAAGCCATTGTACGAATTCTTCGGTTGATATCCAGGATCTCCATTTTTCTTTGATGATGTTGGGAGCATAGATCCACACTTCTTACTTCATAGAGCTTCATAGCTCTTTTGGCCCTCTAGTCATTTTCAGTCTGTGATTAACTTTCCATGTGCAAGACTGTAGTTTTTAGTTTTTTTATGTTCAAAATGTTTTATTTTTAAATTATTGGAGAGTAGCTAGGTTTCTAGTCAAGGAAAGAGTTTCGAGAATTGGGTGAAAAATAGTTTATTTGTGGAATTGGATTGGAATGATGATGACGGGTTGGAGGAGGTGGAGATGAATGAAATGAGGATGGGCTAAATTGAAGGAGATAAGCTGAAGAGGCCACCTTAGAAGTCGGCGAAACGTTCAGAGAAATAAAACGAATGAAGTAAGAAGACGATCTATGCTCCCAACATCATCAAAGAACATTGTACGAAGGGCCAACTGACGATATCACAGCGCCAGTGGCCAACTACGGAAAGGAGTTAGAGATTTCGTGACCCTCGCGCTATTGTTGGAACGTGAGTATGCAGCTATTAGGGAAACAGATTGACAGACGTTCGCTTTGGTCTAAATTGATTTGAATCATTGTTCAAACTAGACACGAGGCGAGACAGATAATAATGACAACGGAAATGTGAGTCCTTGATCCTTAAATTCATCATATCGAAACCTAATTGTATACGTTGGAAGCCAAAAAATCGTCGAATTAAGTCGGCCATTATCACGTTTTACAGTCGCTTATCTCTACACAAAGTGTCTCGTGATGCCGTGCTGCGAGAATCGGGAGCTCAAATTATCTCGAGGACCAAAAAACCGAAATTTCGGACTCGATACAACTTCGGAAATTTTCTATGGAAATACTTGTGTGAAGAACTATCAATCATCGATTTAACGTTCCAGCTCGAAATGCGACCGCGATTAGAAAAGACGACTCAGCGTAGGAGAAAGAGCAGGAAGCGAATGGCTTCCACGCTTAGGTTCTTTACCTCGTCTTCGTTGAATGGCCTGCAATACGCAGACCACGACCGGACTTGCCCGAAGAGCCCATTCGTCTGCCCACTGCTCGCACGGTTGGCTTCTTCCTGCTTCTTTATCTGCTCTTACAATTATTTACAATGTGCCCGTTTGTTCACCGCAATGGTAAGGCAACTCACGAACAAGTTGGTACGGTCTTTTCGCTTTGTTCGTATACTTGAGGTTTCTATTTATGGCCGTTGAGTGGCTGCCTTAACTTCTTGGATACTATTGCCATTGACCATCGAGTTCCTTAGCAACGTTGACAACTTCAAATAGATCCATGTAATAGGCGAAAGATGACATGTACAGCATGCATTTCAGAAAGTTATACGTGCGAGTGAGTACCAGTGAAAAGGCATGAATTGATTAACACAGGAGGCAATATTAGGTATTAACGTAAGCAAAATAGATACCTACGTTAGAGAAATTCAAAATAATTGTGATGCTTCTTTCAAAAGAGGAGAAATATTGAAAAAAATTTAATATTGACTATTGACTAGTGAAAAATATTGAATATTGAAATAAAACGTTGACGGGGAGAAACGTTGAAGTTCAATTAAACTACCATCACTCGACCGCCGTTGTTATTTTAGCGATTTGAGTATCGGAAAGTTTCACAAAAGCGATGGGGCTATTTCCTACGACTTTTCTTTGCAAAGTAGGTACAGTAACCACAATGCCGGAGGCACCGCGAAGTAAGTTTCGAATCTTTAAGTGCTTTTCTTCTTCGAGAAGAATGTAAAAAAAATATATATAGCATCACTAAAAGCTTTAAAATAGGACCCTGACTACGCTAAGTGTATATTATATCAGAGAGATTCGAGAGAGCAGGAAAAACGTGCCTGTTTCACGAAACGCCCCGGGAGCACCTTTTTAACCAATATATTATTCCGTTTAGACCCATCCTGACATTTTGCGAGAATTCCCTCGCAACATGGTGAACTCGAGATAATGTTGAACTGCTTTCATACCCACTCGCCGAGCTCTAGGTCGCTTTCAGTGAGCACCAATGCTTCCTCAACTCATCACCGGAGCAACTATGTGTATGAAAAAGCGTGTTTTATTTATTTATCTCACGCGAAACCGCGCGTTTTTGCTCAAACGATTGCCGCTATCGATCTCAATTGAACATGAAAATCACTGTATTTGGTACTTCGATTCATTAAAACTCGGAAATATCGTCAATTCGAGTGGTATTGTGTTATTTATATAGACCAATTTAACTTCATGTAACCACGCATGAAAAATTTCGGTTATATTTTAAATAGAAAGAGAGAATTTGATATTTTCAATGATAAATCAAATTTGGCTGTTTAGTGAAAATGAAGGACCGTGAAAATATGGGAGTATATATTGACTTAAGTTGGAAACGTTAAAAACAATTCATAACTGAATAAAAGTTGGTTCTATCGGAGAGAATAAGAAATTTATTGAAAAAAAGTCGTTACAAGTTAAAAGTGTGATCGACCCCTAGCGAGTGAGCAATCGCGTCGGTATTCACCCTGTAAATAGGTAGCACGAAAAATACAATCAGGTTTTGTCATCGATATCGACTCAGTTTGTGCAAACGTTGAGCTCTAGCGCCCGCCGTTCCTTTTTTGTTTACCATTCAGAAACACTCTCAATCGACGTTGCATGATATTATTTGCTCTATTGAAGCCGCGTCAAGCTCGAATAAACGTTGATACTGGCACTTACAAATCCATTCGCTCGGGATTTCCTATGCAAGTTGAGTGTGATTCTTTTCAGGGCAAATTTGAGTGATAATGGGGGAGAAGGCGGGCATGTCGCACAATCATACGACATTATTTCCGAAGACACGAACCTGCGTAAATGAAGGTGTGGAAATTCGTACAACGTGGGATTTTGTTGATGGATTTTCCATTGCGATAAAACAAATCCACCCACATCGTGTTTGGGACACTACGACCTGAAATATAAGGCTATACTACTTCCCACTCTCTTGTTATAATGTAAGCTTTCATGTGTTCAAACACAACCGGGATTACAAAAAAAAAAAAAAAAAAAAAAAAAATCCACTTGAACATACTACTGTTATGAGAGTGCAAAAATGAGGATTTACTTATTCCCATTTCTAAATATAGTGTTACCACACTAGCTTACTTCCATACGCACCGTTAAAGTGAGTCACCGTCCTTCACTTTAGTCCTATACACTATTAATTGAGTAGGCAATATAAGGTTGGTTGCAACGTATTTGTTTTCAAATTTTCTCTGCATTACTCACGGTTGATGAGACGTATGTAACGGTAGATTGTAGCCACGGTCATAACTTACCTGCAACAAAAATATGAGTATAAAAATTACGAGTTTGAGGAAATTTATCGTAATTATCACTGCTACGGACTGAATGGATGGGAATGTTAAATAAGCATCAATATACAGACAAAACAGCAATATTCCAGAATCGGTAAATAATCTCTTAATTACTCGGTGTTGATTGCGTATATATCATTCAACTATATATTCTACCTAGACTATATTATGCTGTGTCATTCGCGTAAACAATGATGAGTGTTGAAAATGGTTGTTCGGACATATTATATCAAGGCTTCAGAATATTAAGCCATCAAGGTTAATTATTTCCCAAGTTTCAAGTATTAATTTATATTTATTTTTTTCTGAATGCACCTTGCCCACAAAGATATTTGATATATTTGCATTAAATGTCTCAGACATTTTATGGTACTAATTAATTGTCGTTTTACTTATGATGAGGAGTGCCAAGACCGCTGTCTCCGGTAGATGTACATCATAACTCCTGCTCACGTCAACCAACTCGGCTCGCAATACACTGTACTATACGAGCCCTATACTAACATTGGACCACTGACTGAGGTAGTAGCATGTCTCCCCGACAACTAACCCTAGCTACTCCTAATACCACTCAACAGAGACGATGTTATATCGCGCTGGAGGTTCCATCTATATCACTGTTTCATACCTCCTATATCAAGGGATGGTGCGAGTAAACTCACCTCCACGTGAAGAAGAGGCGATGGGAGTGACAGTAATTTTTTAACGCATAGCAAATCACGCTCATTATTGTGTATTGCAGGTTATCTGTGCTTTTTTCACTTTGAAGTATCGGAGGATCCAGTTTCACCATCAACGTTGAACAGATTATCATAACTTATTATCGCTCACCTTGACTTGAAACTTCAGGTTAACAATTATGAATACGAAAAAAGAAAAAAAAAATCATTAAAGGCCAGTTTCAACACTTCTGGCGTATGTGAAGGCTAAATGCGAGTTAGTCTAGGGATTATGGTTTAGGAAAGTGCTTGTTATCGTTTTCGTTTCGCTGCAAATTATATTGTTTTTTTTTTCTTTGTATAGTCATATAATGAATATTTTAGTAACCTTTGCTTCAGTTATGGTTTAATTAGAAAATCGTCTACATTATTAAATAGTTACTGAGCCAAACAGTTGTGAACGTTCCCATTTTACAACAAGTATACTACACTAAATTACGGATTTTGAAATTTACGTAATATAATCCTCAACGATAATAATAAGTACAGAGTTTTAATAGCAGTATGACGCTGAAAGTTCCTCCTTCAAAGCAGTCTTGAGGTCTGACACAGTCGTCTCAAAATTTGAAGAAAAAATCATTAATCATAAACATTTTCCCAATGCAATTGGGATCCCTGGACTGTAAATGATCTATAACGAAATACCGGCCTGTGCATAGGAAGTTTCAGTAATCTGCCAGAGTCGCGCGGTCGTAGATGCCGGACATGTATTTAAACGACTGGCTATCCAAACTTTAACATTTTAAAGACACCGGCGGCCTTTTCCAATCTCTTTCGTTTCTAATTTCCAACCAAAAGCTCTCTAAACGCCGCAGTGACAATTATGCTCATTAAAGCGGTATCTCAGCATTCAACGCCTTTTTTTACGTGTTCCCCGTTCTCGCCGTTCATATCAGAAAACGCCACTGCTGCATAGTTAATTAGGATCGAGGAGCTGGTAGACTCCCGGAAGCCTTTTTACACACAGATGACACCTGCAAATCGTGCAGTAGCGTTTTGCTCACCCTAACCTCATTTTCAACGTGACGCAGTAACGGGTAGACGATTGGAAACTATCTCTGAATTGCTATTGAGTATGTTGAAATGTGGGCATTATTACAGGTAGTTCATATCATTGACTCGACAGTGTTTTATCAACGGATCCGATTCGGAGTAAGAGCTTTGCAATTCGTAAAAACAAGAGTCTCCAATGGTCCCCACGATTCGCCATCCACTTGATGGCAACCATAAGAAACTTATGATTTAACTAAGTAACCAAACTCCTAAGTTTTTTTTGTAGGTTGAGGGGGAGAAAAACGAGGCGACCTCTTCACCATTTTCTTTATATTATTCAGCCGAGTACTTTCGCCCGTTCGGGCTTCTTCAGGGCATTATAGGACCAAGGATACCTATGGCCTCCAGAAAAAAAAAAACAAAAAAAAAACGGAAAAAAAAGAAGTAATGCGACCACCTGGAGAAGAAAAAAAAAAACTCCTAAGTTTAAGTTTTGAAAGAACACGACATGTACTAAACCTCTCTAATCTGACAAGCATTCGGACGAGTTAGGGTCAATTTCTATAGCTTTACTATCTCTTGACTTGATACATCGTGCCGATATTTTCAAATTCTCAAGAAAAAAAAAAAACAGCTCACGAAAGCTGTGATACCATCAAATCTATCAATCCTGTTATGGTATCATTTGATTTAGCGTTTGAAAATCGATTGGCATTGATATCAAGCACATCAACCCATAAATAAACCCCTCTTTTAAAGCCTCCAGCGAATGCTCTTGGTTTGGAGTTAGCGATCTCGCTGAAGAATTGATCCATGATTGATCCATCATGAGTCCAAGTATGCTTTTATTGTTTTTTTCTCAAAAAAATCTTTGCGGCGTACGGTAGATGGATCAATTCGTTTTAATGTTTGGACTTCAGCTACATGCCTTGAAACGTTAACCAGAAGACCGCACCATTTGAGGAAAATGTCGACACACTTCCATTCGCAGTCAAACTGCCGTTCCTTTCAATTTTCTAAGAAAAATTTTAAACAAATCAAAATATCCTACCCTTTACAATATTGCCGAGAAAAAAAACCATTTTCGTATGAGTTTCGGTAAAAAAAAAATAATCCTAGTGCCATTATGCTCGTACCTTATAGCCATAGGTGGAAAAAGATGATAAAAATACATGCCATTAAAGAAACCGATATTGACGTAGAACTAAGGAAAAGATTTCTTCACTACTTTCGCTGAGAAGCGCTGATTCTTCCAACATCCTGAGCTTTTGAGTAGAAGCGAAACGGGAAATACCGATCGCTGTAGATCCGTAAACAAACCGCTGAAGGCTAAAGTCTGATTCGGGCTATATCACAACTCAGGTTCAAAAAGTACGAACTGGATGTTGCGATGTGGAGGAAAGAGCTGACACGATGGTAAACTAAACGAGGAATACGAAAGAAGAAAGAAATGAAGGCGCCGCTCAAGGGAGGCAAAGGAGAGAAGATAAAGAGTGTATACAGTAAAAGCGGGCGAAAGCACAGCGTGAGTAGAAGTAAGCGAACAAAGAGAGAAGAACATTGGAGTTGGGGATAGAGAGAGATACATCAGAAAAAGAGAAAAGGGATTCGAAAGTAGCTGGGAAAGTAACGGAAAACATTTCGGGCGAAGAGATGGTGACTGCCTAACGCATTAAGGGGGCCTGAGCTTCAGGAGATCACAAAACAATATTCAACTCACCTTTCAACCCAATCCCTCCGAAAAAGGGTCAAAGAGAGGAAAAGTATAAAAACTGATCCCACATTGTAACAACACGCATCATCACTGAGAGCTCGCAGTTCTTCACGAAGTAATCTTTCTGACCAGCCCTCCGCAGGGAGAAGTGTTGCAAGATAAAAGTTGTGAATATATTTCGTTTCGAAGAAATGCTCTCGTCGCTGCTTGGCAATTGGTCGACTAAATTTGTGATTATAGCTCACGCTCTGACGTCACAACGTTTTCAGGACTGAGCTCGTTCAGACTATAATCATGATTTAAAATCAGCCATCAAGCAGATGGCTGTAGCACGCTCAAGTTAGGCCGAATGGTATTCTGCGGATGTCCTGACAATAGGAGCGGGGGCTCACCAGAATCGTCAGTACTATTCGCGTTAGTACGCGGTAACAGTTTGTGCGAGTTCGAAAAAACTAGAAAATGAAAGAAATGTAATGATGGGCACCTAACGCCAATGAGGTAGACAATGTTATCTAGGCTTCTAACCATACGCATGTATTACGAGACAGAATTTTTCATAGCATCACGATATCGAATATTATTGGACTCTACTGACAACCAATAATGTGGAAAATGTTCCAGTTTGCGCGCTGAACCACGGACGAGTGATAAATCCTGAGCATCGCAATAGAGTGTTCGTAAATCCGAGAGGTATTTCAATGTATCACGATACGAATATTGCACGCAGTATACATCCCAGGTTTCTCTGTGGTAACGAGAAGAAGGGACATCCAAGATCTCTCCGTATGGCGAAGGTCTCGCATGGAATTCTCAACCACTAACCTCTCTGTCTATCTTTCAGTCTCAGTCTCGTAACATAGACCTCCACCGACCAATCAACCTGGTGCCATCAAGACCCGCGAGGCTCCGAGCTTGTACGTTATAACAGATGCTCCCAGCCAACTATAAGGGATCACAAGAGAGAAAAGATTGTTAGGGGTCGGTATCTTCTTGGAGAAAGAGGGGGAATTGCTCGACGGTGGCTGTGCAATAACACTGATATAATAAGAAGCAGGTGTTCTCTCCTCTGCCTGCGCCAAAATTGAACGGGCTGGGCAGATAAGAATTTTCAACCTTGCCATAGTTTCCCAAGAGAATGCCTAAATAATTAAAGCTTAAAACTCAGCGAGCAAATCCGTAAATTCGCTTCACAGAGTGCAGAGATGTATTCAACAAACGAAGCTTAGTCAATTGATACCAAGAAAACCCCATAAGCAAGGTAAACACTATCCGGAGGTTATTAAGAATCACTCCTAGACTTTAGGTTGAAATTTGTACGGTTTACAATAGTTTTTGGAAAATGGTAGTACGAGAAGAAAACATAATTCTTGAAAAACGAGGAAAACTTGAATTGTAGTCCGAAACTAAACTTTATTTTATTTTTTTCTTAGTAGAAACATTTCAATAGCCCCTCTGACTAGTGACCATTTTATTCAAACAAGAAAACATAACTGGAGTAGATTCTTTACATAATATACTCTTTTTATCCATTCAAGTATGACCTTGGTTCTGCAATGGTGTGGGAGCAATTGCCAGTTTCTCATTGCCATCTTCGTCTGTGTAGATGAAAGACTTCGGAAAATCTCTATTAATTCGGAAAAGTCTATTCCAGTTAATCTTTTTGACCATCGGATTTTTCTTTTCAGAAGGCCACACTGAACAATAACCTTTTCTCCCTCCTTAAATTTGAGCACGCTCTTCGAATACTCCGGACGAACTGGATTCCGGTGGTGGATCATCCCTTTCCTTCAGCATGTCTTCGCTAATTCCATCCCTTGCTTCAGCTAGGACTGAATTAAATTCCAGCTTCTTGAATTCAGACAGAAGTATTGGTTATGATTGATCATTGCTGTCCCCAAGGATTTTTCCAGCGACCTGGAAAAGTGGGATATAATTCGAAGAAGTTTTTTATTTCGCTCTCCAAATACCATTTTCCTCAATGAAGCGTTTCATCTCTTCGGTACGAAATGGCTGATATCGTCCGCCGCAATCTTTTTAGCCATAGTAATGTGTGCGATGGACTTCTGGTAACAATGACATCAGTAGAACCTTCGTCCACAGCTTTTGCTTACACGAGTCTTGAAGCCACGTCGATAAAAATAAAAATGACCGGGTTCTTACAGTAAGCGCCGATTTCTTCCCCTTTCTCCAGTCGTAGGGATTCGAATTATGAATGGCAACTTTGAGGAACGAGAAATCACGATTTCACAGGCTTGGTCGTGCATTTCAATTTAACCAACTGGCACAAATGACAACTTCGTTCATAATTTTCAATGACTTTCTTTATACCTCATCATTTCAACCACTACTTGATTTTTTTGACAACTTTTTCAGGGGCATTGTAATGCCCTACCTGCAAAACAAACCACTTTGAAATTAGCCGAGTAAAAAAAAATTATGTGGGTTTTAGAAATTTCCTTCACTCATTTTCGCAGGACTTTGTGCCGCACAACCATGTGTTGGCACAGTTCCTCGTGCGGTTCTATGCTCAAGCTTTCGAGAAACATCCAAGGGTTCGTATTGATAGAAGTTTGAAAATTAATTTGGCAACTACTAACTAAGTTAGAGCATAAACTATCAAAACAGGCATAAATGCCGTCAGGAGAAGTTTTCATCTCCCTTCGTTGAAGTAATAAACACCGAGAACAAATCATCGAGGCTAAACGATCATACTCGTACGCTGGCGCTAATAGAGCCGGACAAAGCCTCTCTTCGAAACGACCTTCTTCCCGAGGCCACCCTCTCGGGCCATCTCACACCTCCGTACCCCCCTTGCACCAGACTAAAACGCTGACATTCCTTTGCTAAACGGCTTTTGGTAGCCAACGGATTCTTTCGTACTTTAATAGAAACGGCTATCGAAGTCTCGAGCTTAGTGAAGCATAGCAAGCACGTATAAAACCCCTAGTGAGTATAGACGTTAAAATGCCTAGAGATAATTCTACCGTTACGTCGGTAAACCATGGCAGCGATATCAAAAGAGCCACAAGTGTTCAATAAAGATCAGCTCATACCTTTGATATTCAAGCGCTATACGTACAACAATGACGATGAGCCAAATCTTTCAATTTTGATCTCCACAAATCGACTCCAAGTCAACAGCTCCGACGAATCAAATTCAATTCCGCTAATTGAGGTATCTCTGCTTTCTCCCCATTTGGTTAGCTAAATTTTATCTCAGCTATGTTAAAAGTTCGCCAGCAGATGAGCGAACAGCGAGATGCTACGGAAAAACACGCAAGACCTATTCATTTAATTATAAAGACCGAATAATTTCAGATGCTATCATATCTACGACGGTTATGGTGACATTTTAGAAATGATAGAAATACGAGGTTCGTTTAGTAGATTGTCGTTCCAGATTATTTCAAATAGTTGATACAAAATAACTCTCCTCCTGTTCAAACATGCTTGAAAGAGAAGGTGCTGTTCCCAGTATTTTCTCCGCAGCCATTTTGAAAATTAATTTTGCAACAACAGCTACAACACAAGGGTACAAGACTCTCATATTGATTCCATTGCTGTATAAGATAGTTTTGCTTTTATTTAAATAGAAAATAGAGATTAAAAGAAGGAATTTCATGTTACACTCGATGAATAAGGAAGAAAGTAAACACCGTATTGGAAAAGTAGAAGGAAGCCAAACTAAAATGGTCAACGATAAAGTTTCTAATGGAAGGTGCGACGAGGTTTGTACCGCTGATTACTTCGAACTTCAAATCCGCGTTCCAATTAGCAAATGGCTGGCTAATTGCGAGACAGTCCAATCTTTGGGTCTTAGCTGTTACCTATTTTTATTTTAGGATACTGCTGGTTACCGTTCCAAGTATTGGTATGGAGTACCGCATAGCGAACTGCGCCAACTAGTTTCGTGCTACAGGAAGGTCTGTAATTGAACTAAGAGGTGAAAAGTTAGTACGGTCAGAAGCTGGTTAACCTCTATGCTATCTACCTCAACCAGATATAAAGTTAACTTCAAATTAGCTGAATAGGCAGACGTGATTTTTCCTCATCACTTGAACGTTGATTGAGAACGATAGAATGAAATTTATTTTTCATATTAAGTAAAAAGTAAATAAAGTAAACAAGGAGCTCCACTTTGGATTTTCGTTCATCTCTGAATATTTTCCCGTTGTGGACGTCGTCAGCTTTTCCCATAGGGGAATCAGAAGATTGTCCATCAAATGTGCACTTATTAATTCTGATTATTCTGAATTATTAATTAAATTATTAAATTATATTAAATTAAATTAAATTATTAAATAATTAATTAAATTAATTAAATTATTAATTAATAAATTCTGAATTATTAATTCTGTGGTCTACTCATTGCCTCACCCCCCTGAGTGTGGAGGACGAAAGGGCGGGGCAAACATGAGTTAGACTCCAGCCGGATTCGAACCCGGCTCCACCGTGTCGAGAGCTAACGCTCCATACCACTACACCACGGGTGGCCCTTATTTTTCATTGTATTAGGTATACATACAAAAATGCAGACGCTTTCGAGGAATTAGTCCCCTAGAGGGGTACAGCCCGTGTTAGAGTGACTGTAATATGAAAAGCAATTCACACTAGCTTTGGATGACGTGTACAATCAGAAGTAGCGTTTCGAGTGTGGAAATGAGTCAGATAAGCGCGCCGTTTTTAAATCTCATAATTAATGCCACATTATCTTTTCATCCACGACATACCATACCTGAAACTCAATTGAATGGAATGGCAGCGATAAGGAAGGCATTTTCCAAAAGATTATGTTTAGAGTTTTCCTGGTGGCAAAGACCAGGGCAAAGGCCGTCATTACATATTTCGGTTCGTCAAAACATATCGTGCGTGTGGGTTATCGGAGTGATGAATTGACGATATTCGTCGTCACCCGCCATGCAATGACCTGAGAGCACGGTCGAAGTTCAGGTGCTAAGGGCTCGAGCTGAAAAACGTGAGAATCGAGTGTTGAAAAATGCATTATTCATGAATTTGCTCACTTCTTTGCAGAACAGTTGTTTCATTTAGGAATTCAACACAGTAACCTGTAATAGGCTGTATATGAAACACTAAATATATTGAAGGATAGGCAACGAAATGCTAACGATTATAAGGTACGGCGCATTCGAGTCAGTACTAGCTTGAACTGGATTAAATTATCCTTCTCGAAAAATTAGAAGCCCAAGCAGTTGATGATAAAGTCCAAGTACGTTCATCACAAGTGAACAGAAAATCCGGAAATTGAACTCAACGGTTTTACGTATGTGCCCGATTAATTACGAGAATTATATTATCTCATTTCCATGTTAAAGTTGATAGACAAACAATTTCAAAATCAGTAGAATCAGAACTCAGTAAGTTTTTCTACTAACTGGCTAAATATTTGATAGGCCCTCCTATAAACTCTTCGCTTACAACGCGTTTCGTAGCAATGGAGCGCTAAAGGGCTTTACAAGGCTTCTACGTGTATTCTGTATTCTGACTAATTAATAGGTTTTGTTATCCGATAATCATGTTGTAATAGAAGACGTACAATGAGAAGATGCAATGAAAATGTGGTGAAATTCGCCTACATTTTGAGTTCGTATAGCAACGTTTCTAGGTTCTGTTTTGTGTCAAAGTAACTTAAATACTGTCTCCGTTTTAAATTCATTTTTCCAATCATTCATACGCGAATTCTCGTCAATTAAAGCCTGATGTTCCGAAATGGTTTATTTCAGAATGCTAATAGTTCGATCATCAATTCAAACAGCAGACAACTAAAGCTGTAAAATACGAGTATAACAAGGCCTAGAAGTGATTTGAAGAAGCCTCTCCTGTAATGATGTTCAAAAGGGATAGAGACAGAAAGTTGCCGTTTTAAACTCGTCCCAATCACGTAGGTGTCGGATTTTTCTCACAGTAATACAGGAAGGTGCTCGAATTGTCGTTCAACACCCCTCTCGCCGCCCTGGCTTTCCTTTTCAGATCTCCTTCAACGAGAAATAAGTTATTCGGCGGGAGGGAACAGATCATTGAGTTTCCGACAGGAAATGCCGCCGGGACCTGAATGTATTATGTATTTTAAAAAGGGCGTGAGGAATAAAATGTTCATCTCCGCCGCCTTCTTGTGCCCTCTATTTTTCGTCAATATTCGAGTGCCCTTGGCATTACCCGCGGAGACGATTGAAACACGCGCTCGCTTCCCAACAGACAAATCAAATTATCATTACAATCTTTTTTGTGAGTATATCCCGAGCAATATTCATCCAGCAAGAGACGTGTCATACGTTTTTCCAGAATCTCTTCGTTCGTATGCGAACCACCTAATGCTACTTCGTTTGAGATCGATACAATAATCTACCGACTCGCGAAAATTACTTGTGTTGCTGATGAGATATTGAGCCTATATGAATAACACATACTACTTCCTAGATAAGCGTTCAACGTCTTTTTTTAAATCTATTTTGATTTCTACATGCAACAAAAATCGATACAAGTACATCAACGGTTATGATATGCTTGAGTATTTGCTGTAGTCTGTAGAAGACGTCCGAGTTTAATCATTCCGGTTGCACACGGTACATCCACGTTATTACTTCTGGTCAAGTTTATGTATCTAGTGCGTTTTTGTGTTACGGGCCTATTCCTATAGGGACTAAAAAATTCCCAACTTTAAGGATTTCGTCCTAAAACAATATAATATTCGAGTCAGATGGCCTACCAATTATGTTATCGATTGAATTTGATCTGAGCGATTGTTGTTGGATTGTAATTAACAAGCGTTCATCTGGGTACTCAATAATATTCCATAAGTTACTATAGCGTGTTTCTCTCCTTAATACAACCTTAATCGATCTCTTCTTACCATTTTTCAGCCTAGTATGATTGATTGAATTGTCTAAAGAGCGGAATGTTTTTCTCTCTCTAGTTAGGAAGTCATACATTTATACTTAGAAATTCACCTGCCGACCAGAACACGGTTTTACTGCTTGTTTGTGAGCACCATTTATTTCTTGTAGTGTTGAGGGGGAGAAAAATAGGCGAATGCGATTCTCTGGATTTTTAATGTAGCCCGGCCGAGCACATTCGCAATCAATAATTATTTGTAGAGGAGACCAGCGAGAGAGCAGTTTCAAACCTTCGAAACACGATTATTTTGGACGAGGTGGTAGAAATTCAATTATCGAGTGCAAGTAAAGAACCTAAGTATTTTCTCGCCTTCTTTTAATAAACACATTCTAACATTAGTCATTCCCGCGATGAAAGAAAAAGAAATGGTTTAGATCTCTTAGACGCTTCAAGATCCATTAGAACCTTCCTTAAAAGATGAACCCAACAGAATTCAACAATAACGAGGGGTGGTTTAGTTTTATTCTTTCTTCAAAGGGACTAATTTATTGACGACTACTAGGTCGGTCTTCAGTCTCACAGCGACCAAACGACCCATGTTTATGCCCTTCGAACGGCTTTCCGATCCGACCCTCGTGCACCATTCAACGACAAGTAATTGTTTTTGTCTGCCCTTCTCACGTTCGTCTCTCTCGATAAAATCGTTTCGCAAAATGTTCGCCGTTGTGTTTTCTTCTTTTTTATAAATACAACACTGACTTCCCACAGTTGTTAATACATTGTTCGCCTCGTTCCAAAACCCTACATCTATTTGATCATGGTTCAGCACATTCCGGCGGTTTTTTTACAGCTTCTCTGTCTCTTTCGTTGAGCAATGAATCGGCAATAAATTAAATGCTTAGAACAGTGAAATGTTAAAGGAGCAGCAATTTCTTCTTTTCAGAACAGAGTAAACGTTGGCTATTGTATCGAACAATTCTATAGCATTCGCTGAACAACGTATTTTCAACCGACTTCAAAAAGAGGTTGTACTCAAGTTGACCTGTCGATAAATATTCTCATCACCACAATTATCCATACATGCTTCGTTTTGTAATTGTTATAATTATTTTTCCCATGCCATGATTATTGAGCTGGTCAAAACGTCACACCTAACATGACAGAAACACCTCTTGGAAGGAACAGGAACACTGAAATGAACCTGAGATTTGTCTCAAGATTTTCAGTATCAAATATCGGCGGAGGATATTGAAAAACTATTACGCGCATAGAAGGCTGAAACGAGACACCCAAGGAACGGTAGAGCTAATTTTAAAGTAGGTATTGTGGTATTCCTAACTTCAGCAAAATTACTATCCCGACTGAAGTTGGATATCTTATGTGTTTTTTAGAGCCATACAGAGCTACAATATGAAAATTATGAGGTTTTTCGGTACATTTGGCACGTCTGCTGACAGTTTTGCCACGCACGTTATAATAAATGTACTCGATTAAAAATTGAGCTGATAGAGTAGATTAAATACATGGATTGATTAACAATATTGCAATCTTTATTTTCTCAACTTCACATAATATGTGAGAGATATTATAGCTGTTGGCTGGTTGAGGTCGACGTACTTACTCATCAGTAACCTTATTACCTAAAAATGTGAGCATTCAATTATCGGAAGGACGAATAAAAAATCTAAAACTGGAAGTTGAGAGGGGTGTCGATTTATATAATGTATAAAGCTTTATATAATAAGCTTGCATGAAATACTACATTATAGTATTTCATAAAAGCTTTTCCGCTCATTCGGGCATCTTCAGGGCTTCTCATATTCATCCAACTTTTCATTGTAGATAATCGCATGTAGCTCAAAAACTGCCAATGGTAAAGATTCAACACTAGTTCGATCGAACCCGTTCGCAACACTATTGCTGCTCACAATCAAATTATTTACTAACAAGCCGTTTGAATAAATAACTTCCAGTTTACAGCGGGACAAATTCTTTTCGAGAATGGACTTTGACCGTCTACAGCGTCTGTAACTCAGCTCGTCCTCCGATCCTTTAAAACTCCCTTGCCTTTCCTGCTACTTTGCTCATGAAGTGAAGTGAAGATGAGGCACTTTATCCTCACACGCTAGCAAAGTTGCGAGGGAACCGGCAGGCCGCTTTTCTATAGCTAAAGTTGAATAGCTTTGGAAGGAAGTTTGGGAGCCCGGGTCCTCGACTCAGCTACAGCAAGAGACTTCCTCTACTTTGCCACTTTCTCGTTCTTGGCCGTTTGAGGAAGCAACCACTCACTCGACGGTTCCGAATCCATCTATCGGTTCAGCAGCTTCGAGCGTGCTACTGAAACGAGAGTTTCTTCACAGGCGAGCCTTCCATCCCGTTAATGAGCTGTTACAGAAATTGAATAGTTAGTGGCTCCTCTCAGTATGCAGCTTCTGCTGACAGGGTGTTTTCAACAAATTGAGAAACGACTTTGCAAGAAATGAGTGGACCTAAGTTTTCGTTGAAAGCGAGTAGACCTTAGATCGGCGGATCCGTCGAATACGCTTGTACACTAATCCATAAGCTAACCGACCGGTATAAGACCGTCTAGCCCTACAAGACTTGAAGGAGAAAATAACATTTTGTACCGACCACGAACTGAACGAGAAATGTTACACGGAGATCTTTCGCGCCTTCAAAAATCAGAATGACTGGGTGTTTTAGATATTATTATTTTTATTTTTCCCAGCTGGCTGAGAGTTGATGATAAGTAGATAAATACGCAACATTTTTAATTCCTATTGTCTTGAAAGGAAAAAACGCTGCAAATGATTGTACAGTGGTTTATTATTATTTCGCTTCAATATTGATTTTAAAAGACTATCCATTTGTGATTTTGAATATTCCGAACATTTGTGAACGTTCCCACCGGAAAACAGATGGTAACGATAAGAGAAAACTCCGTAGCAACTATTGTAATTTTAATCATTTTTATTTTTCTTAATTTCCTAATTAAAAGCTAAACTTATTGCCTAACGATACAGCTGGAGAGAGTGTTTGACGACCATTCCAATGAGTATAGAACGATTTTTATAGGGCCAAGAACTCTCGAGTTATACCCTAATGCCAAATTTCTGAAAATCTCCCGAATTCGGCACAAAAGCTGCGATAACTCGAGAACCAATAAAGCTATCGACCTGGCGATGGTCTCATTCGATTCAGCGTCCAAAAATCTATATAAATTGATACCACGTACACATTTTTCTGAAACACCCTGGAAAATATGAATTTTCTCCCTCTCAAAACCCCCCAAAAAAACCCTTAAAATTGAGCTAGCAAGTTGGTTCAAGAACTGTGCCGTCGTAGGACCGAGATTGATTTTTGGTGAAAATTTCAAGAATTTAGCTATTATAGTTTGGCCGGAAAACTGCTAACGGCGTACGGCGTACGGCGTACGGCGGACAGACAGAATTTTTTTTATTGGATATTCGGATTCTACATGCCTTGAAACGTAAAACATCAAATTTTGAGGGGGGGTTAGAAATTTTTTTTTCTTGGGCGATTACAATGGTTTATTATTGAATAATAAACCAAAATAAATGTTAAGAATCATCTTCGTTGTTGCATTTCTTTGGCCACTATTCTTGAATAATATTAAGACGGTGCTCCAATCTATACGAATTTTAAAAATGTAAACAGATCGAATTTATCAAGGGTTAAAGTTATAAAATGGGGTGTTCTGGGGATAAGATTGGTAGACAATTATTGGTAGACAAAAATTCAGCATAATGATAGTTGATAATGTGTATATCAATAATATATGCTTCATTCTTCGTTTCTTTTGCACTAAATAGATGAAAAGAACGTTTAAAGTTGAAAAATGTGATGTTTTCGTGTATGAACAGTCTACTAATTTTGTTGAATAACGTAAAAACGGTTGAAAAATGGACAGGTACATTACATGGGGAAAATATGGACAGTTAAATTACCTATATTTTGGTATATTCAAACATCTGAATTGACGACTTTTTGTCCGAGTTATCCATTGTGCAAGTTACAAATCTTGGAAAACTTAAAAGTTGAAAGGTCTACCTCGGCTAAAACTTTGCTCAAGTTGAAAAACCCAATACTTTATGATACTATGTACAATGCAATACCCACCAGCTACATACCAAATTATAGCAACTGATTCAACTATAGGTTCCCACTCTCCATAAACAAATAATTAACTACTCTATATAAATATTGACAAGGACACCTACACCTCAACTAATTGTAAGGTACGGCAGTTTGACAATACTAACAAGTCTATTACAATGTATGGTGTAGTATAATGTACGTAAATATTAAATATTAATTAAATTAATTAACGTAATATTAAATATTAATTAAATCATCATAATGCACTCATTAGAATAGTCTGGCGCAGTTTGATGTTAGAACGTGTATATCATGTACTTTGAACGGATACCGTCATTTTTCTCATAACACCAGTCGTTCGGATATCGATAGAAAAGCTGAAAAGTTCGCGAACTTGGTGTCTGAAAAAAAGCATTCATCAACTGTTGTTGGTCTCAATTTGTCCGATCCGTATGTCCGGGTCAGTGAGCATAGTACAACGCTCAGCGGCCAGTCGAAGCCAGTCTGCCAAAAGTTGTTTTGTTGTTTGGCAAACCTGGACGGCGGTGTCGTCTTTTATTCCTCCCGACCAATCATTCAACCCTTCTTCCGCTTCATCTCAGCGTTCGCATCTCCCACCGAATTCCGCCAGACTTCGAATCGAACGGAACAATAATCCAATTTTGGTGGTTGGACTGAAATATACCTTCAGTATCGCCATAACTACAGGTCACCATCAATATCACCGAATAATGAGTGTGTTGAAAACAAATACCAAACGGATTCTCTAGCAGGGCGTGAATCGAACGTGATATGAAAATTACTGGTTCTCACCAAACAACTTTTTACGCTTCATTCGTTTCATAAACATGATCTAGTTCAAACTAATTATTTATTGAGTCATCTCACGGTGAGCATCAACGTTTTGAGGCTGAGAGCCAGAAGACGTCTCGATTTCGCTCTCAACGTTTAACCATCGATTTTATCACTTCAAAACTGTGAAAATAAATTACTCAACTTTGTCCTTGAGTAATGTCCAACAACTGCATTGTTAGATATAACAATTTCCTTATAATTCCTATCGGTTCACATAAAATACTCGAATAAATAAATTATATTTTGCTTTTAGCAACACTGACAGATGTAAATAAATTTAAACTTGACCCTCTAGAATCTAGGATTGACCAAATAATATTTGCCCCACTCATTCTCACTTCTTCAGTTGGTATTTCAATAAATAACGCTTAGCAAATTCCTTGGAATAATTATCGAACCCCGAGTTATTAATGAAATTAAGTATCGTTTATCAAATAAATAACAACCTGTATTGTTAGTCATTATACTTTCGGGTATTAGGTAATTAATGACATCGGTCAGACTTCAAGTGACAGTGTGTGTATTCACTGATAAGAGCGAGTATAATCATGACTAAGATGGAAGAGGTTTCTTCAACCCAACACTAGTGGTGCTCATACTATACAACCCGGCCGTCTTGCCGTAATAGAAATTTTTCATGATAAAAGCAGTACGACAGTTACAAAAAGACCGCAGACTAGAATTACCGAGTTTGCTAAGATTTTTACCGATGGGTTGTTCAAATTTGTTTTGTCACAGGTATTTAGAGAGAGTTTCGAAGCAAATATAACTAACGGATGAAATGGCTGTGTACTGCAGCGTACCTCTGAACACTTCATTTAGAAGTAAATTTACTAATTTGTCGTTCACCGTTTGGCACACACACCGTATTTCTGGGTTTTTTTCTTTTGTTTTTTGTTTTTACCTATTTCGTCTTTTTTATTTTACCGTTTATATTTTGGACAAATAGAGATGCAATTTAGAGGGAACTAAGTTTGGTGCATACCACATACCACCAACATTTTTTCGAGATCAACTCTTTTGAACTGGTTTATCAGTCACAAAGAATTGTAGTACATGATATTCGAGTAGCTTTAGTATACTTCGATTCAACGATGAAGGTTCCACGGTATTACCATAGTAGTGCAACATTTCGTCGAATTTAATCACAGCCGTGCTCTTTATACACCAATTAGTCGGCGGTGGAAACTAAACTGTAAAATATAAGGGACTCTAAGTCAACATTTCAGACTCCACAGCTTCGAAATGGATACCGTTTCGGATCCATCAGCTAATTTTGGCGCCCCCACATGAAACCAAAATCGTTCAATTGGGTCTGGTACACCTGGCGAAAGTTTGATTGATCAATCTCACCCCAATATTCAGTCTGAAGGCAACATCTGAGGTCTGAGGTGGCATTAGTTTGGCAAACGATTTTCAGAACGAATGGTCGGACGAATTTTGATTCATGCCTATTCCCGTTTTCGCAGAAGGCTCAGGTTAACAGCGTTTCAGTATGTTTTATTGGACGAACACAAAACGAGCGAACGGACAGTGGAACCGTTGGCAAAAGGTTGGGGCTTTTTGTTCACACCCAATTCTTCGTTGAAACCCTTAGCGTCATTCCTAACCTCCCGCACTACAATCCACGTCCTCATCGCCATTGTTTGCTCTCACTGGGACTTCTTACACACCGTGATTGTCCCGCCCGCTTACAAGATTGGAAGTCGAAAAACGTTCGCGAGCTACGTGCTTTGGGTAGTGGGACCATTCCTACGATTCTACACTACACGAACGACAAGGGTTGATAGCTATTTCGTTTAGCAGGTGTACGCGCAACGAACAATGTCTCATTTTGTGTGGCTGCTTATCACCACTAATTGTTTTCACTGATACTGCTCATTTCGCGTATAGCTGCGATAATCATCGGCAATGTCCGTAGTATACGACGTGTGCTCGGAAAAATCCATTACTATCAAATTACTTATAGTCGAACGAGTTTCAAAGGAAACCCTCGTTCACGATGAACACCAGTCCTGTTAACAGATCCGTCCACGGAGTTGGAAGTTTTCTCGAATAGCACTTTCATTGATTTAACAATTAACTGCAAGTCAGAAATCACTCTGACCGATCATGAAATCAATCATTTGAAACCTAACCATGCGTCATAGCTTTGGGAGAAAATTTTCGAAGCGTATTATAATAGGGACAGTTGGAAGAATATTGTTACGAATAAAGAAAGATTTTTATGTAGGCCTAAAATGTTCGGGGAATATTATCGTTACGTACGAATGCATTTTTCCAAAAATCTATAATTCCATCGAACTGCAATAATTTGAGAACCGTTAACAATAGTTGTTGTCTCATTCAAATAAGCCTGATAGAATGCATGAATTTCTATACCTACCCACAATACCCCTTTGGATCGGGTATTGATAGTTTTTGGTCTTCGGGCAAGTTGAAGGTCAAATTGGAAAACTACTCTCTGCTCCGATGAATGATGATCTCAAATAAAAATCAACTGCAATTTGAATCGCTCGAGGAATAGGAGGGTATACCAAACTTTTCCCCGCAATCATGGTTTCGTATTGCTCCTCGCATTGTTTAACATAAATATTGTTTTTCCCTCTAAACCTTTCAACAATGTAAATCACTCATGGCTATGCAAACGAAAATAAATATCTCGCTTCCGAACCTCTGCTTGGAATTCGAAAAAGGTGGGACAGAGAGCCTTGAATCACGTCGACAAATTTAATCATCTATTTGCGATTATTGCGTTCCAAAAGCCAGATTCAAATAGCGAACAGTTTTATTTTAGCTTGTCTCATTTCTCACGTTGGGAAACACATTTCGATGGTACAGTGTCCGTAAAAGATTGTCTGTAAAAAGGGTTTTGGACATGATCGAATATCGTATCGTTGCGAGTACATCATCTAAAATACGTAAACATGGAAGTAATTCGATGAAGCTTACAAAAATTAGCCTCTCGCCTGATTTCGAGTTCATCAAATGACGTCACACTTTTTTGTGTTAAGAACTCCTTAATCATCCCTCTAGCTCCAATTCAACAGTCTCAGCCTTGCTGCTCCAACGGACAGTTGATAAGGTAAGATTGAATCTAAGATCGGATCGGTTGGACGTCGGACGTTGTGAGTTCTTCATTTCTTCTCTCCCATTTATTTTGTTGATGAAAGACTGCCGCCGGCTAAGAATATATAACAAAAGCTGTGGGAAATGGTGGCGACTTGATTACGATCCCGGCGATTTCTTGTTTATGCCGCCCTGACCCCTCATTTATGGTTTTATCTATACAGCCGGCGCGCTATGTAATCAGCATTCATCGTGGGCCGGAATTATCGCGTGATGTTGCCACAACCTCAACCGCGTAGGCATTTGCCGCTACGTAGCGAACCCTTTTCTCGCTCGATTCGTGGATGTATAGGCAGTATTGTTTCGCTTTTTATTGGCGAGTCACTTTTCGTCGCGCTCAGTATTACTCCCGCCGATGCAACAGCAGGGGTCGTATTGGACCTACTAGAGTCGATGAACGATATTTTTTACCGTCGAGTTTGATTCAACTTTTCTCCCTCGGCCCTTGGGCTCAAACATGAAAATGGTCTCGAAGAAAAAGCCTTCCGGATAATACGTGAATAAATTAAGACGCCAGCGCTGCCTTCCCTTTTTCACATCCCACTTTGACCCGGGAAGAAGGAGAGATTTAATATGGCCAACCAAAAACTTGGCACCTCATTTTAAGAGAGTAAGTAATGGCCAACATTCTACTTGGGGCTCAAACAGATTTCATCTTCTAACAATCCGGAAAACAGCAAGCCCTTTATCCTCGGCTATACAGCCTTTAGGAGTGGTCCTGCGATTTTATTTCTCTTCCTCCACTCGTACTTTATCCGGAGACCGAATTTTCTATTTCGTTAGTGCCAGCCAAGCTTCTTTACTGAGGTGCTTGTAGAGGGTTCTGAAATGGGGCCGCCCATCAAACCGAGGGAATCGATTCTTCTAGCTGCCAAGAGGCCAATGAACAGCCATACAGCGTGGTGAAACTTTCCTCCAATGAATATAAAGATTTTTGAATACTTATATCCACGTAGAATGCGATTGGATTAGGGGATGCAGATGATCAAAGATTTCCCCCTCAATTTCAGAACAGTACTATTCTAGTGTAACATGTTTTTGATTTCCGGAATGGACAAGAAAAACATTTTTACTCAAACACGGAAAATTTAGGTGTTTCACTAAGATGATTGAAGATTGAATGATTTGCATCGCTGAAATGATTTTTCGCATCTCCGTTTCAGAAAGATTGCCAACGGGACATGAAAAAGTTTCAACTGAAAAGTGCGAAACAAACCTAATCAATGGAATAGTGATAAAGTATTCCAGAAGAAAGAATACTATTTTCGACTGCCTCAGCTCTTCCGAAGTAAATTGAAGATTTCATTCCATTCCACTTCAATTAGATTTTACATGCAAGACGTTGGATTTTTGCATGATGTGTTTTCGATTTTTTTTTTGCGATTTTGAATTTTTTTTTTTTTTTTTGTGGGAGGCATGCTCTGGGGTCACTCCCGATGTGATCATAAATGGCAACGTTTAATAGGTCACCAAACACACACACATCACCAAACAGACTATCGATAAGGTCGTCAGTTTGATGATTTTCACCCTTGATGAAAGCGAATGAATTTGTAAAATTCTGTCAGGTAGCAGATGAATAACTGTTTCCTTATCGTCCTAGTGATACTTTTTCCTACGTCAATGCGAGGCGGTTCGCTGACGGCCGGCGGATCATCTATCACGAAGACGAACAGCCGCTCAAAAACACTCAGCGAGGCTTGACAAACATGCGTCCTTTTTCAAAGCTGGCAGGAATACAAATAAAACCTTAGCTCCCTTCCGTTCCGAAAAGCCTTTGCCGTTAAACGTTCCATATCTCTAATGCCAGCCAGCTCTCTTAAAAATAATACATGCCAGCCAAAGCGAACCAATTTTAATTCAGCGATGTTTGCATTGTTAGGGTAATCTCCAGAATGTCAGGAATCATGTTGTCTGAAAATTTCGAGAGGGTGGGACGTACTCCGTTTTTCCTAAAACACTCTAACGATTTTCACAAGGTTGCCTGCGAAATGTTACGGACCGACCGACTGATAAAATTTATTGTGTTAAGTTTTAGTGTGAATGCCGAGTATACGTCTGTCGCCACTTTGATTTGTTTCGTATTGAAATATCCGTGTGCTTGACGAACACGTGGAGACCCCGAAATCATTATATATAGGTATAAATGTCTTCTAACGAAAATAATACAATTATTCGAATAGTCATGATAAAAAAATTCAACATAACTGATCACATGAAGTCATATTTACGTAATAAATATGAAATACAAACAAGGTAGCTAAACTTGTTCTGAATTTAACCTTCAACCCGGGGATGTAAGAGAGAACTATTTCACAACTAATTTTGTTATGATGCCTTGTCTTGGTTGTTCGTCAGGAGCAACCTCCAATTTTCAAAAAATTTTTATTCCTTTTGGTTGTTGAGAAAAAGTGAAAATACTTTGAGCACTTCCCTCTCACTCGCACACATTAGCCTTAATACAATAGAACATGCTACTTCAGTATCATGCTTGATAATGATCACACCTCCGCTGTATCAACACCTACTTAATGCATCTCCTGTTCCAAAGGCAGCAAAGTAGTCGTCGTCTAAAAGTTTTTCTTCGACCAATTTTTCTTTCTCATTCAATATTCAGACTCTGCGTGTTTGTCAGGTCATGACTTGTCAGGTAGTAGTTCATATCTATCCTGTCATAAATTAGCGAACTACATTTCATATTCCTTCCAATTGTACCAACTCGAAAATTGATTATGATCTCGATACGAATTTCACAGTACGTTGTTGAGGTGAAAAATATTCGGCTACTTACAAAGCCTTTCAATAGGATCCCATTGCTTTTTCATACTCGTCCCGTCAACGTTCATTTCTACCGAGTTCACTCCAGCGTTAGATGATTACAGAATCCGTAATACTAGGGCTCTCCTCGTGAAAAACCAATTCCATTTTATACCTCCGAGTTGCCGGTGCCTTTATGAAATGGCTTTATTCGCCTGGTATACTGTCGCGTGGATGCTCTACCGTTCCCGGCGAGGAAGTTTAATCGAATGGTTTTATTAAACATTTAAAGTCGCACTTCTCGGAAACTTGTTTGGTACAAATGATATCAAATGGCGTCTTATCGTTTTTGTAGTGTTACCACCGTCCTAATTTGTGTTGCGGTTATATGGTAAGTATATTGCAGCAATAATAAGATGTATCTCTCACAATTTACTAAGAAGAAGAAGATAAAGACTGTCTAGCGCGTATATGATAATGAACCTATTTCCAGTACTGGAAAAATAATTCAGCAACTAATCATTGATTTCGATGAGAACGACGTTTAAGCAACATTCGACTGAAAAACAATCACTTGGCGATCAGTCAACTATCATCATGAATAATTTAAAATAGAAACATCCTCCGAGAAAACAAAAACATAAAATACCAGTCCTAATCGACACATTTATCAGTAACTCGCTTGAGTAACACGCTCACATCCAAATTAAACGTCAAATCTGTAGCACTTGAGATTTCACCAATATATTCGATAATTCACCAATGTTTCTATATTTCACCATTAAACAAACGCTTGAGAATGGACAGGCACATTTCTTAGAGAGTAGTATATTTAACTTCTTAATTTGTTTGAGCTGACGACATCTTGCAAACACGGCAAGATTAAAATTGATAATGTACAACAATTCAGTGCTCTAGTGAGGCTAAGAAAAAATTAGCCTGCTTCAATTTGACTACCTTTTGTCACTGGTCGATTGTGAGAGCACCACTAAATCTATAATCAATATTTTGTGATCAATTTTAAGGTAAATTATTGGTCTACGATTTTTCCTGTATAGTATTTTTATGTAGGATTATAAATAAACGAAAAGATAGCCCCAGGGAGAGGGAAAACACCATTATAAAAAGGTACCCTCCCGTCTACCCTCCCGGTTTAGTAATTTCACTAAATCCAATCTATTAATCGCTCAAATTGTCCATTTCTTCAATTGTCATTTGGCCACAATACAACTAAAGAAAAAAGAATAAATAAATACAAGAAAACCTACAATTTTACTCTTTGATATTGATGATTTTGAAAAGCTGTATTTTTTTAACCAAAGGTTGTAGAGAAATTTGCATTCAAATTGCAGTAAATTTAATACCTTATAAAAAAAAAGAATTTATGCAATGCCCTCAAATGGTCAATATAAAATGTCTTCGTGCAGAAAGCAGTTTATACGAATGGATAGCTAACAAAATTGCATGATCCCATCGAGGAGATAAATTATGGTTGTCTATCTCATTGTGACGCCATCCGGATAACAACAAATACTGAGATTAAAAGACAAAAAAATATTGGAAGCTTATTTTACCTCTGTCTAAATTGTAGGATACATTCATTGTTTATACTCAAACCTACAGTTCGAAAACGATCGCCAATAGCGTAAACTGCGTCTGAAAGTAATCGTTCATTTGTCTCCTCGCTTGCAGATTGAACAAACGCGCTTTGGTATATATCTTTAAAAAAAAAAAAAAAAAAAAAGTGACCGCAAACAGTTACCCGGAGTTCACGTGAGTTAATTAACGGGGAATACTATAGTATCAACTGCTTGTCATACAGTTACATGCCGTGTAAAATAACCGTTTGCCGGTGCCCGAATAGATTTTTCAATTTCCTGAACGCCTAAAAAGTCAAAGAGACATAGTCCTTCCGTTTCATCACGAAGGTCTTATTTTAAGCCCGCGCAGTGGGCAAGTATGAGAGTATCAGTGAACATGAAGAGTGTTTAGCACGTTACTGCAAATGCCGACGGACCCGAGCCTGGACCATTAATAAAGATTGCTACAACGAGAAAATTACTCGTGCGACGGCCCGTCGAGTCGACGGTAATTGCGCAGTGCAGAATCACCACACGGAGGTCTTATCGGGCCCGTTTCCCTTTTCAATATCATAAATTTGCTCAAGAAGTAAATATAGTTTCCGTTACACACGCAAGAGCAATTTATTTTGGTTTAGCCCTCATTAACCTGTGTCGTTGAGAATGAAAATGGAAATTTAACCCTTTTCAAAAAACGTGTAGAAAACGTACTGCAGAAAGTAGTTCAATATTACCGATAAACTTGGTGGTATTATTGTTGGTGAAACTGTTGTATACATTGCTCTAAACTACTTTCGATTCTTCCTAAAGCTTGTAAGCTTTGAATGATAGCTGGTGTTATAACGAGTGGTGTCTGGTGTGTGTGCTGCTCAATTATCGATTCATTGAACAATTTTTAACTTTGAAATTAAATAGTGTAGAACATGGATTTTATGCGTAAAAATCTTCGAACGTAGTGGAAACGGGTCATATGTATGTTTCACGGTTTTAACGTATTCATAATTCCAGTGGAATTCCCTGGTTCCATATTATTGTACAGGGCGTTACGTCCCATTGTGTTGGGACATAGCGCCTATTCTAAATGACACTCTCTTCATCTTGGCTTCATTGACGAAAGGTGATATTATAAATAGACTACTAATAAGAGGAAATATCCTGCTATATTGAGGTGTTGACCTCATCAAGAACGGCTTGGCCACTGGTGGTCAGATAGAATGGAGCTAATGCCAAGCATGGTCCAGGTCAATCTCACTTGGCTGCTTTTAAACCCTACACTTCTAACAGACGTGGAGAATTTCTGGTTCAAGACATCGAGTAGGGCACGGAAGGTGCTTGAATGCAGTATGAAATCGAAGCACCGACCTTTAGCTTGCGTCGTTCCCTAGCTACTGTTAAGCCGGGAATACACTTGCGCCGAGGCAGGCCGCGCATCCTCTGAGCACCGAACGAGCCTGCCTCGGCTCGCCGCGATGTGATTTGCCGCAATACGAATTTGCAAGTGAGTTTCGCCGAGGCGCGCGTGCTCAGTACTGATCCGACTTTGCGCGGTGCTTCGCTCGAGAACTGAACGACCAAAATACCGTCTACACTGAGCACCGAACGAGGCTGCCTCGGTCCGTGCTCACTTTGATGTACCGACAGCCGATGGCTCAGGCCGCGCACCGCATGAGGCAGACCGAGCCTGTTCGCAGCTGTGTTTAGGAGCTGTACACACTTGAGCATCGCGGCGAGCCGAGGCTGCTCATGCGGTGCGCGGCCTGCCTCGGCGCAAGTGTATTCCCGGCTTTATACGTTGTAAAGGTGAACCTCCGTCGACGTACTTGTGCGATGTCTAAACACCTCCCACTTTGCCCGATTCAGTAGAACGCGAACATCGATAATTATTACTAGTAAGACTGTCAACATTTATGAGCGCAATGTCATGACTATAATGAGAATACATTTCTTCGCACTTTAATTCCAAAGGTTATTCATTTTTACTTCCATGTTTACGTAGTAAATGGAAGTACTGTGTCTTGACTGTGTGTCCATTTGTCCGTGTGTCCGTGGTCAAAAAATGACACAAATTGTCATATCTCCGTGAAAAATGAATTAAACTCAATGACATGTTCAGAAAATGCTTTCCTTGTAAATGTGCAAAATTAGCCATTTCCGGATTTTGGATAACGCACAGTACTTTCGAGATATAAACGGTCAACGTTTTTTCTGTATTGATTTTTCCAGGCTATATCAGGTAATATTTTTTAACGTTGTACTCTTAAAATGTTCATTATGGGAAGCAGATGATGCTTGATTTTTTGTATGTTGGGTCACATACCGTACCTCGACTTTATGAGCTTGTTTCAAGGTTTCGCTAATAGTATATTGTATTTTGATTTTCACGGGCGGCAAAAATCAATATAATCTGTTTCGTATAATAACTGTTTTGTTTGTCTTGTACGTTTAAAAAGCTTCTAAATAACCTTAGCAGAGCGTACGTTTCTTAAACTAACTAAATGAATTTGACAAAATTGATTTCTAATCAGTAAAAAAAAAAATAAAAAATAAAAATTAATGAAAAACTCGAACACTGTTCTACGCTCGCCCTCCAACACCATACGAAAATAAATGAACGGCGCCTTGAATGTAGTCTAGGGTGAGAAAATTGAATTGCCTGAGCTGCCATGTGCTCATTTGCCCAGTCGATGTTACGGGTTTTCTGTGCGCCCCAATTGAACGCGAGGGAGTGTAATAAACTGTTTAGTCAATGCGAGTTCTCCGAAACCATTTCTTAATTCATGAGTTCGGAAAAACAGCACCATGTGTTCTACAAGAGGAATAATCCAAAAAAATTTATAAAACAATGGATTCGTTCATGTTTATGCGAATTCAACATTACGAATAATAGCAATACTATACTTATATCAGTACTGTTCAAGTCAATCCGAAACCTTAAGCAAACGTGTAAGTAGAGAAGGAGCTCTTTAGCTTCTTGCTACAGGAAGTGCAAATTGGTGGTTAAGGTTGGTTTATGGTAATAAGCTGCCAAGATCCGACATCATAAGACAACGCTGCCATCCCTTACACCAGCCTAACGTTCAATGGTTCATCTCAAGCCAACTTTCAGTCTAATGGCCGTCGAGAGAAGGGATACCTTCCTAACCTCACTTACCCACTACCCTCCTAATACAGATGAGGGTCGCACCATTCCGGCCCTATGGCGTTTGTCTCGCCATTAACAAGATAAGTTAGCAGAGTTATCGGCGATCGAACTCGCCGCCTGACGTTGACGACACTACGACTACTTCAGCTCAATTCGCCGGTTTCTATAACCATTGTTATTCGAGCATGAAGTAATCAACTGAGAATACTTTTTCACCATCCCACAAAATTTAACGTTTGGTTGAACAGTGCGGAACCATGCAATCCAATACTCCTTCAACAAGCTATAAGATGTAATATTTAGCGTTAGTTATTTGGTATTGTGAATGCTAAGTGGCTACGGTTGCTTATTAGCAATAAAATAATCAGAGGTGTTTCAGAGGGATTAACGATGTGAGTATTTTTGTATTAATGAAATATTTTGGCTAGTGAAACATGTTGGAGCTGCTGCTAATTTGATCCAATCAATTTCATCACCTCCATTGACAGCGTGATTGGACTAGGATAAATGTTATCGTGGTATGTGCCCGCGAATGTCTAGATGGGACAGATGTGGTTCGCGATGGTCTACCCGGTGGATCAGTCGCATTCAATTAGTCTCAATGGCAATCTGTGTATATAGTGTGGGTTTGCTGGAAGACTAGGTCGAACTAGCAGCCCTCACTTCAAAACCACCACCTATAGGTTCCACCTGTCTTAATTCTTCCTCCCATACCCTCCTAGGATGTCTAATTATGTGGATCAGTCCGCACAATAGAGTCATCGCCGCTCAGTAATTGGTTGGCATTTCATCCTTCTCCAATGATTGGCTTCCGAGAGTATCACATTGTGATTCGCCTCAATTATGTAACATCACTGACCCACAAATTGCGATATTACTGTGAGGTACCATAGCTGATTCGTTTGAGGGAACTCGGGTTTATAAATTCATTGAAAAAGTGTCCGTTTCTGTATCATTATTTACAAAGATATTTATTCAATACAGAGAAAAAAAATTTTTTTTTGGATCACACTTCAGGAAAATACTTATTTTCACCCCGTTGGTGAGATTGCTATAGTATGAGAATTTTCGCAAAACGCATTTTTATTATTTTTGAGATCTGCGGAAATATTATGCACAATCACGGTAGCCTGAAATGTATAAGATGTAAATGTATTCAGAGATTCAGACTTCACATGCGTATTACTTCAATTCCAGAAAGTAGAATAGTTTTTTTTTTTTTTTTTTTTTTTTTTTTAATCATTTTCTCCTGGCAGAATCAAATACTTAACTTCAATTTGAAGTTAGTACGTTTCGGCTCCTTGAACTATCTTTTCCCCAGAGATCTGTCGTTAAATCAATATCATGGGAAAACTTGTCGTCTGCTCGGATGCCGGAGCTAGGAAGAGCCCAAGTTCAAATATTCAGAGTAAGAATCCTTTTTCTGCCTCTCTATCTAGACAGTGAAGGACGTTCTCATCAACGGGTGGCGCGCCGGCGGCTCTTGTCGACTTTTGCTCGGTTCCTATTTCCGCTGACTTCTTCTCACCCGATCAATCATTCCCGAATTATCAAGTATTTACGACGTTTTCTCCTTCTTGAATTCGGTTCTCTATTCTTAATGTCAATTGACTTTGCACCCCGTTCGTTCCCCTTCAGGAACACTCAGCTCTTCAATGATTCTCTGACCGAGCTCCGTCTCACTAACCGTCGAACCACCTGCCGGCCAATAACGAATATGAACTTTCAAAAGCCGATTATTTATTTATCGAATGGCAAGTTGTAGGACCTTAATTGTGTTTATTTTCCCCCCCCAGAGACTAATTGCATCTTTTTGTGTTTTATGATCGGGTGGTTCTTCTTTTCTCTCTTTCTAAACCAACTCGCAAACTCACCTCGAAGTTTTACATTTAGGTCGATACTGTTTCTTCCAAACTGTTTGCTTACGCTTCGACTTTAATGTCCTGTAGAAAGTTAGTCCTTTCAGGCACCTTTGTTTCACTCGATGCACTTAAAAACTTCTATTTACTGGTCGATGGTTATTTGCTAGTAAATAGTCTCAACGGCCAGATTTGCCTGTCAAAGTCAGGTTGAGTATGTAAGAAGTTATGCCCAGAGTGATAATTTATAAAATTTTTACTCAGAGGCGAGAAAGAGCTATCAAATTCCTACAATTTGGTGTATTTAATTATGTTTTTATGTTATGTCCTTGCGGAGCTATTAACGTTTGAAGAAAAGTCAATACACGTTTTTTGACGTAAAGTGGAATATATCTCGAGAGCTATCATATACGCTAGCCATTTGCTTATTTTTAATCGATTCTACGTTAAATTTCCTTCATTTTCTTCCAAAGCAGCTAATCGTTCCTATTTCGGGAACGTGACGAAAAAAAATCCTTAAGTTGAAACTTCAAAAGTATGAAAATCGAAAAAAATTCGAAACATATTAATAATTGTTCGATTTTGTGTTTTCACTTTAAATTCGAATTCTACGTCTAATTTCCTGTAGGAATCATTAATTAATCAAATTTGAACAGTACTGTTAGTATTTGCTACGGAATTTCAAAGTTGAGGAACGTAGGAATGGCGTTGTATCAAACTGGAAAAACTGATCGTTGTCGTGAAATTTCCGCCGTTTTGACGTCATATTCGGATTCAGCGTTAAATTTCCTATAAGAATAGCTAACAGTAACGGTTGAAAACGAAAATTTAATTTTTCACTATTACCGAGCTCGGAATTTCGTCCGGCGAAAAACCCGATTTACGGAAAATAATTTCTCTGGCTCTGTTTAAATTTTTTTCACCAAATTTTTGCTATGTACGTATGTAAGGCGTTCAAATGAAGACTCCTGCATAATAAAACAATTGATTCGCATTTATTTTGACCCCGAAAATCACGGTTAAAGTCCAATTTTCAAGCTTTCAAAAACCGATTTTTTTGGACCACTTGCAGATTTTTCCGAGAAATAAAAAAAATCACAAAAATACATCTTGGTAAGACGCAACTTTCCTGAAAATTTCAGATTTTTATCTGTATTTAAAGACGAGTAAAAAATCGTTAACTGATCGGTTGAAAAAAATCGCAGGGGTCCCCCTTGGATTTTTCGCGAAAACTTTTTTGAAATAGATATCGCTCAAATTCAGCATAATGATAGTTGATGGTGTGTATATCAATAATATATGGTTCATTCTTTGTTTCTTTCCTGCTAAATAGATGAAAAGAACGTTTAAAGTTGAAAAATGTGATTTTTTCGTGTATAGTCCACCATTATTGTTGAATAACGCAAAAACGGTTGAAAAATGGATAGGTACATTACATTGGGAAAATGTGGACAATCAAATTACCTATCTTTTGGTATATTCAAACATCTGAATTGACGACTTTTTGTTTGAGTTATCCACTGTGCAAGTTACAAATCTTGGAAAACTTGAAGTTGTTACATCTAATTCTGCTACAACTTTGCTCCAGTTGAAAGACCCAATACTTTATGAGACAAAGTACATTCAAACACCACCAACTACATACCAAATTATAGCAACTACTACTAAGTACCACCTACTATAAAAATACCTATAGATTCCCACTCTCCATACACAAATAATTAACTACTACTACCTACCTATACCTATACTATATACGGAAATGTTCAAACACCGACGATGGAAGAGTGGAGACGACACGATAATCGGATGACCGACAACTTCTCTTTTTTATTCGCGTCATGCAATGTCATCGCGCGGGTGCGGTAAAACCAGCTTTAGACGATCGCATATGATGCAATATGAATCGGCAGACGTTAAGTCCCTTTTCGAAATTATAAAATTATAATGATGAAAATAAAAAATGTATAAAAAAACGAAGCGCAGCCCAAAGTTAGATACATCAGTTGCAAAACACGCACCATATGGCGGCTATAGTAATTGAAAATTATAACAATAATAACAGTAATAAATAATAAAAACTATTATCATTATTATTAGTTGATAATTTATTCATGAAGTTCAGCTAAAAATGATCGGATGAAAGCTAAGGAACTTTTTCTATGCTAACGATGGTGTATGATAACTATAGGAAAGAAGCGAAGAACTATACGAAAGTTCGTGGAGTCGCTTTTCAGTGAGTGATATCAGAATTCAAATTCTTTTGTAATCCGTACAACAGTTTTCACCAAGATAAAAGTTAATTTCGGTTAAAAAAAACTGTCATCCAAATACCTATTTGTTCATTAACGCAATAGTAAAATGATTTCTGGAATAAAACGCCCATCTACGTTCAGAACATCGATCTGAATTGTTAACATCCAACCGTTAACTTTTTTCCAAGCCCTTTTCGCTCTACGACCGTGTGAGATTTATTGACTAGGACGACAAAAATGGCCCACGGAGGAATTAGAGGCGAGGGTCCAAGGGTCTATTAAGGGTCATTAATCCTTATCGTTGGAACCCTTTTTGTAGAACGGAAAAAGAGCACACAGCGTGCCAAGACAAAATGAAGAAGATGAGAACACATTATGGAATGGCAAAGAGAAAATGGATTCCGCTTTGGTTTCGGCGAACGGCAATACTCATTCGGTATCAGCCATGACCACGGGTGTTGCCCATATCAAGCTCAAGCTGTAAAATTCAGCGGATGATCTCGGTCCTACGACGGCCCAATTCTTGAACCAACATGCTAGCTTAATTTTAAGAGTATTTTTGGGGGGTTTTGAGGGGGAGAAAATTTATATTTTCCAAGGTTTTTCAGAAAAATGTGTACGTGGTATCAAATTATATAGATTTTTGGACGCTGAATCGAATGAGACCATCGTCGGGTCGATAGCTTTATTGTTTCTCGAGTTATCGCCGCTTTTGTGCCAAATTTGGGAGATTTTCAGAAATTTGACATGAGGGTATAACTCGAGAGTTCTTGGAGCTATGAAAATCGTTCTATACTCATTGGAATGGTCGTCAAACACTCTCTCCAGCTGTATCGTTAGGCAATAAGTTTACTTTTAATTAGGAAATTAAGAAAAATTAGAATGATAAAAATTACAATAGTTGCTACGGAGTTTTCCCCTATAGTTACCATTTGTTTTTCGGTGGGAACGTTCACAAATGTTCGGAATATTTAAAATGACAAGTGGATGGTCTTCTTAAATCAATATTGAAGCGAAATAATAATAAACCACCACATCATTTGCAGCGTTTTTCCCAGGCTCTGTTTCAAAATGTCGCTCGTATATTTTTTGCCAGTTGTAATAGGAAAGATGTGGGGAAATTTCGCCGTAAATTCGCCGGATGGCGTCGATTGTTAGTCTTTCACGTGGAGCAGTTCGAATAAATGAATTTTGTTTTCCGTGCAATTAGTCGAAATTGAACAAAGAACAGGTTGAATGATTAATCGATAGATGGCTTTTTGAGTCGATGCAAATGTAGTTGAGAAAGATTTCTTAAATTTAACAGAGCATAATATAGTGGTCAAAGGAATTCTTTGAGGATCTCTCCAACCAAACGCTAAATTTACCAAAAGTTGGTACGTCTTACGCAATCCGAGCCAAATTGCGATTGAAAATAAGATCGATGGTGGAAATCAAGCGCAGTTAATGAATGATCAGTACTTTCATTATTTTTGGACGCCGTTTTCGTTGTAGCTGTTGGTGTAGGGGCTGGTGAAACGGCGTTTGAAGCTGGAAGGCAGCTCAGCTCCTGCTGAGCGTCGCAAATTACCTGGCGGAACTGGTGGCTCGCCTTTCCCCGTAATTAATCATTCCATTGTCCGCTGCCGAGTGGGAACTGTCAGAGCCATGACTTCCCGTCGTGGAAAACTAAAACAAACATCTCCCGGTCTAATTTATGTTTCAATCCACCGCATAATTTACTTCGCGCACCGAGAGCACTCTCGCCATGACCTTTCCCTGCCGCTAACTTTTCTGCTTTAGTTTGATTTTTTCGTTCGGTTTTATGCAATTATTTTTCCGCGCTACTGTAATCATCCGTCTCAATTTCCATTGATAAGCCATGGTTAATTAATTCACCCGATATCCTTTCCCGTCGCGGAATTTTCGGTCGAACGACAATTTGTCGACCCATCCTGGTTACTTCAAATCTCGAATTCACCACACGGCAATCCTCAGTTAAAACAAAATCCGACGTGATGAAGAGCTATCAGAACTACTCAGTTTAGGAGGGGATTAAGATTTCGTGAACGTGGGAGCTTAGGTGTCAGGCAACAACAGTCTGACAATTGAAACGAATTGAGTTTGAAAAGTTTCCGATGTTTCGCTACGAGAAACCGTTTCCGATCGGTTTTCTGATTCGAATCCGTTGCAGTTGAAAAGTACTAGCCGATCCAAAAGGGTTTTGCATGAGACACGAAAGAGTTAAGAGTTACAATAGCCAACGAGGGAATGGTGGGAAAAAGAAGTTGCGAGCGAAGCCGGAAAGTACGCGATTAAAATAGCCGTTTGCAAGCGACTTGGGTTCAAGTTTTTAGGGAAAACGAAACTGTATCCGTTGGATGCCTACTATGTGCTTCGTCCCTAAGGGGAAAGAACTTTACCCAGACTTTGATTGCACAACATGGAAACAGTGAGGATTGACAGCCAAATGACGTGATAGTTGTATAAAAACGAAATATCATCCGTGGCGTATTTTTTATTTTATATCAAGGGTTACCTTATTCTCCAAGTCTCAGATGCATGTTTGCAATATTCAGTTCACCTTGAGAAATTTTGAAATGAATCAACGGCGTTTTTTTCTTTTGTCATTCCAAATGTCCTTAAATCAATAATAAACAACTAATTTTCCCTCGCCGACGAGTTAATATTTACGGAAACATAGTGGTGAACGTTCACAACAATGTCGGTAACTATAATTTAATTACCTATATATTGACAAACATCGCAAAATCTTCATATTCAGATTCCCAAAAGTGTATATATATAAAAATAATAAATCGAATGAGTGTCGCAGTTGCGCATGTTGCAGAAACGCGGTAAATCTTACTCCCCCCTAAAACTCTTTAAACGTTTACGTAATTTTTGAAATGACAGTCAATCGAAAGAATTGTGCCATTCTCAAATATTTTTCGTTCGATTTTCATACATGAATGCCTGATAGTTGTCATAGAAAAACTCGCACAGTGAACGGACAGAATTGGCTGTATTCTATTTCCGGATTACACGCGCATTGAAACGTATTTATTTTTGTGAACGTCCGATTGGTAATCGCAATGGTTCGTAAACAATTTTGAAAAATCGCGCTAAATTTTATTCCATACTAAGTGAAAACAAAACAAAAGGTTGGTGCATTCTTTGAAGAAGACCACGCTAAAATCTCAAGAACCGTTGCAACGCGTTGGAGAGCTACTGTAGGGAGTAGACATGCTCGAAACACTCATTGGAGTTCTCGCAGACTTGTTGGTAGACATAGCGCTGATAGAACTAATTCAGCGTTTCTATTACCCCCGACACTGGAGAACAAGAAGAGACGTCATTGTCAACGATGGGGAGAGCCCGCTCAGTTTCGGTGTTGTCGCAGAAGTTTATACAACCGAGTCTTTACGGTCGGGGTGAGATGAATACCCAGTAGTCTCCAGAGACTACGATTGTTCGTCCCTAGGCAAAAGTATATTACAACATATAATCGCGAGACGTATTCACCAGTAGAGGTAATGAAACTGTGCCGATCGGGTACTCAGCTTTTCTACGACGCAGGGATAAAAAAGCTACCAGATCGATTAAAAAAGTGCATCGATGTGAACGGTGACTACGTTGAAAAATAGTGAACATATACTGAATACATTTATGTCAAAAAAGTTCAAAAAAAATATTTTTTCGATTTTTTAAAAATATGGAGACCTTACTTTTGGGACAAGCTTCGTAATTGAAGCCAAAAATCTTGGGACAAAAATGTCAAACTGCCCTGTAATGAGCCTATCAAGGAGAAACGCTACAAGTTCCTATTGCTGATGCCGATGGTTCTCGTCTGCACAACAATAACTGTATCAGACGCAGCGTTTCACGCTCCATGAAATTATTCGATAAATACTTGAGGGAAGTTTTTGAACCGATGTACCCAGCAATGAAAAACTGTGAAGATCGAAAGTATAATATTTAATTTAAGTAAAGTACACCAGGAAAAGGTGACTTTTTTCAAGATTGAAAAATTTTTGTCAAGTACCGTAGATACTGTAAAATAGGGTGACTAAGTGATTCTTAAGAATGTATAATAACTGGCGTACTTCACACTTTTCTTATGTCCTTTTCTTATTCTTGCATTCCTACCTCATAAACGGTTGGGATATGAATAGGATTTGGGTACAAATTCTCAGAAAAATTGAAGAAATTCCATTACCTAGATATCTTTCGGATCACAAGCATTGACGTGTTTTAATTGAAGTTATTGAGGGTGAAAGTTACAAATAAATGTTTGAGCACTTGATAGGCGAGATAACAATCTCTCTAACAATAACTAGGAGCGCGGATATCCGAATTTTACTTCCTTCCTCAGATTTGTTAGGAACTCCATCAGTACCAGGTAGTACACAAAGAAACCACAGAATCGAATGAATGGCGGGGCTTAGGTGAGGGTATGCTGAGTATTGCATCCGGGAGGAGACCCCTGGCCAATGTAAAGGAAGATTAGGGTCTCAGTAGATGCAAGAGCAAGATGTAACGATAGATGTTTGGGTGTACTGGATAGTGTGGAAGGAGAGGGTAGAGGTGCCCAGTAAGGCGCTTAGTATCCCACCTCCACCAGCATTTTATGACCATCTCCGCATTGTTGTCCCATGATAGAGAAAACCTGATTAGCTTGCGGTACGAAGGGATCGTCTAGGCAGCAAAGCTTGGAGTCCTCATCCTTTCACCGAGTTCAGGAACTTGGTCTGACGCGGGAGGGCTAAGGGTCGTGGAATTTCTCCCTCCTCACCAACCAAATCCTGACGTTTTCTCGCTCTAGTATGTCCGGTCAGTAACTCCAAATAATTGGTTGGATCTATTAAATTATCCTCTTCAAATAATATATTATAATGATAGTAACCTTTATAGAAAATGAGAATTAAAGTCCAATATCATGCTCGCTTGTTCTTGGAAAACAGGCAGTAATTCGTGAATACAGGAATTCATTGATTTTTTTTCTTCTCCAATTGTTCACAATATTGAAGCAGTGACCGATCAATAAATAATTGATGAATAATTGTATCCTACCTCGTAGCTCAGTAGTTCTCAAAAAAAGTTCTCTTCCTATCAATTAAACTTTTATTTTTTGGTTAAAAAATATATTATTGGCATTATTTTTGGGTTCAATAACTAGAAGTATAGAGGCCTAGATTAATGGATAATACCTACAATCCTACATAGATGTTACTTCATACACAATTTTCTGTGTAACCTGAAATTTTGGAGCGCAATAACTTCGGTTTGATATTGATGATGAAGCATGTTTTCTGTTTTTACGAATTCGAGTAGCACGTAGGGCCAATGATCCGAGCCCTATCTCGTCTTATGATTTCCACATTTACAGAGTAAATGGAAGTATTGGGATCGTTCTGATAATCAAATTTGAAACGAGATGTATTCCGAAGGAAACTCTAGAACACTACCTTCAAAGCGCCTGTATGTGTCTGAGGTTAAACGTGTCAAAACTTGTCAAACCACCGTGCAACAATGGAGAGTTTTAGTGACTTTCGCGTTTTTTGAAAACTTAAACGTGGGAGATTTGGCTACTTTGTTAAATCATTATGTCTCTAATGGTCACAACAATCCGCCATCCACACGTTTTAAGTTTTCAAAAAATGCAAAATGCACTAAAACTCTCCAATAAAATTCGATTAAGGTTTTAGAAAGTGTTTTACAAAGAAATTGCCATACATTTTTATGACTCCTTCGTCAACGGTTCAATCAACGAATTTTCCATCCCAAACCAACAAAAATATCGATCTTCAACGGACGACAGGCACGCCATGATTATCAAAACTTAAGTTACTCCATATTACTACCATCAAAGATCACAATAAATCGAACGTTGTTGATAACGGAAGGATTCTAAAGACACTGGAGCTGAAGGGGTTTCCAAGTATATGGAACCATCGTACTTTTCTCTGAATTTAGGAAAAAAAAAACTTCCATGACTGCTCCGTGTTAAATATTTTGAAACTTACTATTTTCGGATGTTCGAGACGTCTAGTGATGGTGACGGAGCGATCAATTGGCCTTCTAAGCGCACGTACGCCGTAAGTAAGCAGTTCAATGTAACAATGTTGAAGATGAGGAAAGAGAAAGGTGGACAAATAAAGAGTGAGTGATTGTGAGAAAAGGAAGCGTGGTAGGTACTGCCGAGGGCGCGAGGCAACAGTGATGAATGACAGTAGAAGACGAGGCAAGAGAGGAGATTGATATCCTCTGGCGTAGAAGACTGAAGTGAGGTTGTTTTGAAAAAGACAAAGTAAACACACTTGGCTGAGGCTGGGCACGGTGGCATATTATTCTTGAGATTCAAGCTGAGAAAAACTTGAAACTCGAACGCTGTTTAGACGCCAAGTTAGAAATGGAATGCTTATGCCATTTCGGCAAGTAGCACACCCGTAGAATGTGCTGGCATCCTAGATTTTTATCACTGGATAGAATAGCGGTCCTTTTAAAGCACTTACTTAAATACTTTTTCAGAGAAAATAGAAGTTCGGGATGGTCAACATAGTTTATTAGAAGAAAAGTACCTATACACTTCCAGGTCCACCAATAGATGAAGAAAATGATATTTTAGTCTATTTTATTATTCTATTCTACGTATAGAATAATTATATTTTCGTTGATGATGATTTATTGTTGATGGTGTATTTCAAACAGTTCTGATTAAGTAATTAGGCTGTTCTTAGGTTGAGTTGTTTGTTCTGCAATATGCTTACAACGGGCAAGGTTAGGGATGCAATGGAAACTGGAACTTACAGATTATAAGCGTTCATAAATCACGCCCAAACGGTACAAAAGCGGAGGCAATCTCCGAGAGTCAAATTTTTCCTGCCAGTGTTCATCCCAAAATAGATTTACGACAAAGTAAAAGATTTCGGATAAGTTGGAGACCGAATTGGGTTACGAAAACGGAGAGCTGCACAAGGGGCATCGAGCGACGATTTCCGCCAATCCTCCACTGCTGGGACTGCCCTTGAGTAAGAAGACTTCGGTCGAATGGAAAAGATCAAGTTGTCAAGGGCTGGTTGTTTGGTTTCTGAGAGTTTTAGATAGGCAGTCCCGAAGGACGCTTAGAAGACTGGGAATCCCACCGCCCTGCAGGTTTATTGGTTAAAAAAAAGTCTATTGGCGTTCTCGTACAAAATTGTTCGTTTCCCTTCTCTTGGCCACAGTGGAGGCTGATAAGGGCAATATTTTACTTATTATTGGATTTCCATCAAAAGGTCTTTGGGGGCGATCCTTCTCAAAGAATCCAGCGGCAACTCAATTGAACCTTATTCTGAAAAATGTACCGAACATTCAGTAATGAAAAACCTCGCGGGATATTATAGAATCCCTATAGATGATTCCCTTCGATGAATGTTATGACAAACTTAACGTATCTAGAGGTATTAACTACCAATCGTGCTTTGAGCTCGTATGTGTGTAAGAAATCAAGAGTTTTCCCCGTTCATACAACTTATAACATGACAAAAACTTGCTCTTAAGAACAGCTAACAAACATAGCTAGAAGCTATTAGAAGACATGTTGCCGAAAGAATTCGTATAATTGGATAGAATAATAAAATAGACTAAAATATCATTTTCTTCATCTATTGGTCGACCTGGAAATGTATACTTTTCTTAAAATAAACGATGTTGACCATCCCGAACTTCTATTTTCTCTAGGTAGGTTGAAGAAGGTAGTGAAAAAACCGCATAAGGTGAATGTACGTTGTGTGAGCCAAACAATACAAATCACGTTTTGTGAAACGGGGTTTTTTTCAGCAAGGAAACCACAATATGCAAAACGGCGACCTCCAACAGCGAGGATGGGCAAGTGGTATTCTCCAAGTGGACGAATGCAGGCAGCGCTATATATAATAAAAATTAAGAAAGGTGTATATTAACCACAGGGAGAATTCCAATATATTAACCACAGGGAGAATTCCAAAAAAAAAAAAAAAAATAGCCAACAGAAAAAGTCAATCAATTGTGAACGTTGTTACAAATCGTAAATCGTTAGCCGTCAAAGCGGGGTTTGAAAAATAGCGGGGTAGAAGAAACCGCCATTCGCAGTGAAAGTCGAACTTACGTTGATTCAATATTTTTTTATGATGAAGAAACCCTCTTCCATTGGATCCTCCCAATCTCCACTTTATCTTTGGACCACTCGGTAAACAGTCTGGCTGGCAATGAAGTAGCAAATGATGAGATGAGACTGTACGAACATATGAGATAAACTCAACTTATTTTCGACGTTTCCTTCAGAAAATGCTAGCAACAAATTAGAACAAAAAAAGGAGAACATTGAAACACGAATGACAGTATCAATTGACTGGCATTTGAACTCTTGCGAAGAGCTTACAGTGAGGGTTTCTGTTTTTGCCATCGGGAAATCCATAAAATGAATAGTATTCACCCCATTAGGTTTCTCAGCGAGTCACCCATTCTGAACAACAAACACGCCCGAACTCGCGAACCACTGAAACATTACCGCTTGCCTCTCCCATGTCTTCGTTGCCTATATGAGAAACTTGCCCAAACCCAGTCACTAGACGAGCGAACGAGTTGAACGGACGAGATTTCGCTCAGAATTCGCGCATCTGAGACCACTTGAGATTCTTCCGGCATGGCTTTCGTGTTTTCCCTCACTCTCACCAGTGTTCCCGTCGATCCTCGCAGTTCGCGCAGTCCGACCACCTACTCTTCGACTGTACTCGTTCTCAACAACAGTTAACAAAAGTTTTCTGTTTGAACTGCGTTTGGTTTGTTCCTCTTTCGGGGAAGAGCTAAACTTTTACTTAGACCCAGATGTGAAGTTCTTTTCAGCCACTTTTATCAGTTTACCTTTTGTGGATCTCGAACTTTACCTTACCTTCGCTCAATGATCCTATTCACCGGATCCAAACCCTCACCACGCGACTCTCTTCTGCCCGTCGATCGCCTCTGTTAAATCCAGCACGCACACGCCGCCTGTTCGAAGATTTCGTGCACAGTAACGGAAACGTAAGATAACAGGAATACGAAAAGGATAGAATCACTAGAAGAATAGAAAAGGATAGAATTCGGCTACTGTAAAAGGGCGAAATCGTTGTCAGAAAGCAAACGGAAAAATCTACTCTGGAGAGGACCCGAGCACAGCGGGATTGGAGCCATGGGATTTGACCGTTGCTCAGCACCAACTCTTCACAAAGTAGTTCGTTATTCTCTATGAGTAAATTCATTCATTTTGACTTTCGAGATCGCAAACTACGCGCGGTCAAAAGGTGGCCGTGGGGAAAATAGAATTGACTGGAAATGTCAAAACGCCATCGAATTTATAATACTGATAGAGCCATTGAGTGCATGGGTCAAAGACGACTGCTGCCCAATAGTAGGAAAACGATTGAAACTCGGTATGTTGTACAACGCATTGATCCATGGTTACTAACCGAGCTAACGGAGACAATTATATGGGCCGAAAATATCGAAAACTTGAAATGATTGTTACTTCAATCTTGTGCCAAGGCTGTGCGGAAATCTCCGAATTTCGGCAAGGATGACTGAAAGGACGAAATTCAGCCAGTATCCCGCGATGAAATGTAGGTAATTCCAAACAACAAACCAACTATCAAAACATCGTCCAACCAAACACACATCATCCAACCATCAAAACACACACCACACAGACATCATACACACCACCAACTATCTAAATCGTAACTATCAAAATCGTAGTATACTCGCTAGAATACTAGAGTAACACTATTTACTTGAACACAAATAAATAATCCACCACGAAAACGTCGGCCCACCATTCCAAATTTCATCATTAAAAAAAAAAAATAATAAAATATCTCAAAATGATTAAAAATAATCGTTGTGGAGCAACGAATGGACACTTATAGCCAGGTGAAACGTTGAAAACTGTCGGCTTGGTATTTAATAGCAAGGCTAAAATATATTAAAAGGCATGGTCATTAAAATTTATCATGATAACATACCGGACATAACGTTGCATTGTTTTATTTCATGCCACTTTTCCATTAGTTGTGGTAATTTTCATCACAAATGGAACGTCAAACCTTTTCGAAATTGAGAAGAAATTCCAAAACTTAATAGAGAAAAGTTGATTTATATGAGATATTTTAATTCTATGGTTGAATGGGAATTTCCAGAAAATATACTTAATCAAAACCGTCCCATACAACTCGTTGTGATTTTTGTGCGGATATCGAAAAATGCTACTGGAGGTGTTTCATTCGACTAAATATGTAAATAGCTTTTTACTCCTTTATTTTTTTGGAGGGAATTAAATTTACAGTTTTGTGTGGATGAGAATTCTAAGACGATGTGAAATTGGCTGCAGTGAAGTTGCATCCATAGGTTTTCCAAATCAAATTAGTTTCCGAAGTCCGATTCTTCCAAGTCTATTGAGAGTTTCTCAAACTATATTAGAATTATTTTCCTTCTCGTCGTATTTATTGATGTCCGGGGGTTGTGAGGTGGAGAAAAACCAGGCGACTCATTCTCCAATTCTTTATTAGCTGGCCGAGCACTTTCGCCCTTCGGGCATCCTCAGGGCGACGTGGAGCCATAGGGTCCACATAGGGGCCATAGGGTATATTAGAATTGCTCCAAATAAGAAGAGCCATTCTCGCGTCATTTCTCCATGACCACTCAACCACTCTCTTCTTACTAAAGCACCCTTCTCTCTTTATGCGTCAAATGTCACGTCAAGTGTCAAGATAATTAAGTTCAAAGGTAACAACGAGACCTCTACCAGTCCACGAACAAATTTTAATATTTTTGCAGGGAACGTACGGAAAAGTTCGAGAATAATTGGCAAAGGAATTGGTATTATTCATAAGTAACGAATATAGTTGTTGTCTGAATGTTGAATCGTTTAGCCGAGGGGTTCAACACGCAAATAATTGGCAAGATAAATCACATCGATGTATATGAAAGGGTTTGTGGAAGAACAACGAGGACGGAAGGCTTTTTGGGCTATTGCCAAGAGTCTGGGTCCCCTTCGCTGCCGTTACCGAACAGCTTCCGCTGAAATGCAAGACAAGTAAAAGAAAAGAGCAAAAATTAATCTGCACTTAACCTGAATTCAACCGCTTTCAAGAAGTATACCGTTCACGTTTTAGATGCGACGGTAGAGAGGAAAAAAAATTTAATTTAATGCGGACGTCCGAGAGAAGAAATTAGGGGCAAAGCTCAGCGATGCGTATAAAATTAGACGAAACGGTGAGGGGAAGTGGAAATTAGGGCTATCCCGTTTAGTTTTCACGGAACGGCTTTTCCCCTTATTTTTCTAATACACTATCCAATATTCTCCAACAATCGTGAATTGCTGCAATTTCGAAGATTGCGCAATACAAATAACTCCGGTGCGAAGAAAAAGCGCCGGATGAGCATGCGAATGTGTGCGAGGGTAGATTTACTCACCCATGATGTTATATTTATATGCTAGCTCCATCGAAGTTATTTGCAGTGTTAAAACTGTGATTAGCTTAACTACGCAACCAATAATTTGAAAATTTCGGCCGAAGAGAACTGACGAAGGAGGAGTAAGTTGGAGAGAATTTGAATGCCAACGGAGAAAACGGGTTGAATTATGAAATCATCCAAATCTTGGTGGAAACAACTGTTGAAAACTAAGTTAAGGAGAGACGCCGAGAGAAAATGTGATTCAAGTGCTTTCCAATGCAGAATATTTCTGTTTCTGTCTATTCAATTGCACGTCAAAAGTTGTTGGTCACTGTTGCGACGCAGATGGAAGGAAAGAAAACCGAGAGCGCCGAGCAACGGGATCCGAGTTTCGGTTGAGGGGTCGAGGCGCAACAAAGTTTTCGGGTCATTTCCATTTTTCAAGTTCGCCGGGTGGCATCATGAATCTGATATCACTTTTCCATCGGCCACCATCTTTCTGGTAGTGAAGATTCTCTTCCTTCACCAACTAAATGTGATCTGATCCTTCCGCGACTTTCGGTCGGCCCGCTAAATAATGTATCAAGCTCAAATCATGTATTCCGTCGTCAGCGACGGAAATAAAAAAAAAACTTAGTTCATTGCTTACGGACCTGTATTTTTGCTTCAATGTTAACGTGTGGCGATTTCACGCCCAACGTCCAACTTGCGTAAATAATTCATTTATGCAGTACCAACCGATTTCGTTAATGTGTGATAGTTAACTTTATTACGCTCGTTGTAATTCTCAATTGCCTTGACTTCAACGACAGTTGAGGAGGAAGATTAGTTTTCTTTTTTACTCAACTTGTCGCTAATGCTGCTAATTATTGGTACTGTCATTAATATAGTTGCTACGGAAAACAGTAGTGAACGATTCCGATCCGAAGAACAGATCGGTAAAAAGGGCTGATCTCATAGGTAGTACCAACCTACTCAAACTTAATGATATATTTTTCAACAACTACTTCGTAACCATTCGAAAATATATATATTCGTAGACTGATCACCTACAACGAAATTTATCATCATGTTTTCAAGGAGCTCTTAAGGTGCTTACAGACCAAATGTTAGTTAAAACAAATGTTATTAACATAAGATGTTGATAACGATGATGTTTGTAACAAAATGAGATGATCTAGAAAATATGTTACCAACATTGTTGGCAACAATGTCGTCAATTTTTTGTTGCCAACAATTCTTCCGTCTGTTTTCTTTGGGCCTAGTTCTCTAACAATGTTATCCACAATGTTAGTCACAAATGCCGGTTTGTTATCGCTCAAGGCTCGATAACAAAACCCGGTGACGCCAACAATGTTACCAACAATGTTGACGGAAAAAATAACAATGTTACAGAAAATGTTGCCAACAATGTTTCCAATAACATTTCGGGGGAGGAATTGTTATCAACATTTTTCAAGTGCCGTAACAATGTTATTAACAATTCCTCGCCCGATGTTGATAACATTGTTGCCAACAATGTTGCGTTCGGTGTGAAAGGAAAGTTACTGAAAAATGCTAATAACAATGTTATCGTCCGGTCTGTAAAGGCTCTTACAATGCCTAGTAGTTTATAATAAACCGATAATCATCATTTGTTGACAGATGGTTTTAAAAACTAGCCTGGTCGGAAAATTGTGTTATTATAAGTACCGTGAAAAATAAAAGTATTTTAAATGGTAAGGGAGTTCCAATTTATTGTGAATAATAAAAATGCTTCCAATACGATGTGTGCACGAACTCGGTATTTGGGCACTGATGAGCATTTTGATAGTATTCAAATGTCATACGATTGATCGTGGATGAAATGCTGTCTGCGTCCAGTGAAACCTTCGGGAATACCCGAATAGAAAAAGGGGCCAGAAGCGGGGTATTATACCTTACAGAATAAGAGCAAGGCTGGAGCGGGATCCGAGTTCGTTCGATGGCGTCGCTCTGGGTCCACCAGGGAAAACTGCAAACTCTCGTTCACACCTCAACGATCCCTAGTGATTTTTTTCTCCGACACAAACAGCTTCGGTCTCCACTACTACTAGTACACACAAGTGCAGTAAACGTGTCTCTTCCCCTGCACGTCGTAAACGTTCTGGCCTCCAAGCATATCAGTCTTTCGTTTTTACCCCACCTTTACTGTGTCCGACATTAATTTCCCGTTGCCTCTCTTTCTCGCCATCCACACAGACACACTTAAGTGTACACTCGTCCCCAATACACAAGCACACTCGACTTTTCCGGTTCTCGTTCGGTAAAGTCGATTTGGCCAGATAGCGACGCGGTGACCTTCCTGCTCGTCTGCTGGTGCTCCAGGCGGAATCTAAAATCGATTATCCGTAAAGTACGCCCTCTTAAGACTCTTTCACGGCTCTATTAACACCACAATGGTGCTCTTCCTCTTCAGACTCCTCTCTATATTTCACTTTGGCTACAAGCCACTTCTGACAACTTGAAGAGGAGATTGCACATGTCTCAGCGATAACTCTAATATCGAACGAAACGCATTAAAAGCGCTCATTTGAAGCAATAGGACAGTTTCTTACACATGGCCATGAAAATATTGTGTTTTTCCCAAATGTTGTTGAGATTCGCACGATTAATGCTTCATTTAACTCGCAAACAATTTAAGGCTATATTTTCCAACCGACAAGTAGTCTATGGAATGCAAGGTATAATAATAAAAATAAATATAACATATTATATGTAAGATCTTTGCACATAATTAAACACCAATTGCGAAAAAACTCGACACGAAGTTCAATACGATAATTGTATTTAGGTATCGAACATCACAAAAGAAATTGGTAATTTAAAGGCTCTTACATGAGCTATAAAGAACAGTGCATGATCTAGATCTCGACGGGTGAATCGAGAAACTGTGCAGTTGACAATAACAAGATAGACCACAGCCCAAAGGCTCAAACAAACCCCTGTTTGATAATATGTTGCGGTGCGAACTACGATTAGATAGTGGCGATTAAATACCCATAACGTGGGCGAAATTAATTTTAGAGGAAATGGACAAAAATGAATTTCTACAATTCTGGCGAGATATGAGGCGAATTCGACATAATAATATATAGGTATGATATAATAAATGCCACTTAATATATCGCATAGTTATTTCACGGTCATGAAAACGGCGATGATGTTTCCACCTAACAACATAAAATTAACTCCTATGAAATAAATATCCACATATTACAAAATTTTGGTATCAACGATATGACATAATGAAAGTCAGATTGATCTACCATTGATATAGGAAATTAACGCTTTTTCCCAAGACTCTCCGTTTTTATTCCCGAAATTCTCCTCCGTTTCTATTACCACTATCTGGAAATACCTTCATTTACTACGTAAAATTGGAAAATTGATCTAAGGTGAACCATCCCAGATCAAGAAAACGTTCATAACTTTGAAACACTGGTTTGTAAATCATTATGATGGGGCGTCAATTTTTATGGGATCAAACCTTCAAATGCCAATGTTGGCAAGGTGCAAAATTTAGCTCCGATACTTGATCGATTTGTTCACGGTTCGGAGAACGTGGATTGAACAACGGGCGAGAAATCAAAGATCGAACCTCTGGCATTTAGGATCGGAACGCTATCACCCCCTGGAATATGAACTACTCTGGGGATGGTAGAAGTGGTGGGTCAGACGGAATACTCTCTCTCTCTGGCCTTCCACTAACGTCGTCGACAATAAGCACACGGCCACTGGCAAACGGATTGCAGACTCAGCTATGCGAGCCAACACGTCAAGCGTTCCTTCTACATTCGAATACCAAAAAGAATGAGGTCATTCTAGTGAGCAGAATATAGACTTCAGTAGCTATTTTCAGCGGCAGTTGATTAGGACTATAGGCACCGCTCTTCTCTTTCTATCAGCTTCGTATTATAATTATGTTCTCCTTCTACAGCAGTTGTAAATTTGGAATGATCCGTCGATTATATTTCAAAATATTGTTGCATAGCCTATGTGAAATATTGTGAGTGTTTGGTGATCATTCCGACTTGAATAAAACTATCCAGTTCACGAAACGCCAAGATAAATGGCTTCAATTGGAGATTCAGCGTTCATAAATCTAGTGAAATTTACTTGCCGATATTGGAATGTACGAATTTTTCCTTACACTAATTCCCTTAACAATATCGTTCGAGTCGAAAAACCGAAAATTGAGCCATTGTCTGGTCGATAATGATTTTTGGTAAATATTTCATAATCGCATACATAGCCCTTTTGAATTGTTTTTTCTAATTTGTTTTAAAAAAATCATGAATAAATAATGCTATTCTACTTTGAAAATTGGAATATCGAACTTTTTCGAGATGCATTTTTTGCGATTGTTATGAGTTGACAAGACCCAAAAAACTCAAGTTAACCTTAGTATTTTTATTCTGCGCTCGATCCCCGTATCAAAGACGGAAGCCGAGTGAGCTGATTAAAGTTGTTTAGGCTTTGATCACTGAGGCTACGAAGTGGTTCAACAAAAATTAATTCAGCGTGAAGTTCAAAAAGACTCAGGTTATGTACGTGGTCTATTTTTCTGAAATTCAAAATTAGAAAAAAAATCACAATTTATAATTGACCCCAAGTTGAAATGGGAATTGACTATTAGAACATAGGACATTTTGCCAGTTATTGGATATCGGGGAGTTGTTTCGTTCATGGTCTTGAAAATTCTCACTTTCCAAGTTTACCAAAATCTCCATTGTTTTCTGCATACTCACGAGAAAGAATAAATGTGTTTTCGAAGCAGTCTCACGAATACGAGACGAGAGGTTCAATTACGTTGCTTCTACTTTATTGTGCTTGGACATTACAGAAAGTTTTTATTCGAGCACTGTGAACGAAAACGCAATAAATCTGCAGAAGTTAACCAAAAGTATTTACTATGTCTTCAATGTGTGTGATTATTTTTTTGAAATAAAATAATGAATCAAACATAGAGCTTATTGAAACAGTATTAATATCTCATTAAAACAGTGGTTTATTATTCCTTCGCTTCAATATTGATTTAGAAAGACTATCCATTTGTGATAGTAACTATTCCGAACATTAGTGAATGTTCTCACCAAAAAACAGATGGTAACTATAGAGGAAAAATCCGTAGCAACTATTGTAATTTTAATCAATTTTATTTTTCTTAATTTCCTAATTAAAAGCTAAATTTTTTGCCTTACCCTATAGCTGGAGAGAGTGTTTGACGACCATTCCAATGAGTATAGAACGATTTTTAGAGCTCCAAGAACTCTCGAGTTATACCCTCATGTCAAATTTCTGAAAATCTCCGAAATTCGGCACAAAAGCTGCGATAACTCGAGAACCAATAAAGCTACCGACCCGGCGATGGTCTCATTCGATTCAGCGTCCAAAAATCTATATAATTTGATACCACGTACACATTTTTATGAAAAACCGTGGAAAATATGAATTTTCTCCCTCTCAAAACCCCCAAAAACACCCTTAAAATTGAGGTAGCAAGTTGGTTCGAAAATTGGGCCGTCGTAGGACCGAGATTGATTTTTGGTGAAAATTTCAAGCATTTAGCTATGGTTTGTTAGCGGTGGTGGTGTTGTGTGGTTGTTGTTTGTGTTGTTGGTGGGCTGTGGTTTGGTTGGTTGGTGGTTGGTATGGTTGTGGTATGTTATGGTTTGGCCGGAAAAGTGTTGACGGCGTACGGCGTACGGCGTACGGCGGACAGACAGAATTTTTTTTATTGGATATTCGGATTCTACATGCCTTGAAACGTAAAACATCAAATTTTGAGGGGAGTTATAAAATTTTTTTTCTTGGGCGATTACAATGGTTTATTATTGAATAATAAACCAAAACTCATTATACATAATTATGCACGTTTTTAAAACTTATGTATGTAGATGGTTTTAATGGATTTGCCGGCGGATTAATACGCGGACAACATCATAATAACACTGTTCTTGATGAACATCCCACGTAGAAATGGCCATTAGTGATGGTCACGCTGTAAAATGAGATTGACTGCGGGGCGCACAGGACGATCGCATCACGTTACATACGCGATTAGTGGATGCCTGTGATTATGCAAATTTTCGCTTCTGGAATGATGAGGGCGATTTGTGTATTGCTGCCGATATAATCCCAACTTCAAATGTTGAAATTGCACAAATTTCGATTAATTGCGCTCTTGTTTGCAACGTGTATACCAGCTAGAGGGTAGGAACTCTTCAATCGGATTATGTGAGGCACCCTGTCAACAAGGTAAGAAATATTTTCATCAGTCTCCATTTAATAATTCTGATGAGGAGAGAAAAGGATGCCTCACCGCCGAGATAAGAATCCTGACTGAGTAGCTACTATTGCTTGCAACTTACAAACCTCGTACAGCATTTAATATCTCAACCGCGCTGGGAGTAACCTGAGTTCGAACAAGGCTTAAACTTGGAAGTGCTACGTCAAATACACGAGGCATTCTCCTCTTTTACAAATTAGCGGTATAACTGGTACAAATGGAAGGAGCGAACTTTCGCTCCGAATTGTGAACAATCAGTGATACAAACTTGGTGGCTTTTGTCGATATTATTCATTGGTTCATTTTAGAAGCATAGAATAACTGAATCAAAATATCTTGGATAAGTGATTGTGATATCCATTTACTTTTCAAACTAATATCAACATTTATACATCAGTTTATACCTAGTCAATTAAACACAACCATCAAATACAAATAAAATAAATGTGTACTACAGCACGATTGACAAATAAATAACAATAATTACGCGGTATTGAACACAAGGCTAGTAGGTATCCCTTATTAAATAAAAAAGGCTATAACAATAGATAAATTCTTCTTTTCCTTGTCGTCGCATTTTTTGATGTGAGGGGGGAAAACCCAGGCGGCTCATTCTCCGATTCTTTATTTGTTGACCCTCAAATAAAGAATCGGAGAATGATCGTCGCCTGGTTTTCTCCCCCTCACAACCCCTGGAAAATAGGTAAATTATTTCCCTCAGTGTTCGTCAATTGAATTAACCCGAACAATTGAGAACGTTTCCACCAATTATTATTGCAGATATTATACTGTGGCTAACTAGGAAAAGTTACCAGGGAGCATTTGTTCTGCGTTTCAACACGAATAAACCTATTCTGTTCGCGAAAAGCTATGATAAATGGAGACCCGTTGAAGCCATTCACTTCACAGTGGCCCCATTCGATTCAGCGTTCATCAATTGAATAAAGCCCATGGATATGAACTATTATATCTCTTATTGTGCCTTCTGACGAGTTTCCAGCCAGTGTACGGATTCTAATGGCTTTGAAATGTGGAATATCAAAGTTTGTCGAGAAGTAGTTTTTCTGGCGAAGAAAAAACTAGACCAATAAAACCAAAGCGAACCACAAGATTTATCATAAAGTAGAATCCGAGCCTGTCGAGGAATTCGGTTATTTTTTTATTCAAAGCGAACAGCTCGAAGAGATTATCTGATAATGTGGTCTATTATAAACAATCTTGGAAATAGCTTCCCATAAATTATTTTGATGAAATATTTCTAAATTATATTTACTTTCAATTTATTTAATTTATATTGATTTTTTTTTCGTTTTGCGTGGTGTATCGAGTGGGAGGAAAATGTTGGAACTCGTTTCCTGATTCCAATATTCTGCTAAGTACTTTCGACCAATCAGGTATCTTTAGGGCTTTGTAGAACCGTAGATATCTGCCGTCTTTTCTATTCGGTCTCTCAGAAATCTCACGTTGATTAACTTTTAGTCACATATGGGTGAAACATTACACACAAAAAAAAAAATGGAAAGCATCACAGATCTATTGAACAGGATTATTTTCTTAACGGTATGGCATATCAAAATTGAGATCTAACGAATTTCGCTGTGAGGAAAGAAGTGAAAACTCATCACAATGACGAAGGCTGAATGAGCAGGATCGATAGATTTAACACCGAAGGAAAGTTGAAGCCAAGAAAGCGGCTAATCGAAAATCAATATGCGAATTGATCAGGACGATAGTGCAACAATGGAAGACCGCTAAGCGATGCCAGGGAGAGCTTCATTGAGCCAAAGGTTACTATGTTGAATAAATATGAAGGCATCATTTCCTTACGTCGTCGCCTTCCGTCAGTTTCAGTCAAATGTGCGTCACTTGCTAAAAAATACTTCGGTGGAAATTGAGTGCGAGAAGGGCACTTGTGATAGCATATGGACGCAAAAGCGGAATAAAATAATGCTTCCAATCTCAGTGGTCAAAAGTCTGTTTCCACTTTTGAGGCCAGTTTCAATCACACGCCTAATAGCTGGTCATCCGAATGAAATAAGTATGCGCAGATCAATCCGTACGACTTTATGTTTTGGTTCATGAACCTCGTAATTGGAACAATATAAACGTTAATGATTACCGTTTAAAGAAAAACAGCTCATGTATGGGGAGAGGTGTAAATAAATACATATATATTGTAACCGAACGGTTGAGGGAAACATTAATCCTTACAGTAAACCACTAGGACGGGAGAATTATGAAACCATTGGCATTCATCAGTTACGATCCCGCAGTATAGTGACCAAGCACCAGTAACGGTTCAATCAAACGCGTTAGGTAGAGTAGATACTATATGAGTAGGCGAGATCTTGCATTTAACACAAAACAGCGAGAATTCCTTTTCATCTTTTAATTCGGACCATGATCAGTGGGCTTCTCTTGTCACTGCCTTGCTATCGCACGCTGTCGAATGAAAGCTTCAAACGAGAAATACCTCGGATCATACTGATACCAGGCGTCGTGAATACATCGTAAATCTAATCATCAAATTCTAGAATCGTATTAATTGTTTATAAAAACTTTCACCGTTTATCGGAGCAAATGCTCATTTGTTCAATAATAATTGGGAACAGACAAAAGAAGTTACTGTTTTTGTAAATTATACGTCAGTTAATTAATTACGATAACAACATTCGATAGGAGTCGAAGAACGTAATTCAGCAGAAGCACAAAGCGTCTAATTAGAAGAAAAGCAGTGGTATTGTTTTGATTTTATATCAACGTTTCATTCAACAAATCTGACAAGTTTTGGCTTCAAGCCATTTTTAAAACTGACCATATTTATTTTGAATGAATAATACTGACCTACATCATCTAAACTATGATCATCCTACAACATTAAAAATAAATTATTAATTAATATACATAATGAAGGTATTATTTTTTTTTTTGCCAAGATGGCGGTCTATACTGAATAATGAAGCTCTTTTCCAGCATATTTTTGGAGTGATAGGTATAAATATTCTAATACTCGCCGGTAGGGTAAACTCATAAGTTCATCTTTATGAGCTTTTTTTCTGAGAGCTTTTTTATGAGATTTTCAATTTCGATTTTTACAAACCACGAAAATCAGTGAATTTGAACGCTTAAGGTTTCAAATGTTTGTTAGAACGAGTGAACGGGACATGATTTTCTGAATTATCGGTTATTTTATTCAAGTTTTTTACATTTTTGGATCTCCTAAGTATAAAAATGAGCCCATTTCATAAAATTGTAGAGTAACTTCAAGCTCGCACATCATACTTCAGTGTTATTACCCTATTTCTCCTCAACACCTTCTCAAACATGGGAGTAGTGAGTGATCTATGCAAATCAATTTTGTTTTTATAGCTTCAATTTTTAAACCATCTCAAAAATATTTTCATTTCCGCTCCATGTTTTTTCCCAAAACAAAACAAAGATTTTATCCTTAAGATTTTTCAGCCGGAAACGTATCTCATTTTGAGATTCTCCCACTCAAAAGCTCGTTGTTTTAAATTTTGGCCTATAATTTTTGGCCTATACAGCAGTATTACTTTTCGTCCTGTTATAACTCCAATAGTACGGTGTACATTACGGTACTTTTTTGCTTAAAAGTAAGCATACATTAAAACATTTTAATATTCGGTTATCTCGAAAGATAAGTACCCATGAATCGAAAATTTCATCACTAGTGGTTTGAATCAGACTGTGCTTCTCTGTGTGCGTCTTTCCTGGCCGCAAGGATTTTGCCAAGTACCAAAAATATTAGAAATCTCTCAGCATGGAAGTGCTCAATGGAACTAGACACTCCATAAAACATTTATCAAAGCGAGCTATTGCGGTAACAGGCGAGCTCTTAAAATGAGAAACGTTCTTTTCCTATTCCCTATGTCCAAGTCCAGACGTGGGCTTCTTGCTGTTTTTGAAATACTCAGACAACCACCACCAACTCTCCTGTCGTCCGACAACTTGCTTCATAATGAAAAAGGTTGAGTTTAGAAATGGAATTTTTTACTAGAGAAAGGAAAAGGTTACCTTATCACATAATAATACTTGGAAACCTTTCTCCACATTCTTAATGTCGAATACACTACGCTTAGCCCTCACCCGGCATAGCACCAGTTTTTAATATTGGAATGTATTTCAATGACTATAATGGCGGTTTTTTTTTTCAAGTCCGAAACTTTTTATGAGTTGAAAAACTGCATTGCCCGAAACAGATTAGGTATATAAAAGCGCAAATTGAACGAAAAAACTAGGAAGTTACGTTAACAGGCCACTGGTGACCAAGTAATCAGGTAACCGAAGGAGCAACTTATTTTTGTAAGTGAACACCCCAAAATCATCAATTTATCATTTTCTTAAAATATGTGTCGTACGTTTTGGGACCACTTTGACGATCTCTGACCTCCAGAATTGACATTTACTGTTTTTCGACTACAAGACTGCACTGGTCTTTGACAACCTATAACAGTTCATGTTGTATTCACTTGGGTTCCAAATAATGTATGGTGAATACTAAAATTTCTGGGGCCACCCGTGGTGTAGTGGTATGGAGCGTTAGCTCCCTACACGGTGGAGCCGGGTTCGAATCCGGCTGGGGCAAGCTCATGTTTGGCCCGACCCTTCGTCCTCCACACTCAGGGAGGTGAGGCAATGCGTAGCCACGAGCGAAATCGTCAGAATTAGTATGTGCAGGATCGATAATCAATCATTGATAGTCAATCTTCTGATTTCCTTCCTTATGGGAACGGCTGACGACGTCCACGACGGGAAATATCCCAGTTGGACGAAAATCCAAGGTGAACAAAAATTTCTGTCCACTTCTCAAAGGATGAAAGTAAAAACCAAAATAGCATGATTGTGATAATGAACCAAGCATCGTTGCGTGCCTGTATCTTAGCGTTGAGCGAATAATATTTCGACCATTCATTTTCAAAATTTTATATACAAATCGTATGGACACAGCAACTGTGTGAAATCCCTACATGGTCAAATAATGAGTCTAGGAGTGTAAAAAGGACAGTCGAAAGATCGCTCATATTGAAACGGCACTGTTTAAAATTATACAAGCAATATTACACTCAGTAGGTGGTCCTTAAGTCCAAGAAAGTATCGAGAGAAGTACACCCATCAAAGTTTTAGAATGGATTTTTTATTCGGCGTGAGAGTGCAAATTGTGAAGAATGTGACGCGGTGCCCCAAAAGAGCCGAAACCTTTGAACTGATCAGGATAGCGAATAAAGACCAGGGATCGACTTGCATCGCGAAAAGCGGTGACAGAAACACTCTAGTTGAGCGAATCATGCATTCATTTTTATCTTCGCGTGTTCCTGATTTATCAACGGCCTGGGAGTTATGAACTTAGGCGTACGCTTTGAAGCGTGGAGTAGTAGCAGTTGGCCGATGCTGTTTCAATATTGGTACTGTTATTAAGACCACCTCTAACGCCCAACATGCCGCTTTTCCTTCCAACATGCTTTCATCTCCTAACCAGCGTGATTCTTCCCTCGTCCTCAACAAACTAGTCAGGAGATGGTAGAGAGTATAAACATAGCCCAACGGTACACCATCGCACATTTTATTACTCTGGTACGGTTTAGCTGCACTGCGCAGCAGGCATGATCCTGTATCAACCTTCAACTAAAACCTTTCCCTTCCAACCTTCAACTCCAAAGCTCTGTTTACACTTCTCGACTACCCCCTAATGGTCGTCGAAGCAAACACATTTCAATTGAAAAGCAATCAACGGTGGGATTACTGGTATCAGCCTTCTCAATGTAGCCCAGCGAACGACGGTTTGGGTAGGGTAATTTTAAGTCCTACGCCAGTCAGTTCGAAAAAACTGACAATACCTGGTCATCCCTGTCGATGATTAGTATTGACCAAGATTTCAAGATTTTCGTGGAGTTCTGAAGACCGATCGATTAGTAACGATGAGAAGGCCGGGAAGTCCGTACATTCACACTGCTTCCTTCACGGAGAAGAACATTTTCATGGTCACCAAAAACAATTTCTGACTGTTTTAACGAGAGACTGCGTGTTATCTGTGGTCACCTTTGATGACTTATCTGATGCCAAAAAATGATAAAAGTTTTGGTATATTTGTGAAAAACCGATCCAATTCGATTACATTTTCAGAGAGTATTTGCTGATGTTGGGTCTCAAAATGTAATTTACACAATATCATCTCTCTTCTCAATTCGGCTTCGTCAACCACAACGCACCGCTACAACCGCGGGAACGTTAAATCATCACTGTGTACGACTGAAATGTTTGATCGCTCAAATACAAATAGTAACTATATAGCCGTTCTGGCTCAAATGACTGGATGAATCAAAGTTTGTTAAAATTCGCGTTCCATCTCCCTAAATAGTTCGATATATCAATAAAGAAACATGGTAACCATTCAAACAAGTTTCTCTAAAGCTCCTACCGGTATTAAACCAAACTGTAAATGTTTGGGCGGAAGCGGTACTACAGTACTATCTTGACCTGATAGTGGCGCAATTCTTTAACCTAACCGCTAGCTCAATTTTGGGGGTATTTTTGTGGTTTTGAGGGTGAGAAAATTCGTATTTTTCAAGGTTTTTCACGAAAAGGTGGATGGTCTTCTTAGATCATTATTGAAGCAAAGGAATAATAATAAACAAAACAATAATTTGCAATATTTTAAAGAATCCATGCGAGTCATAGGTGCTTGAGCTCAGATATTATCACTAATTTATTCATCTAAAATTTCTTAGGAATCATTTAAAATCGCGTTTCAACGATCGACCAAACTCAAGCAAAATCGAACCGAAGCCGCAATCACGAGGGGATATTAGATTAGCCCAAGCGCGAAGCAAACCACTGATCTGATCATGCCGACATTGATAGAGATACACTCTTCGATACACTCCCCATAGACCCTGAAGATTTCCTTAAAATCTAATTATAACTGAGCGAGTTTGAGTTCGACAAAAGGATGATGCCGAAGGACCAACAGACCGACGGACACGATACCAAAAATGTTCGGTTAGATCTGAACCGAGAAACCGACGTATAATTTTTGAAAGAGGGAGATGAACATTTCTATAGTTCTTCTCCAGGTGGTTGTATTCCTTCTTTCTGCAGGTTGAGGGGGAAAATAACGAGCCTTGAGGCCATAGGTACTATTGGTCCTATAATGCCCTGAAGAAGCCCGAACGGGCGAAAGTACTCGGCGTAATAAAAAAGAAAAAATGGAGAAGATTTCTATAGTTAGTAGAGGGGTTGTGAGGGGGAGAAAAACCAGGCGACTTATTTTCCAGATTTTTAATGGCTGGCCGAGCACTTTCGCCAATTCGGGCATCTTCAGGGCGACCTATCTACATATCAGTGTTGTAGTGTTGTTCTACTACAATAGATGCGACGACAACCAAACGAAGATTTCTATAGTTGCCAGGACGGATACAAGGCTTCCTCCAGTACCGCAGAAATATGGATGCAATATACAACAGAATTATCAACACACACAAACATATCAAGTGGACGTCGCGTCGAATTGTATTCCACATCACGAATTCACACCGATTGAAGGAATAAATAACAAAAATACACTAGGACAATCACTAATAAGGTCAGGAGGATCACTGCGGCAACAGGCGACTCTGTCAATTTGTCACTTTTTTTCTCTTTTCATAACTTTTGCAGGAGGAAATACTCTGAAAAACTTCCGTCAAGTTTTCAAACAATGGCACAGCGTCGCCTGCCTCGTTAGACCGGCTGTTGCGCTGAAGATGACAAGTCAATCAGGGCTAAAATGAGCCATTATCTGAAATAGACTATTTCCGAGAAAATTAGAAACATCAGTCTTCTCTTATCTATCACAACAATTATGAACTGCTTGCATTGCAGGGAGCCACAAATTACATAATTTTTTTCACTTCCATGCGGTTATGAAGCATGACGAAAAGCATTCGTCAGTTATTATTGGTTTCCTAAGTAAAACTACTGCTCTCTCCGAAAAGAAATCAATATAACGATCATAAGAATTTTGATCTGAAATCGTTTTTTGTGTCTTATACGTTTTATGTGTGTTTGTTGTCTAAACAGAAGAAGTGTGAAAATGTAAAACTGAACTATTCTCTACATCCAAAGAAAAAGATCGAATTATTTCATTTCTGATCGTTAAAAACATAGAATTGATTATTATTTTTACTTTATACTAACACATGTTCAAATATTGACGAAAATTAAAAATAATCTCGGAGAAAGGGGCTAACAATCCCATGACCTTACTACATTCTTCCCCACTTTATTGCTGGACATAGTGCATCATTTTTCAAGGGTTGTTGAGCGATCGCTAGTGAAGGGTTCTGTGCTATTACATCATAAGTATGAAGAACCGTGAGCTGAAGCTGGTAGTTTTGGCTTTATACGCTTTCGAACTTCGGCCGTGGCTTAAAATTCATCATTTCAGTCAAAACGATTTGAGCGTTCCGATTGATATCCACTCGATGATGGAATCATTTTTGAGTTTGCAGCTGCTCTTTCACCTTGGTTACGCTGGGTTATTACTGTGTTACTTATTTACTTCTCAAAATGCATTATTGGTATTCGTTACTCTGAAAATTTCAAAGAAAAAAAAATAGTTTCAAAATATTTTATATTTTTGGAACATGATGGTATTCCCAACACAAATCATAATTGATTCTAATATTCTCATCAAAGGCACTCCACATTTCAAAAGAATGTATTATTGTAATTTCCAGCAAATGAGATATTGAGAGCAACTTCACCTTGGCTTGGTGATAGCATTGCCGCGTCGGGTAGTTAATCAAAAAACAGAACGCAGCATTGCAAACACATTTAATGGAACCCTGCTTAATCCGTGCCAAAAAAAAAAAAAAAAAAAAAAATGAGTCGCTTATTTGGCGTGAGAAGCTACTGAATGATATTCGTTCAAACGAGTCGGGTTAACCAGGTTAAAGATTTAATTTTACGTCTACGAAAAATTACGTGCGTAGACGTCATTTAGTCTCGATATATATTTTGCTTCAACACAAATCGTGTAAAGATCATAAAACCAACAACTTTAACGTGTGTGGCCAAAGTATACGCCCAACTTTCCTTCATCAATCATCCGAAGGAACACAACTTAGAAGGTATTTCTTCTGAATGTTGGTTGCTCAGGATGCGAGGGAAAAGGAAGTGGAAGTGCTTGCCTCTGCTCAGCTTTTGGAGCTTGAGATTGAATTAACCATACGCCCGCCGACGCGCTACCGTCTTCTGCTACTCATAGAAACCGGAGCATGGATTTGGCGTCGCTGGTGGTGGATCAGCCCAGAGGGAATCTCATTATGTTGAGAGAACTCGAGGAAAAAGTGAACTCAGAGTAAATATTTGAATTAGGATAAGACCAAGTTCTCATGAGTTGATTGAGAAAGTTTTCCAATGAAGGGGTTGCCAGCGCAACCAGCCGGTGCCTCGGAACTGAATAGGACGCGAGGCTAAGTTTGTAATATTATATATATTCACAACTGCTTGATACGGAAATATAACACTGTTTCATATGAATGGGAGTGTACTCAGGATAATATTTTGAGCAAACTCTTTCCATTATAACCTTCTGCCTCCCGAATTCGGACTTCAGAGGCTGGATGTTAGGGTTTCATTTCAGGAACACTGATGAGCTCAGTTGAAACTACCGTTCGTTCAATACCGTCCACAAAATGAAACATTCTTTTAAGCAAGTAGAAACGATAAATTCACGATCATTTTGCTCTCAATGAAAGGTTGAGTGATAGAATTTGCTCCTAGAAATCAGTCTCGTTATTGTAAACCATAATAATTAAATGTTTCAGTACTGAATTATTTGCAATTAGGAATCTCTCCTACTGGATCCGATTTCTATCTCACATTAGTGGCTACCCTAGCCGCACAATCAGCTTTTGGAATCATAGATGCATTGATGAAAACACACCGCTATGTGCTACTACAGAAGCAAATACGAAATTAGGTGGGTCTGAAATCATCTGGTGGGTCTGAAGGTTTTGCGAGTTTGCAGAACAGAAAACACGTGAAATTTGAATTGCAGTCGAGCATAAGGACAACAATGGGCGGCCAACGTTGTCACTCATTGGCAGAGTAAGTGCTGAACCGTTTGGCCTCCGAATCGTAGACTGTATACGGACTAAAAGTGCAGAGTAGGAGCATGAGAGCGGCAACGCAGCGAAAAGGCGAAAAGGCCATCCGCCTAATTTGCCGTCCGCTGCTGTATAGTATATTTTGGTTTATTATTCAATAATAAACCATTGTAATCGCCCAAGAAAAAAAAATTTCTAACCCCCCCTCAAAATTTGATGTTTTACGTTTCAAGGCATGTAGAATCCGAATATCCAATAAAAAAATTTCTGTCCGTCCGCCGTACGCCGTACGCCGTCCGCCGTACGCCGTACGCCGTCCGCCGTACGCCGTTAGCAGTTTTCCGGCCAAACTGTAAGAGCTAAAAATTTGAAATTTTCACCAAAAATCAATCTCGGTCCTACGACGGCCCAATTCTTGAACCAACTTGCTAGCTCAATTTTAAGGGTATTTTTGGGGGGTTTTGAGGGGGAGAAAATTCATATTTTCCAAGGTTTTTTAGAGAATTGTGTACGTGGTATCAAATTATATAGATTTTTGGACGCTGAATCGAATGAGACCATCGCCGGGTCGATAGCTTTATTGGTTCTCGAGTTATCGCAGCTTTTGTGAAAAATTTGGGAGATTTTCAGAAATTTGACGCGAGGGTATAACTCGAGAGTTCTTGGAGCTATAAAAATCGTTCTATACTCATTGGAATGGTCGTTAAACACTCTCTCCAGCTGTATCGTCAGGCAACAGGTTTAGTTTTTAATTAGGAAATTAAGAAAAATAAAAATGATTAAAATTACAATAGTTGCTACGGATTTTTCTTCTATAGTTACCATCTGTTTTTCGGTGGGAACGTTCACAAATTTTCGGAATATTTAGAATGACAAATGGATGGTCTACTTAAATCAATATTGAAGCGAAATAATAATAAACCACTGTACAATCATTTGCAGCGTATTTTCTAGCATCATACCTAGAAACGAACAAATTTTATTATTCGGTCTTGGAACACGATTCCTTGCAGAACCATCACAATTAGTATAGTTCAATCACGACCTCTTACTCAAAGTCGCATAGAATAGGAGCGTAGAGAGGCCCTCCTTAATTCTTTAATTGGTTGCAACTTCGTTAAAAAAAAGTATTATTTTTATCCTTTAGTCCTTATAAATATATGTAATATTGCAGTATTAAAGTCGAATTAGTAATGCCGATGAATTTAGAAAATTTCTATCGATTCCCGTTGCAGAGAAACGCTTAGCTACAAGCTTTCGCACCTATACACATTTTCCAACAAGTCGCAGTAATTGATTCGCTAGAAAGCAAAAAATTTTAAAATAATGTATTCCATTTTCAAACAATCATCTAAATCACAGCACTGCTTGGACTCTTGGACCGACCTCAAAAACACGATGAACACTTCGATGCAACTAGGTGAGAACCTTTCACTCCGAATTGATGATATCGAGATCACGTCAATATTTCAAAAACAAAAAAATGAACATGTACTATTATAATCATCTCACGCCCTGTCGGATTAGTCGAGAGGACCTAGGCTTTAGCCATTTCGCAGTCATCTTCCGGCAAGGCCAGATTGGTATGAAATGCACCGTATCCCCGGACAATACGGAATCCCCTGTCACTCCTCCATTTCATTTTATTTACAAAGCTCTCTTGGTACGGGAGTCCATTATGACGTTAAATATCGACGTAAAGCCGCATTTCCATAATATTTCCAAATTGCCGAGTCTCCGAAATGTATACCACTGTGTATAACTGAATGTCAATCATACATCATCTCGCTCAGATGTTTTATGTGACGAAGTACGGTTCCAAACGGTTTCACATTTTTTCTCAGCCGTCTGTGAGTTTCTCCAACTATACGATCATCGTAATTTCTAGCAACCCTTTATCGAACAACAAAAGCAATTTAATACACCATGATGGTATTTGGGTCAAATGATAATAAATCTTTTCAACTACGGTATTAAAGGAAGTAGATCCTGTAAACGATTAGACTCCGAATCGATGCGGCTGGCTTAACTGGGGGAACTTTTCACGCCATTATCGAATGCCACGCGGAAAATAACAATAAGGTTCCGGAGGGTGGGCGAAGCGTCTGGTGCAAGTAAACGGCGATGAAATACTCCTATCGAATAACTTGAATAGTTCCTTGTCGTGGTACGTAACAAGAAAAAAACGCAGGGCCAAACACTCCACTGGCGGGGACCACGATCGACGTTGAAATGCTGGCGTCGTATCGTGGTGTTAGGCCAATCGAGAGAGAAAAGAAGTTGCTATAAGAATTTGAAATTAAGTTTCTCGTTCGGGCCGTGATTAAGGGATCACTTCATGGTAGCTTGTGGAAAGAGAAAACTAAGGATAGCTGCTGGGCCGAGCTTCCCGTTGGAGGCGTCGTTGTTCGTAAACACTGGAAGGGTCGATGTGGAGATGCTGAAGGAGTTGCTCGAGTCCTTTAAGACTCAGACTGAGGAGCTTCACTTTCATCGATCACCCCGATGAAATCACTGCTAAACGCCTTTGCATTATATTCGTCGAACCTGATGAGTTGAAATGATTATCTTGACATCAATTTTCGCTCGAAAGGCACTGCTCCTTAGCTCGCCGCATTATGACGGTGGTATATTAACTAATAAGAACGATAAAAATTCGAGAGTATTTTCTCACATACCCCCAACGTCCACTTAAATCACTACGAGCTGCTGGATGTTAAGTAACCCCATTAAACACTTTTTATATCGTCAGAAGAATTGGTCTAATGATTCAGTAACAGCATTGGACGATCACGGTGCCTATCCTTGTCATCCTCAATATGTCTACACTTGGATGAATATAAAAAAATGTTTATCAACGTTCACTCCATTGTTATAGTTTCTTTTCTATTAAACTAATAGGGATTTCGATTAAATTGACCCATGAATGTTATGTTTACCGAATCCATACCGTATCGAGGCTTAGGCGTGTTTACAAAATCATAAGTTAACGTCGTGTTAAAGGGAAATAATGATTTACGCCTTCTTCATCGCGAACCTACCAAATTAATTCCATTATAAATCTTAAAATGAGAGATTGATAGATGCGGATGAATTGTAATATATGTTCAAAATCATTTCAAGCCCATTAAACACGGTGCTAAATCCCAACCCTGGCAGAGAAGCTGGGATCTCGTGTTAAAAGAGTGATTTATTACTATTTTGCTCATCTTCAAAACATGTAGGACGTGATAAAGAGGGAGACGATTTTCCGCCTGTAAGTAGATGAAATTAATACTGTTCATTTATGGTGAAAATAATTAATTTTCGTTCATAGTCACCTTTTTTTCGATATAGACAGTTCGCACAAAACCTCGTGGCCGTGAAGCATCTAGTTTTCTCGTAGGGAAGCTCAATCAACAACAGTAAGTTCTAAAGCGTTTCTAACTAATATTACATCAACTATTATCATCGAATAAAATTTTTCATCTCGAATACCGAATGATTTGAAACCCTTTGATGCGGATTACATTCATGCCTAACGTATTTTACTTTAATTAAAACTTCAAAGTCGAAAATAAATACTATTTGTAGCTACGTGGCTGATTACCCGATATTATAATCTAATGATAGTGATGCGCTCATCTGATGTAGCTAGGCCATTTGGATGTTTGACAGCCAACTCAATCTATGTCCTAATTTTTTTTCAACTTTAAAAAGTGGCTTCCATTGAGCCCTTGTTACAGCTGTTCTTCTCAAACAGTTCATTTCAAACCAAATATTTACTAGTTTAACCGAAACTTCGAGTACCAAAAAATGATAGGCATTACATTACATGTATTATTATTATCATTATTTCAGTTTCTTTAGGTTTATTTTTCAATGACAAGGTACAAGAAAAAATTCCACCCCCAAAATATTTTAAAATTCAACGTATGTAGAATCTGAATATCAATTATTTACAATATTTTCTGCCTTGAAGTTCGCCTAATGTTTACCAGGTATTGAATGTAGGGTTTTTTCACTAGTTCGGCTTGTTTGATTACGATTATATACAGTAGTAATTTTAGTACGGTTATCTAGTAGTAGTTGAAAAGTTCTCCAGCCCAAAATTTCACGTTTTTCCCCCTAATTTCAACTGCAACGATGAAGTTATGTAATCATCACTGCTAACCAGGGTTTGAGAATTCAAGGAAACGTTTTGTTCTGTGAGTTGGAAATCACTTCGATGGCCACGAACCATTTACTCGCCATCGAGAGAAGTCATCCCTATAAAAGTGACGGCGATTCAATAAGTCGGAAAGTGCTATACAACAACTTTCAGCTCAAACCCTATACGCCGAGCAGTAAAAGTGGAGAAGTTAGTAATTAAAGTTAGTTACTGAGAGAGGAAAAGGCATTCTGGGTATGAAGGGTATAGAGGAAACGAAAGAGGAGGTCTGGAACCCGCTGGAAAAGGGGAACGGACCTGCCGCTCCTGTAGGCAGCCAAGGGTAGTGGGCTGAGTAATTTGAGACTAGTTAACCCACTACAAAATACAGGGCACTTGAGAGAGAAGAGATGGACAGAGAAAGAGTTTGGCAAGAGAGGGTACGACGTTGGGATGAGGAAAAGGCGAATTAAAATAGTCGCCGTGAAAGGAGTATAGCAAAGGGTACGAATAAGGGAGATAGGATAGTCTAATCTTCCTCCTGCACGACCAACTCATTAAAACAGAAATGTTTTGTGCGAAATTAGCTAGAGAGAACGACAACGACGCTGCTTTGCCGGATCGGCGAAAGCCGTCCGTGGCTATGGACCGTCTCACACATCGCCTATTGAATGCGATAGTTACCAATCTCAAAATTTGGCATTGTGAAAAAATCGAAAAAATTTCAGAGATAGACACCACTATTAACAAAATAGTAGTGAACTGAAATCCTCTACGAAACTTACTTTATGTAGTGTTACGTGTAAAAAGAAATCCAATTTAAAGTTTCAATTTGACCTCGGAAAAATACTTGTGATAATGTACTTCCCCCTGCAAGATTTGGCCTGCTGGTGAACCAATCTGTGAGTTTTGAAAGCACACGAATGACCATCATGTAAAAGGTGCATTCACTGACTGTTTGAACTTCCAATACCAATTTGACCGTTTATTTTACTGTTCATGTGGCGAAAGTAGTCTTAAATTATACTTCAAACACATTCCAAGTATTCAATATTTTATTCGAAAACTGAGTTGTGAGAACGTTTCAATTTTTCAGAACGTTTCAATTTCATGAGGTTCTACAGTAGGAAGTGGTTTCTTTAAGAAAGGCCTCCGCTAGAATACGTGATTGAGACACAACGGAATACGGCAAAGATCGTAAAGAAAAAGGGCAGATGAAAAGTATCCAAGAGCTATCAAGTGCAAACATTTGTGATCCATACGCACATTTTGCCTGAACCAGTAATTGTGCTGATAATTCATGATCATTGCGTGTATTTAGCCCAATGTATTGTAAGATGCAATGAGCACACTTGCATTTTAATGGTATTCCAGGCAGCTAAGAAACATTAGAATGTACCTATATAAAAATGCCAAGCACGAAAACAATTTTATACAGTTGTCTCCCTGCTTGTTAATTTTAGAAGTCATGACGGTATATTTCACTGGGGTCGATGTATTTCAGCCCGTAGAACCGAGTTGCTGGTTCCTCGTGCTTGGCCATTGGTATTCAAGAACAGGGTTGTGCGGGCGTTGATTGGGAAAGCAATGCAAAAGAGAAGGGGACGACCCTTTGCCTTGCGCTCGAAGGCATATCATGTTTTCATCCACCACGACCCATTGCAAGGGTAACAATCGAAGCAATGCAACCTCAAAGCAGCTACCAACAATCTTCTTTATACCAATCCTTTTACAAACGTCGCGTGCGTCTGAACCATCTCGCACCAATTTTCTGGTGGTTCGTCTCGTTCCACTTCCTCAGTTGGGGCTTCATTATAGCACAACCTCCTACACGAAGCTATTCCATCGGCTAGATCAGACCGACCCATCGTTGTTACATCCTTTCCTGACACTTATTATTCACCAACCTGGAAAAGCATCTGCATAGTGCTCCACGTAGACAGAAGGGGTAGTTAAGAGAATGCTGAGGCGAGGAAAAGCCGTGCACTTTCCAAACACTTCCATTCATCGAAACGACACATGGCCGCCTTAAACGCGCGCATTTTTTAACGTTTCTTACGGCTCACAACTACAATAGTTATAATGAAAAAAAAATAAAATAAAATAAAAAATAAAAAAATAAATAAAAAACGTAAAAATAAAACCGAATTCAAAAAAATTTACAGTGAAGGAAAAAAACAAAAGCGTCTGAACTCCACAGTCCTCCAATAATATAAAAAATATTTCTTTCTACCTTTTTCCAAAATATTGTGCTAATCTAAATTTCAACTCTCAATCACCTCCAGAATGTTCACTTTTTGGAGTCGGCGACTTCCTTTATAATAATAGAACAGCCAATACAATCTTAATTTTCAGAAGTACGATTATTATGAGTTTTCATGTTGATGGGAATCGCATTTGAAAAAGCCGCAGGATTTTTAACAAGTTCATTTTTGACGATGACTACTTATACGTCTTTTCTTAAAACCGTTTCCGACTTGACTCCATATTTATAATATAGTTTTTTTTATCAATTTTAAAAATCGCGTCAACCTAGCGTTTCTCAGTCTCAAGTTGCTGCAGTATAGCAAAAAATATTGTTCCATCTAAGTTATTTCGTACTAATTGTAATCATAAATTTATTTGTTACCAACGTCTGTCCATATCCAACCGGTAGTCAGAGATAATAAAATTTACATTTAATTTGGCTAAGCCCGTCCGTAAATAATTCGCACGGGTTAATTAAAAATCTAGAGTCTTTCTGTGGAAGAGCTGTCGAAAAGTGACTATTAGTAATCGATCTTTCGCTGAAACCCAACAACTACTTTCACATTGACTCATATTTTTAATTCATCTATTTTAACAGCCATATGATGAAGTTTGTTGATTTTTTTCACCACAGATACTCGAAAGTGCAGGCCTATATAGCCATTTGGTCATAAATTTTTTCTGAGCTATGCCAATACAAATTTTTACTGAAAAAAAATTTTCGTTTTTGGGTAGTCGCTTCATATCTTCTTGCTACAATGGTGCTACAAAGCCCTGATGATGCCCGAAGGGGCGAAAGTGCTCGGCGGGCAATAAAGAAAATGGAGAACGAGTCGACCAGTTTTTCTCCCCCGCAAACTTCAAAACCATGAAACAAATTATTTCCCGTTCTGGATTTGTTCAATCGGGTGTTTGTTTCGAGTCTAACACATCACGCTCATTTCTTATTAGATAAAGGATCATTTTGACAATCACGCCACCCCGACAGTAATAGAGAATAGTTTTCAAAGAGACGTATTGATCACAATTCTACGACGGCTTCTCTTGTTTTGTCTTGCAACACCACACCTACACTCGATGACCGGAAAACAACTGGCCGGCCGGAACTCTGAGTGTCATATCCCGTAAGAGACATACAATGGCCTCAGCAAACGCGTCGCCACACACGTCCATTGTGCACGGATGCTGGTTTGGGCTTGGCCATGCATGCTACTCCGTCAACGCTGTAGTGTTTCGCTCTCGATAACACGCCGAGGTAGACAGTGGCCACAACTTTGGCCGACACGCTTTTAGACTTCCCTCACCAAAGTTTCCTGTTCCTGTCACTGCCGCAAGTTCGAGAGTTTTGAAGAGATAGCGCTACTTACGGGTCTCTGTCCCTCCGCCATCTTACTTTTGTTAAACGGTTAAACTTCGACAGGGATCGTGTTGCATTTCCCGATTTTACGCGGATTATGCTGAGGTTAGTTACCAATGCATTTCATTACGATCCGGTCAGGCTGACCTTTCGCATGCTTACATACCCCAACTGAGAGTTTCTAAGCTAAATCAGTGGCACGCTGAGGTGGTAGTGAGGCCTGACTATATGAGGAAGCTATAATATTTGGATTGACGTGAAGAAATAATAAATCCTGAACAATATCAGCAGCTTGTCGGATTCAGGGTGAGAATAAATTGACGACATCTCCATTCTTCTACTCCGCCGAGATCTTTCGGGTGCCTATGACCTATTTATAATCATTCACCGATGAGTATTCACCTACCGAGGCCCTACCACCCGTTACTGACCCTACCATATAGACCCGGTGGAAAACAAAAATGCAACAGGGCAATTAACAGCTAAGCCACCGTGTAGGTTTCTAAAAATTTGTTGACACAAAGCTAGCGTTTCGAGGGACGTTTTATAAGAAAAAGAGGATGTTTTACCCTCAAGTTACAAAAACGCCATTGAAAGTCGGAAGAAGAGAATCCGGATCAGCCGTCGGCTATTTCTGGTCAGTAACGAAATGAAATTTCAATATAGACTCTGGTGGAACTTCGCACCCGTTGACGGCGTTCTTTATTATTCTTAGGGATTGGAGGCAAGAACGTAAAACGTGTTTCCGCCGTTTTATCCACAGTAGACTTAATAACGCTAAGCTTTGCCAGCCTTATGGTCTACCTATCTTTCTTCACAATCCAATTTCCTGCGAGACCATGCCAACAGCGGTGGCATTCAAGCTGGGCACTTGGTTTTAATTGGATACCCCCACCTTCAATCTAATCGAGAAAAACTTACAAAGGCAAAGCGCGAGGCAAGGATGTTGTTGAAATATGCATGGAATTTTCACTTTTCCCTTGAGAAAAATGTGTAAGTATTCATAAAAATTCGTGTAATTTACCTACTACTAGTTATGCCAGGTGAATTCTTTACTGACAGAAATGACCAGAATATTGTTACCGACAGCGTTGAGTGGTACTGAGTAGGCATATTTATGACCTAACTATAATTCGTTTTTGAGCTCTCTGGTCAGACTGGATCGACTCGGTTTTTAACCGACTTCAAACAAGGAGGAGGTTACTATAGTTGACTTGCGGTTTTTTTTTGTTTTTTTTTTTTTGTATTTTGATTTTCACTGGTCAGAAAACTCAATGTATCCGAACTTTCTAGGTCATGAAATGTTGTTCAACGTGATCGAAATTTCAATTCCTATCGATAACTGCTTCAGAGATATAAGGATTGGAACACACCCCGTAAACGATACTTTATTCTCTTTAGTTCTGTGTTCTTCGTCAAACGGACTCTTTTGCAACACCAAAAATCGTAATTCCTACTACAGCCATTATCACTCATAGTGCGGGTTGCTGCACTGCCATCTCGATGTATTTTAAATTTGCCGAATTATTAATGTTATTAATGACCGACGAATTCTTTTATACATTCATCAGTAATAAGGAAAGAAAGCAGATTTCAACTGCGTTGAATTGCGTAGAGCGTTTTAATTCGAATTATATCCTATATTATTCATGTCACTGTAAGTAAAATATTTGGAAAAAAATATTACTGGCGATTAAACTAGGAATTTTCATAGCGTGCGATTAAGTGGAAACGGTCTCATATGTATTATCTCATTTCCCAGTCAATTGCACGAATATTTTTCAGGCAAACGATTTGAAACGTGGAGAATCCACTTTGAATGAAGGTCAACGAGGATTCTGTGGTGCGATAAGACATCGTTATTATTCCGAACAGCTGTGAAGGTTATAAGACAACATCATTTGCATTCGTTTGCTGGTAATTTAAAGCAAACACCAGGTGCACACTTGACTTGAAGATTTCTTTTAGATAGAACCTGTAAATTTATTCTCATCCTCCAACAGGAAGTTAACCATTCTAACGTCGTGCCGTCGCCTGTTTGGATTATAAAAGGGACTAATCAACTTAAGCCTATATTGCTACAATTCGTTTCGTTGGTGGCAGGTTGAAGAACCAACTCGGTACTGCCAGATGCGAGCCAATGATCTCTTTTGAGATGCCATGAAATCGCCAGCTAAACGTTCGACAAAAGCCCTGACTTCGAATTTTCTTCGACTCTAGGAAACCCTCTTTGCTATACCTATGCGGCCTACTATTCCAGATTCAAGTCATATAATGGTAAAAAAAAAAACCGTGGTTTTTGGATTGCCGAAAGTTGTTGAAATGCTTTGCAAAGCTTAGTTAATTAATTCGCAAAAACTAAGTTCTTTTTTTTTACCTTCCACCAGCTAACAAATTGCAAGAATTCCACACTTTGACAGGAGTATTATGATACCGTGCACGGGGCTTTGTTTATTAAAACTCACAGCCCATCCCCTGATGAGGAAATTAATAGTAAAATTTTGAAGTCAACATGACTGTCTGCTGTAAATTCCAGTGAAGAGTAATCAACTCTCGGTTGGAGAAGAGTTAATAAATTTTCACTGTCAAGAGAGGAATTGAGGAGATTCTCAGAATCATTTCTTCGAGTTTTAAAAGATTCTTCTCATCTTAAGTTCTGATCGAAGGGACTTCAAACAATGTATACATTTATACTGAGACATGCTCTACTTAAGTCGAGATAGTTATAATGCTGTAGTAGCAAGCGTTTTTTATGTTTTATTTTTTAATTTTTTTCGTGTGCGCACAAAATGTAAGGCGAAACAATCATCAACAATTTCCCTCAGTTGATATTCTTAATATTTCTTAGTGTTAAACCGCATCTAAAATTTTTTCATAAGTTCTTGAAAGAGCAATTTCTAGAAACAAGCTGCTAACATGCATTTTTTTTTACTTACAGATCAATGAAAAAAGCTTGGGTGAAAATTTGACTACTCACCTGAAATGGAAAGAATTATCGCGTTAATATCATTCATAACATAGAAATGCTCATACAAATACCATAAGCTAGAGTATTCTTGGAAGCAGATAGCTCGGAAGCGAGAAATCTATGTTACCGTGAGAAAGCTGAAACGAGGAAAAGTTGCACGATTCTTGGAAACTATTGAATGCTTGATGTGCAACAAAAGAAAAATAATATCTTTTATGGATCGACTAAGTTATCATCTCTAGTTCATTTGGAACGAGAAACACTTCTATGCAGTTGGATTCTCTGACGATACTATGACAAGAGTTTGAAAGGAGGGAAAAGTTCAGCCATTTCTTGAAAACAAATCTTCGTTTGCAGATTTCTCAATAACATCTTGGTAACAGCTCTCGTCTCGAGAAGTATCACTGCTCCCCAGCTGCACGAAATAAAATCGAGGATCCCATAAAATGGAGCATAAGAAATTATGGCTGCTTTTCTAATGACTTTCGGTTTACGGACAAGCTTGAGAAGACAAGACAGTTCTCAGTTTGCCTCGATGGGCAATTGCAACGATACCAGCAGCGGATACTGAAAGGCATGTGGCGTACAACTTTCAACAAAAGCGTTTTCTTGACGATGTTATAATCGAATGAATCTATTGAAGCTGAATTCTCGAAATGTTCACCAAAAATGAACCCAAGTCTAACAATGCCTCAACCAATTAACCAAATCGCTAACTCAATTTTAATATTATTTTTGGGGCGTTTTGAGAGCGAGAAAATTCGTATTTTCCAGCTTTTTCGGTGAGAACGTTCACAGATGTTTGTACAAATGGATGGTCTTCTTAAATCATTATTGAAGCAACAGAACAATAAACCACTATACAATGATTTGCAGCGTTTTGGTATATTATTCAATAATAAACCATTGTAATCGCTCAAGAAAAAACAATTCAACCCCCCTTCAAAAGTTGTTGTTTTACTTTTCAAGGCATGTAGAATCCGAATATCCAATAAAAAAAATTCTGCCGTTAACACTTTTCTGACGAAACTATAAAAGCTAAATTCTTGAGATTTTCACCAAAAATCAATCTTCGTCTGACCATGGCTCAATCCTTTAGCCAAATCGCTTCCTCAATTTTATGGGTGTTTTTTGGGGGGTTTTGAGAGGGAGAGAATTCGTGTTTTCCAACGTTTTCCAGACATAGGTGTATTTGGTATCAATTTCTATAGATTTTCGGACGGTAAATCGAATGAGACCATTGCGGTTTCGATAGCTGTATTGGTTCTAGAGTTATCGCGGCTTTTGTGTTAAATTTGGGAGATTTTTACAAATTTGGCAAAAGGGTATAACTCGAGCGTTTTTGGATATATAAAAATCGTGCTTTACTCGTTGGAATGGTCGTCAAACAATCTCTTCAGATGTTCCATTGTTCAACCTCAATTAGACAGTGGCGACATCTAAATCAAATTTTAAGACGATACTGTTTGAAAATTACGAATGCAGCAAACGTGTGTTAGTTACTGATTAAAAATCATTTTCTCTGAGGGGAAAAGCCTTTTTCAAGTATAGTACGCGTACAAGGCTGAAATTGTGAATTATTTTATGCCAAATCGTACTGAACTACGACAATTCTTTAATATTTGGATTTTAAACTTATTTCCCAACACACGTACACATTTTTCAAAGAAATTCATTCATTTTTACTCCTCAACACTCTTCAAATCAGGTTAAGGGCCCATAGCTACCGTTGAGGGAACGCTATTGGAGAAAACTTTTCCAATTCCGTGAACGAATCGATCTGAAGGAATTTTATTCTTTAACATGAATAGTATCTATACCCGACTGGAATAGCAATGCGATAGATTTGAATTCTGTTCTAGCGCCCGTTGTATTGATTACAACGGGCATTGCCGCTTGTTGAATAATTAACCAAAATCAAACTACTCAGCATCATTTGAGTGGAATTTTCGTCTCAGTTCCGTTTTTCCTGCGATAATTACCCAAGATGAACCGCGAAACTACCTGTCTGTGGTAAGCCCCATCGTTAACATGCACACGTTTTTGGACTACCTGCAGGAATAGGGCCACAATATCCGGTCTCTCACAATCCTGAGGTATCCCTATCGTTTCGAACTGTTTTCGTAGGTGTTCCTCAGAATGATAGGAAAGATCACTGCAAAACCACAAATTACTCAATTCGGTAGTTGAATATTTGAAGAAGAGATAAAGGCATCAAGACCCTGATGCAATGGGAGTCGGAGAATCGATCTTCCGAGAGATTATGATTTAGGTGGAGGAAGTAGGGAGGTTAGGGTCAGGGACAGGTTTTGGTGCGCGCGAGTGACTTGTTATTAATCAACTGTAAGTGGTTTCAAAGAGCCCTCTCTCCATCATCCTTACCAATACAGCTCCCGCCCTTCAAGCATCAAAAGTCCGCCTCCACTTTCGCTCTCTGTCTCTTTCAATCGCACACGAAACGACGACACGCGCAGACAGACAGACACGCATTATATGAACACCGCTTCGAGGCACATCAGGTCGGGTACGGCAGTACCAACCACCGCAAAGCAACCGACGGGCAGCTGTCTCTCACAAAGTCGCCCTTTGTCTCAACGCCGACACTGTTCTCCTACTGTTCTTAATTTAATTACGCCTTTCCCTTTAACTATTTCTTGTGTGGATCTTCCTTCAGTACTATAACTTTACCACTCTACGGCTCTAACCTAACAACACGTGCGAATGGCAAGTCTTAGATGGGAACAATTGTGACATGCGGCGTTGTGTTTCAAGGAAAACTTATGCAGGGTAGGAGTTGGAAATTAATAATCGAAAGCGATGGGTCTGAAGGGGTTTTGGTTCATTCAATTGCCTCAGAATGATTTCCCTGAAACGTTCTTCAGCGGCACTCAGATATAAGTAGGAGTATTCAGACGCAGCCGAGGTGCGCAGCATCCCAGACTTGGCTCCTCAAAATATTGACTCAGTGATTTCCAAAAGCAGAAGAAGAACCGACGCTGAATGTAATAGGGTATTTATGCATGATATGCTATGAACGGTGTAACGGAGAGAAAATGCATTTCATAATTGACATAAATATAAATTATATACGTATATGAGAGGTCACTTCGCCGTCATCATTCTAAATTTAAAAAATGCTTCAGCAACAATTAGGGGTAGTTTTGGTACGGATCAAAAGAAAGGAACTCAAGGTTAACGACCCAAAGAAAGCTTGGTGGCAGCAGAACTTGGTGGCAGAAAAACAGATCATGTTTTTCGCGAATAATCATAATTGTATTGTGCATCAATAAAAACAATGATCTCATAACCATGCCACTGCAGCGGTAGAACGCAATCGTATGACTTATTTCCTCGATGGGGAAGGCTCTGAAAGATACTAAAACAATTTAACCGAAAAGTGTTTTTAAGCATTTCGAATTTTCAAATCACCATGCTGAGTAAAGTGCCCTTGGCGTTATGTTGTGGTGAAATGATGTCACCTTAGTGTGGTGTTGAGATGCTGATCAGGGTGGTCAGTTGAGGTAAAACTTTCTATAAAAGGCAAAAATAGACTCGACATATCGATGGAAATCTTGGCTAAAATTAAATAAGTTTCGCTGTGTTAGGCTATTTAATTCTTTTTTAAAAATTAAATATGAGGAAAACAAAGATATGCAGATTAATTTTTCTTGCATCAACCAATGAACATAGGCGGAAACTGTTAAAACAGTTAAAAAAAATCTAACAACACACATCTAAAACAGTTGAACTGTAAAAAAAAAATAATTATAAAAAAAAAAATTGGCACTGCTCATAGCGAAATATTGCCGTTAGCTACATGCTCAGCAGCGCTTGCCTATGTGGCACGGTACGATCTTAGAGCTAGTGGCTCCGTTGGTCCTCCATCATCCGAACTGCGAACTGTAATAAGCTGTGGTAATCTCCTCACGATCAGTCCACGAGTTGAAACGGGGGAAGTTACTCCAAGTTTAGCTAAAGACTTAACCGTGAGAAGAGCACAAAACTGTCGTTAAAATTGTCTATATCTGATGGAGCGCCCGAGTTTCCCCTCGCCAAATCGTGGCTTCAGTTTTCGATGTGGGATTCAGCGGATTGTGGACGTCGACGGAAGTTTCGCCGAATCACTGTTTGCATTTCGGAGAAAATATTGGTAAGCAATAGAAGGTGATAGTAGTTTCAATATCAACGATTTAACGACCCCATCAATTCGATGAAAAGTCGTGCACACGCGAGAAAGGCAAACCGTGCCGAGGTTCTCGTCCACACTTAATTGGACGCCATCCTATCGCGGGAAACGCATAACTCGTTCGCTTAGATCTTCCTAGAGTGTGAGGGCTTATAGGGAAACTGCACATCGATTCCAGCGCGACGGATGGCCGCCAGCGGCAACGTCCGTGTAAACTCGCCTGATCAACCAAATGAGATTCCAGTCACTCAGCTCGTAAAATTTATCTGAAATTCTCACGACTGAAGGAATCACAATGCAGCGGATCATGAACAACGGATATAATCAAACCCAGTTAAATACAAGAGGTAGTAGTAGTTCGGCTGCCGAAAATTGATTATTTAAGGTAAACAAGCGTGCTATGGCCGTTCACCGAAAGGGAAAGGCCTCATAAACAAATATGTAAATGTAAATAATAAATCAATAATTAGGTGAGATGGCGAAAACGAAGTATAGCGATCTTCTGAAAAGTAAAATTCGGGACGGAGGTAAATTTGGAAGACAATCATTTTCATTTTTGAACGTTTTTAGGGAACGTGACGGAAAAAAAATCCCCAAGTTAAAACTTCAAAAGTATGAAAATCGAAAAAAATTCGAAAAATATTACTAATTTTTCGAATTTGATTGTTTTCACTTTGAATTCAAATTCTACGTCGAATTTCCTGTAGGAATCGTTAGTTAATCAAATTCGCTCCGTACTGTAAGTATTTGCAACGGATTTTCAAAGTTGAAAAACGTGAGAGTAGCGTAGTATTATACTGGAAAAACTGATCGTTGTCGTGAAATTTCCGCCGTTTTGACGTCATATTCGGATTCAGCGTTAAATTTCCTATAAGAATAGCTTTCAAAATCGCTCAAAAACGAAAATTTAATTTTTCACTATTACCGAGCTCGGAATTTCGGCCGGCGAAAAACCCGATTTACGGAAAATAATTTCTCTGGCTCTGTTTAAATTTTTTTCACCAAACTTTTTGCTATGTACGTGTGTAGGGCGTTCAAATGAAGACTTCTGCATAATAAAACAATTGATTTGCATTTATTTTGACCCCGAAAATCACGGTTAAAGTCCAATTTTTGAGCTTTCAAAAACCGATTTTTTTGGACCACTTGCAGATTTTTCCGAGAAATAAAAAAAATCACAAAAATACATCATGGTAAGACACAGCTTTCCTGAAAATTTCAGATTTTTACCTGTATTGAAAGACGAGTAAAAATTCGTTAAATGGTCGGTTGAAAAAAATCGCAGGGGTACCCCTTGGATTTTTCGCGAAAAATTTTTTGAAATGGATTTCGCTCAAATTCAGCATAATGATAGTTGATGATGTGTACATCAATAATATATGGTTCATTCTTTGTTTCTTTCGCACCAAATAGATTAAAATTACGTTTAAAGTTGAAAAATGTCATGTTTTCGTGTATAGTCTACCAATATTGTTGAATAACGCAAAAACGGTTGAAAAATTGATAGGTACATTACATTGGGAAAATGTGGACAGTTAAATTACCTATCTTTTGGTATATTCAAACATCTGAATTGACGACTTTTTGTTTGTGTTATTCACTCTGCAAGTTACAAATCTTGGAAAACTTACAGTTGTTACAACTAATTCTGCTACAACTTTGCTCCAGTTGAAAAACCCAATACTTTATGATACAAAGTACATTCAAACACCTCCACCAACATAACAAATTATAGCAACAACTACCTACTAATAATAATACCTATCGATTCCCACTCTCCATACACAAATAATCAACTACAAAACCCATACCTATACCTATATACTTTGGCATTTGCACTGATTGATTACAGTGGTTTTCTCACTAAGTCATGGAAGTACAGTGTGTACCAATAACTCCCCTTTTTTAAATTCGGGATACTTATGCTAGTTCTCAATAATATAGGCAACAACATTCCCAAGTTTGTCGTAGCTTTAGAATTCCTTATACCATTATCACTAGGTACTAGACGGGAGAATCGTGACAGCCTCGTTTATTTACCTTAGAACCTCAGTGAAGGCGCACGCTGTTGGTTAGTTTGGGAGGGTGAAGTAGTAGAGGTACTCAGCGGTTTGGATTTGACTGAGATTCAATGTTCCCGTTTACGACCCGCGTGTGTATGCAGAGTGGTCTCTTCAGATATCGCCTGCCGCACTCCACTTGAGGGAATTCGAACGAGACCGAGTTCGTTTAGCACAATTTCAACGAGATTGCGGTAAGCTTTGAGCCACACTATTGTAGTGGGAAGTCAGAATCAACCTCTTTGTGATTTCACTGAAACGTATTCATCAATTGCTTTGTAAATACGGTCACCTCACCAACTTGTATCTCTTGTCAGTTTTGATCGGAAAATCGTTGCGTATTGTAAATAAGTTTTGAGGGGTTTCCATTCGAATGATTTTTTTAACGCTGGTTTGAATGAGAATTCGAAAGCTTCAATATGTCACGATTGATCGCTGTCATTATAAGCGACTTTTTTTCTTCAAATGATTGCAAGTTGAATTCATTCTAAAGATTGAATAAGCTATAAAAGTCTACATATATACTTGTTGGACTATTTGTCAGTTACCATTATATATAAATAGGTACCCCTTTTTAAATTATTATTTTGAATAAAAATAAAGTCGTTTTGAAAAATAAAATCAACTGAACATTGTCCACTAGTTGGACAATAGTTTAGCATTATACGTAGGGTGTGAACATTCAACGCCGCATGGCTTAGAAACCACCAAATATCCACACTATTTTTCTTATTTTCTTTGCGAATGATTGGTTTTTCACGTTTCATGGCAACGAATGATTTGCCGAGATTTGACGAATTTAATAAACTCTTTTCGTACATGAAAATACGTTTTCAAATTTTTTTTCTTGGGGATTACAATGGTTTATTATTGAATAATGAACCAAAACATATCACGTTATAATAATTTTGTACTATTCAGCTTTTCGACTTTGAGCATTTAAACGAAAACCGAGCAAGACTATCATCGCGGATTGGGTTTTAATTCCCAACGATTTGCTGCTCACCCTTTACAGTATTTTTTCACGTTTATTAATATTTTAATATATTCAAGAACCCTTCAGCTAATGAGAGCCGCTCCGTGATGGATGATCACATTATTCATGCTTAAGGTTGACGACTGTTGGAATACGATTTCTTTGCATTTCTTTCGGGGAAACCACTCCGTCACTTTTGCCCTGCGCTTAGCTACGAAGCCGTTTTTTTTCTGGAGATTAAATTTACATTTCTTCTCTTTCCATTCCTCCTATTCCCAAAATCACTTTCTTCTTATTTGACGAATAGAAGCTATCTTATTGAAATATTTTCATGGCCTACCTTCACTCAAAAAGGTTCAAAAAGTATTGCGTTCCGTTAATTATTATCGTGGATCGGATATTAAATTTTGGGAAGAATGCAATTCATGACTTTTTCTCTCAGTTTTTTCTTCTCTATCTTATTTTTTACTGCTCACTATTTAAAAATGAATTTAAAATTAAAGTATCTGAACCGTCTATGGTGTTGTGGCGTAACGAGAGAAATCTCGCCAATGCTAATATACTTGTTATTCATTTATATTGGTAGCAACAAGTAAAAAACCATTTTCACCACTTTGTCGACACAAAAGTTCAGTATCACAGTGATCAATTAACGAAATAATTTCAATAGTTAACACTAACGCTAATTTTATGATGCTGATAACATGAAACCTCTTTTTCTAAAATATTTCTAAAAATTAAAAAAAAAAATTCTAAAAATTTCTAAATTTACGCAACGGGGAGATAAATTTATGTAGGTCCGTCCCACATTCTACTAGGTGTAGGGTTAACGGATTGTTAAGTACAGATCCATTTTCAACCCGGTTACAGGAGAAGCGTTTTTTAGAAAGAGAAAACAAGCGGTGTGTACATAAGCATGAATGCGTTGACAAATGAGGATAGTGATGGGTAGATGTCAAGTCCAAGGGATGAAAAGGGGGAAATTGGAGGAACTGGCAGCGTTTGCAGCGAAGTAGATCTCATTTGGCTCGTGCACCTGTACATGATATTTCAGGGCAGGGACTCGGCTCATTTTGAGCGAGGAGCTACGTGAGCGCCGCACATCCGCCTCAGTCGGCGGCGGAGATCGGGCGACACACAAACATTATACGCTGGAGAGCAAAAGTACCTGGTGATATGAAGGAATGGCATGGGGAAGGATCTTTCTTCTCTCCCGACCATATTTCCCTGTATTTCACATTCACGTCAGGCAAAGGACGAAGAAAGGACTACGCAGAGGGCCTCCAGCCAGAATGCGGTCGGAAAACGGATCGGGATAAAAGAACAATTTTCCACCCTTCGTCCTTTACCTGCAGTGCTCGCACAGTATTTGTGTATAATGTCTGAGTGTGCGAAACGTAGTGACTGCTCCGGAGCGCAGACGTTCCTGGCCAACGGAACATGAGATCTTTCTCGTTCACAACGCCACACCGACTCGCTTACTCAAGTTGGACTGACGACTACAACTACAAACACACTGTTCTTGAACATCACTGCATCACTTCTTCCAAAGACGGTAAGCCAACTTGGCGAGAGTATCTTCACGGGTATTTTGCCTGCCTTCCGACCTGTTCGCCGAGTCGGATCACGTCACCTCAGATAACGTAACTCCGTTGCCCCGCGCGCTTTGTTCGAACTTGACTGTAAGGCAAGGAAGGGTGTTACTACTTCCTTCCCTTACCTTCGGCTGTGAGGAGCTCACCTTCCTGCACTACGTGCCAATTTCCTGACTATGGAATATTTGCCATCGCGTAGCAAGTTTTTTATTGCTCTCATCTTCAGCTGTCGGGAAAAGATTATCCGCATTCGAAATCTGCAAAATGTTTCATTTCTTGGGATGATTTATTCCGATTTGATTGGTACGAAGAACATTTCAACCCTCATGAGAAATGGGTCAAAAATGGTGACGGGAAAAAAAACCGGTGATGTTATTGGGAATCATCAGGAAACTATTTTACGTTTTCTGATGTAAAGATTTCATGAAGCTATTCACACGTTTTTTAGTTCATGTCCTTGGCCAAGACATGAATTTGTCAAAATGATCTACTTTCGTAGATTTAGTGTCTAAGCGATCGGATATTTGAGGAAAAAGGCATTTCTTCCACTTCCAAAATTTAAACAAAAAATAAAAGAGTACTTTAAAAAGAGAAGTAGAGATAAATGATTGGGCGGTGTGGTAGTTTGGGATAACGGTCGATATATATGTTCCTAAATGTAAACTTTGTGCATCTATTTAAAATTAAAATAAAAAATTGTAACATGTTAAAAATTAAGTTGTTATTGTCGAAGTTGTTAAGTTGTAATTAAATTAGTAAGATTTGTAACAATGGTATAGTCTAAGCCGTAAGTTTATTAATAATAGGCGAGGACAGAACGTGAGGATGTTGTTTAACTGGCTCGGTGCAGCTCCAGTTCCCGGCACAAGTATTTACTTATTGGGAGCTGAAGCATTTTGTATATTACACTATACCTAATATTTTGTAAAAATTGTTTTCCTCAATAAATGCAACAAAAAAAAAAAAAAAAAAAAAAATTCGATTATCGTTGAATTTGAACGAAAAGAAGATGAGTCCTTCCTTTAATTGAACCGACTGCATGCTTTATGAACTCAGCACAACGACTTGAATGGGGTACTTCCAACAAAACGTCATCGGCTTCGTGCTACGATTATTAACCGTAAGCATAAATGATCGCAGATAGTATAAAGGGAGTGTTTCACAGCAGTTTAATAATTGTGCATTATTTACAATTGAAACTACACCTTCATGCCCTCCCTCGCATATATGCTGATTTTCTTCACGTCCGACCATGTATCATTGAAATCTAAACGTTCGATCTTTACCGGCCAGCAGAATTCAGCGGTATTTATTAGTGGTATGGTTTCTATTCTGAAGATGCCCGAAGAGGCGAAAGTGCTCGGCCAGGCCCAAATAAAAATCTGGAGATTCATGCACCCAATTTATTTCCCCCTCAATACTGGAAAAATAGCCACGTGTTCACGGTCGGGCAACAAATGATCGTAATAATTTATTTATTAAAACTTAACGCGACTATTTTGTTATTTATTTTATCTGGTGTGTACCGTGAACGGATTAATGAAAGTAGTTTCAGACATAAAGAGAAATTAGGCACCTGATTACTAACATTTTTGTAGGTTGAGGGGGAGAAAAACGAGGCGACCTCTTCTCCATTCTTTTTTATTATCCAGCCGAGTACTTTCGCCCGTTCGGGCTTCTTCAGGGCATTATAGGACCAAGGGTACCTATGGGTACCTATGGGCCATAGGTACCCTTGGTCCTATAATGCCCTGAAGAAGCCCGAACGGGCGAAAGTACTCGGCTGGATAATAAAAAAGAATGGAGAAGAGGTCGCCTCGTTTTTCTCCCCCTCAACCTACAAAAAGAAGTAATGCGACCACCTGGAGAAGAAAATGATTACTAACAGTATTAGTAGAAGGTTGATAACAAAGGCTCACGCGGCAATGGAAACTGTTGGGCAGAATTAAACGATTATTGGCGTCATATCGCACGCTCGCACTGTTCTCCCACGGAAGGTTATTTACGCTTTAGGTGTTTCGCAATTAACAATTGGCCACGTAATAGAGCACATAGGATACACTGGATCACGCTGCTATGGTCACAGTCTCTGTTATTCGGTTTCCCGTGACTATCCGCTGGTAACCCAAACTTCATTGGCCCGTAGAGAAAGCATGGTAAAAGCCGCTGCTATTGCTTGCGGCTTGGAGAACAATCGTTCCACTTCTATGCCAATGATATAGTTCAATGATTTGGATGATTCGAGCATTATAGCTCTAATTGTAAAAGCTGGGCCATCCTCGTCTTTTCACAATCCGTTTGCATTATTAGCTGTGTGGAAAATACCACGTAGCATTGGCTTCTGAAAGGATCCCTATATCAGGTCTCATGTAGTAATAAGTATCACGAATAGCCTGCATCAAAATATTTTTAGAAACAAGCCTAAATAGTATTCGCCTCAACTTTCGGAGATATGGCTGGTGTACCTAATTATATTGCATACTGTAGCTTGTTCGGGCGTCCTCAGTGTTGCATTATAGGTCGATGTGGTACTTTTGACCCCTGGGTCATAAACACTGTTGTTGGTTATTTTCTCTTCGATCAAAAAAGTATAATAATTCATGATTTATTCTACGAATACCCGTCTCACAAACACAATAAATGAGTTTCAGCCACGATTGAAATATTTACTTTTGTTTATCTTCATAAGTGCCAAAGTGACATTTTGAGTCTCGAAATGCAGCCGTAAATATTCCTGATCGTTCCGAGCCTCTGCTGCGCAGAACGGGCGCCTTGTAGTCGTCTTCACGAGCCGAAAAAGCTTCATCCCCAGATATTAAGATATAACCTGCTGCGTTCTGCATCGACCATAAGCACAGCTGGCCAGCAAAAAAAAAAAAATAAAATAAATAAAAAAATAAAAAAAAAAATTCGATCTGACTCTGAAACAATATTTTCTTTCATAACACTTGTCCATCTCGCGAGCGGGATACTTTGAATTTCGTTCGAATGGCCTGTCACCACCCTGTAAGCACGCGCGAAAGTAAATTTCCTTTAAGGAATTTCATGCAACTATTAGGAACCTAAGCTCTCGGCTCAGTCGGGTTCGCAGAGGGTTCCTAGATCAATTAATAACGAGGATAATTACATCATACTGATTCCCGTCTTGTACATTCGCGCATTTTGCATCGCCCGTCCGTTCTTCCTAAAAACATGCTTCCTATTATTGTGTCTGAAAATTGAATCCGCCAGTCCGAACTCTCCGTCAGTTGTGTGTTGTTCTACGTAGTTGCAGGGAAGAATTATTATCGATATATTATCAGCAAAATTAGGGGGCCACCCGTGGTGTAGTGGTATGGAGCGTTAGCTCTCAACATGGTGGAGCCGGGTTCGAATCCGGCTGGGGTCAAACTCATGTTTGGCCCGACCCTTCGTCCTCCACACTCAGGGGGGTGAGGCAATGAGTAGCCACGAGCGAAATCGTCAGAATTACTACCCCTAGTATGTGCAGAATCGATTGATAATCTTCTGATCACCTATGGGAACGGCTGACGACGTCCACGACGGGAAAATATTCCCAGTTGGACGAAAATCCAACGTGAAACCTCTTCTTTACTTACTACTTTTTACTAATCACCAAATTTTCTAACAAACTGTACACAAATTAAATGTACATTACTTGCGGTTATTTCATCGTGATACTGTTCTAGAACGAGATTTAAATATGAACGCCACTTTTAAACCAGGATGAATGGGCGAAGAATGAAAAAGAGTAAAATTTATACAAGATTCTAAGGCCAGCTGAATTGTCTTCTTCGTGAAATCAAGACGCTGAAAAATAATCTCAATATATTCCAAGGGGAGGTGCCATAAAGAATGCTTTAAAAAAATGTTAGCCGTGGACCATTAAGAGAGATGAAGCAGCCGCAGTGGGCGCTTAAACACACATTTAGGCTTTCGCACCCAACTTTAGCCGTCTGAGTGCCTCCCTATCCTCATCCTTGCCATCTCGCCCACAACCTTCCCCATCTCCATTCTTCACCCCTGGGAAACCTTCACCGAGTAATTGAGATCGTCATTTGCGAATTTCGGTCTATTTACTGTGGTCAGGGAGAGCGGAGAGGAAAAGATGAGTACAACTGGCGCTAATCCGAGCTCTATAGATGAAATGAGGAGGAAATTCCGCTAAACGAGGGAACGTGAGCAGAAAATGAAAGAAAGAAAGAAAGCGCAGATAAATCCTAAATTAAAAATGGTAATAATAAACTAGCAAACCTTAATTAGGAAAAACGGGGCGTCAAGGAATTGGAAATTGGCAATAGGGAAGAATAAAATATCTAAAGTGAGGAAAGAAATTTATTAAACAAAAACCATTCCATTTTATCATTCAGTGAACAGTGCATTGTAATCCGCCCTAAAATTGAAATGTTTCGTTCTTCAAGGCTTAAATTCTTAAGCCATCTTATTAAAGGTTAAAAGCCAATCAGCCTTCCAGACGTTTATATTCCGCAACCGTCCGGCTTTAATGAAAAAGATAGTGTGATGTACATTTTTTTGGGAGAATTTTCGACACTGAATCTAATGCGAAGATAGTGGAATCAATTGAGTACCCTGGTATCAATTTATCGCACAGTTCGAGAGCAATCTTCGAATACTTACAAAATAACGTGGTGATCTTAACATTGGCATCAATATAGCTAAGACTCGATTATCGAGAATTAGAACTAAAGGTGAATAGTTGTAATTATAGTAGATTCATAGTTGATGTACAAAGAGATGCGTTGCTTCACAAATTGTTAATTGAATAATTTGGGTAATATTATCATTACATTATGGTGAGTCAGTTAAACGTTACTTTGTGCCCTTTTGTAAATATAAAACGGATCATTCGGCTTTGTAACAAATAACGAGTATTAAATGGGTCAAATTGCAGAAAATTGGTCTTCGACGAAAAATTTCGAATCCAAAATGGTGAAAATAATTCCGAACGGCGATGAAAGCAAAAATAATTGATGATAATACACCATTGTAGCTCCACGTGCAGCGCTTTTCATGCAATCGAAATGTGAAGGAAAGAACTATTTCTTAGCAAACAGCTGAACTCGAGCTAGTCTGATGCTGAGAGCACAAATAAGTGATTATTTTACCCCCACTGATAGAAACTACTTCAGTGAAGGAACTGTTCGCGCGGCTGAGCCACTCAATAAAAGCTTTTCAAGCAAGAAATGTAAAATGAAAAGGTAGAGCAGTCTTCTTTAATCCGCAACTCTCTAGAGGACAAAAGAGAGCTAGGAAAAGAGGGATTCTCAATTGGAACAAAACATGGCAACGTTGAACTCAATCGAACAATACTAATGAAACGACTCGAGAACTGACTAACAAATATTGCTGTGTGTAATATAATAGCAGCGATTCGGTTAGTATTTTTCTCATAAACTTATTGAGCGTTAAACTTCCTGAAAATACTAATAAGTGAAATATACCTAGTGTACGAAGTAATGTGCAATAGACGAAAGTGTAATATATTCGAATGAATATTGAACAACGAATATAGTATCTTTGTCTTCCGCGTATCATAAGCATACCTGTTTTTTACCACTCCTTTGACTCGTCCGTATGAGGTCGACCATTTCCTCCTCTTTTCGTTTCCTTTTTTCCATCTTCGCCTTGTGCTAGCCGATGCAAACCCTTATATTCCAATCCGCAGTCGGTTGAAGTAGCAGCAGCTTCAATATACTCCTCCAACAGATGCTTGATCAGCCGCTTTTCCCGTGCCAGCGGGCAGCGATCGAGATGAAAGGGTTATGATCCGCATAACGTCATGAAATATCTACGGGTTTCCTCCTCCGCCTGAGGCTCGATTCATGTCCCACTAGTCACCCACTAAGCGATCACCTCACGTCCATACTTCCTATTTCGCCGTACAGACCTTCATATTTATGCCTCCATTTTTACCGCATTTGAAGCCAATAATTCTTTCCCGCCATTTGATCAATACAGAACGTTGCAGCCATTCGCAAGCAGGGCGCTGACGAACAAAAATGTGAAAAGTCCTCATAGTTAAGATTTCCGGGCACAGATTTGGGGAATACGTTTTCTTTAAAATAATTTATTAAACTAGTAAAAACGGGATGAGTTTATTCTATCTCATTTATCTAGAACCATCTGAAGATCGAGTCACGACTAACTTCTTAATTTGAGCAAGTTCAGGGATCAATCTGGATCGAAATGGAGTTCATCCAGTTAGTGTAAAAGAAAAGTCCAGAGTGGTCGAAAAATGGATTGGCACATCGAAATCCATGTATTTTTTTCACGCTGAATCGACTGGGAGCATAACTCGGATACTCTTTGAAAATTCGATTGTAAAGCCGTGCTGCACGACTGGTGTTTTTTGTATCCCGGAGCTTTCGTTCATACTGGTCAGAACAGATTGGGAAGTGTGTGATCTTGGGCTGGGAACCCCAGTCCATAGGGCTAATGGGGACGGGGACGCTCAAACGTACTACTTTCATCTGGGGAACGCTCGTAGATGCGCCTATCTTCTCGACGTTCCCGGTAAGTTGGTCGATTTGTGTATGCCCGGGCGTTGCCGCATTGCCTTGTCGAACTCGTGACTCAGACCGCCTTTCATCGGCCTTTGAAGAGCGAAGGTATCGCGGGGGCGGTTGACCTAGTCAGCCAGTTGGGCGAAACTATGAACCAATTGGCGTGGTAATTAATAAAGTTTTCTACCGTTTTCTGAATGACCATCCAATGACACGATTCGAACTTATAGGCCGAACGCAATTAATACTTCCACTATGTAAACATGGGAAGGAAGTTGGGAGGATACCGGCATTGAAATCGGATTTATTCCGGAGCGTGTTTGTGTTACACAAAATCGAGGTTCAAACGAATACCAATATATCTTCGAATCGAGTATGCCTATTTCAACAGCTTGCAATCGACGTGTGCGACTTAAATGCTACTGCTACACATTATGCTCTCGTCGTTCCCCGCGTAAGGAAACGGATTAACAAATTGATCCTATAGAAGAACCGAAGGTAAGGCGTGGTCATGCAATAGTCTAAGCGCAGTGAGAAATCAGAGGCACGATACGATCGTATATCCATTTGATTAGTAAACCTAAACCTTTACTGGTTTGTACGGCGATGGGGTGAAGGGGGACTTATCGTTCAATTATAAAGGAAGCAACTCCTAATGAATGTATTGCTGCTACACTGCGGGTGGAAAGCCGTTCGCAGTTCTGCTCTCCCTACCAGTCCATTCTACCCGACCTCATCTACAGAATATCCCCAACAACGCACGGTTTGTGTGTAAGCTATTTCGACGCACGTGGGAATATAAACCAGTTTGCGTACCCGAGGCTGGACTTCCACGTTCCTATTACACCTCGACAAGTAGGTTGGGCGAGGAGGCTCAATGGCTTCGCTACCTTACTTCGGTTGGAATAATCAAATAGAGCACGGTCCACTAGTTTATAGAACGATGAGGCTACCCTCATTCGAAAATGACTTCAGCGCAAAAATGTTCGCAGATGATGTATTTATTATCATGCGCAACATGTATCCATGGATGTTCACTTTGAATGGGCTATGGTTTTTTTTTTGCGAATTTATATTGAATGTCAAAATTTTACCCCAAAATGGTTTCTGAGGAGGTGGGCAAATGGCCTTGACCTCCATTATTCGAACGAATTTTCGAGTAGAATCAGGAGGAGGATTGTTACATAATCTGTTTTGATTATGTTATTCAGAAACTGCTCAAAGGGATTCAAACTTGGATCAAATTTTTCCCACGAAATAAATATTCGAGAAGATTCACGTGTTCCTCGCCGTTTATTCAAGTGAACCCCGAATAATTTGGTCACGTACGGTCTCCTTGAGTACAACTTTGCAGGAAATCAGGAGCCTCAGTAACAGCTAATTTTAGATACGATTGCATTAAACAAATAACCATGTTTTTTAATCAGAATAAATTTATATTCATTCAGCAGAAAATGATTTCTGAGTGTCATAGTTCAAACCAGAAATAAACGCGATCACAACGAAGTAATAAGTAATTATAAATACATGGAAGTATAATTTTACGATGAATTTTTGGATTTCCTGAAAATATTTTCGATCCCCTGCGATGCTCAAATTATACAACTAACAACTAAATAAAATTACGATGATGGGGAAAAAGCATCTTTTTTGGGGTTCTCCACAAATCTATCGCAATAAAAGTTACCTCTGTCGGTTAATACCCATGACAACCACAATTTCTCAATATATTCGACCATCCGACGCTGACCGCAAATACCCCGAGAGTTTCCTTTAAAACTTTGGTAGTTTCATTCCTCCTGCAGAGGATTTAGATAGCGATACGGATGAATATACATCGAACCAGTCGATAATGCGGTTGGCTAAAGTGACGTGCAACTGACAGCGAGGCGAGCTCAAAGAACACACTTGCCAGTCATTCCATTGATGTACCAAAGTGCAAGGGTCACTGCAGCTTGATTCTGATTTATTCAATCGAGAATACATCAAGTGCACGGGAAATTTGCCAGAGCTCTGAACATATTGCTTTTGCTAAGTGGTATTTATCAGGTCAGAAATCATATCCTGTTTTACGCCATTAGCTTCGAAAAGGAACATAGTACGCTCACTTGGGCCGTATGCCAATCTTCAGGAATCGATCCTGAAATTTATTTGCTGTCGAAAATACCCTTCAACATTTTTTTAACCCGCTTATTACACAGCTTTTTCAGTTTAACCATTTTTTGCTCGTGGTTTCAATCGAATGACTCTAAAATGTCCGTGATTCTGTTCGCTTCAACTGCAATATTAAACCTGAGAACACCGTTGGAATGAGAGTAAGTTTTCAATCGGAAAGATGCCTTAACTTAATTCAAAATTGTAGTTCAAGCCGCGAGAAAGCTCCTTAGAAAATAAATTTTACCAAATTAAAATGTGTCAAAAATGACACATGTTTGTGTGTGTATGACGGCACATTTACCAGAGTACATTTTTTACATTTCATGTAGGTACCTGTAAATAACTATTTTCAACCGTCTTCGTAAGACGTAGCAAACTCTCCCTGAGTCTTTAATTTTATTCCAAAATCTGACGTTTTATCGCGAAGTCAAACACAATTTTCTATTCCAAAAATAATTTTAATAATAAAATCAAGTTAACTGTTGGAATGGCCGTTTGAGGACGATAAAGATTTCACAACTTTGATATGAGGTGTATTCAACTGAAATCATCCTCACTATGAAGTAGAACACGTTTTAAACCGACAATTTGCGTAAATTGCTGCAAATGGGTGATTCTCCGAAAATAAGGATATTCCAGCAGCAAATTTCCTGAAGAAAAAAAACGCTCTTTTCTTTATTTTGACGGTGGGTCCGTGAAATTATTGCTTATAACATGAAAAGCACGCAGAGAACCTACGGAAAATTTTCATAGTTTTCCAGAAAAATCGAATTTTGTTAAATTTTGTAGTTGATGGACTGAGACGTGTTGAAGGACTGAGAATTAGTGCGATGGACTGATCCCACTTTTTCGGATCCATCTTCAATGTGGTTTATTATTCATAATAAACTAATGTAATCGCCGAAGAAAAAACATTTCTTCCCCCTCAAAAATTAAAGTTGTGCTTTTCAAGGCATGTAGAATGCCATCTTCGAATAAAAAAATTTCCGTCATCACTTTTCCGACGAAACTATAAAAGCTAAATTTCTGATACTTTTACCAAAAATCAATTTTGGCCTGACAACGGCTCAATTCTTCAACCAAATTCTACCTCAATTTTAAGGGTATTTTTGGGGGGTTTTGAGAAGAGAAAATTCATAAATTTTCCAGCGTGTTTCAGAAAATGGTGCGTTTGCACAAGCGTTTCTTGTCTTGGGAGGCATACTTTCTGCAGCAATGAAGGTCAACATTTTAGGCTATACAACGTTTCTAATAATGAACCTAGTTTCCATAAAGTTTTATGCGGCTGTAGTCTGCTTTTGGCAAAAAATAAATTGTTTCAGTAGATGAGTTCAAGTATCTACCTGAAACACCTTATTATCTGTGTACAGTAACAAAAAAAATGTTCAAAGAATGAACAAAACTTATGTAATTGTACATGGTTTATGTATATGTTTATTATTGTACATTATATGTACTTATGTACAAAATTTCAATACCTACCTACATTAAACGCATTCTCAGTTCTTCAACTCCCCCGACTGAGAATTTTGATGGACTGAGAATTGAGGGACTGAGAATATTCGAGTAAAATACCAATAACTAAACTACATTTGGTCTGAGATAGAAAATCAAACTGTCCATCTGTTGAGCTCATCAAAGCAAATCAATTTTGGTATAAGTGGAAATTCAGACTGGAATTAACGGCAACAAAAAATTCTGTTGAAGGACTGAGGTAGCATTACGCCCAATACTAACTGCACGTTTTCAAAACACTCATTACTCTGACTGGATAGAGCTAGCTTCAATTTCCAATTATCACGCAGTTCTGGTGGGAAGAAGCAATGTAGCCAACATTACAGCTTCGGGCAAAAGGCAAGTACTCAGGCATGGTGCCATCTTTTGAAATTTTGTGAAGGACTGAGAGAGTACCCACGGGACTTACATTGATATAACGTAGGTCTGGTATAATGAACTTCAGACGTATATTCCTACGATATTTGATACCCAAAAGCTTTTTGGATCAAAAAGTGCTTTTTCCCAATTTTTAGGGAGCATAATGGAACGAGTTTTGGATTTTTGAAATCAAAATCGTACAAAGTGGGACATGTGAAGGACTGAGAATTGTCAGATTTACAACGAATTTAAAAATACCAAATGCAGCTTTTGAATGATGGTAAATGAAAGAATACCTTTCTTTCATCCCTACCAACAATATTCATGAAAAAAAAATTCAAAAACCCAAAGGGGAGAGTCAAAATCCTGACTGGACTGAGATATCCTTACTTTCGGAGAATCACCCAAATATGGTCCCCTAATGACCATTACTTCACCACCAAAATTATAATATTAGTTAACAAACCCCAACACTTGTGATCCTCCCTCATCTATCAATATATCGGAGGCTCAAGATGCCCGAGGTGGCTTGTCAAATACTCTCCCCAATTATTATCCTAAAATTTTTAGTGTTTTACGTCTTCAAATTCTCTCCTATGTCGAATTCCAAACTGATCTTCCATTGAAACCTAAGGAGTGTGTTTTAAGAGCGTACTATAATATAATAATAGTATGCTATAGTAATAATATAATATGCCACAATAATAATATAATATGCTATAATAATAATATAATATGCTATAATAATAATAAATATGCTATAATAATAATATAATATGCTAATAATATAAAATATAAATAATATAATAAATAAATAATATAAATATGCTAATAATAATATGCTATAATAATAATAATATAATAATAGCATAAGTAGCTATACTTATGCTATTACGGTAACGAAATAAATACGGGAGTTATACCATGGTATGGCATTTCTCGAAAAAGCTGCGATAACTCGAAATCATTCTATCTACGTACCTTATTATGGTCACATTCGATTCAGCGTTTGGCCCTGTTGTAAAACAATGATACAATAAAAATTGGAAGCCTACGAACAGTCCTTTTTAGTTCAAACCAACAATTAAATTGGCTTTATTATATTCAAAATTGCCAATTTTTAAATCAAAATTAGTACACACGCCGTTTCGTGTACGAATACAGCTTGTGTATGAATACAATGTTAGCTAATGACTACCTCCGAGTGCCAAAATATTGCGGGCAGCATCACAGATTGATTGATGGCGATCCATGAAAAAAGGAGCAGCGGACAAATTGGACAAGCGGTCGGATATTGAAAAGGTCACTAATCGATGACACACGACCCCGATAAAAAAGGGAACGTGAAATGACATTCCAAAGTCGTTCAAGCGTGACCTAATTGAACTGAAACCGTTTTCTCTTCACATCATTGATTTGTATTCTGCAATCGACGCGGTTCAAATTGCAATAAACATCTTCATGATCAACGGGATATAAATCGGCAAACCCGGCAATGTTTTCCATTATCAAACAAACGAACAAATTTGGGTGTTATGGAACATCCATCTCTTAATTGATATCACTTCCTTTCTCTCGACGGTTAGCTCGTGTGAACTGAGGGTAAAAATGCGGTTACTCAATTCCCATCCATCCTGGTTCGAATCCATTACCGCAGTTTTTTAAATGCTCTCCACTGCGCTTCGAGGAAAAAGGATGATCCGATTAAAAACCCTCTCGGATAACTCAATATTGCCTGTACCTACCACTTGCAAATTATTGGGAGGCAGTTAATTTTATAATGATTTCATTAAACCTTCGCTCTTGAACATACACACGAAACTCGTCATCAAATCATCTCATTGAACTGTAAAGCATATTATCATACATTCTCTTTCGTACTCAATTTGGTTTTATCTTATGATAACAATATATTGTTAGGGGAGATAGCGTTCTTTACAAATATTCATTGCTAGATTTTTCCACCGCTATGGTTTTGAGTCATAAACGACAGGAATTGCACATGGCACTTCCAATAGATAAGCTTTTTTTACAGGCCTTAAAAATGTATAATATTGAAACAAAACCAATTTCCAGCCGTATCTTTTTGCTTCCATGTTCACGTAGTAAATGGAAATATCTCGAACGATTCAATGTTAAAAATTCATGGTTTCAATACCTCACGTGTTTCACTATTGCGTATTTTGTTTGTAATTTTTTTCAGGCCGGAGAAATCAATATATTTGAACGCTCAACGCTTTGAAATTTTTGGGACGGCGATTGGATGATTTTTATCACGTGGGTCACACAATACTTCCGCGTCATATGCATGTTGCCTATATTTTGATTTTTGCAAACAGAAAAAATAATTTTTAAACGCTGAAGGGGATGGAAGTGTTTCATTATGTCAGCTGAATGTCGCTTATTGATTTATATTCTTGGTGTCACCGTTTATCCTCGTAATTCGCTTTTTCACTTATTTTATTATTCGCTTGGTTGTCGTCGCATCTATTGTCGTAGAGGGGTTGTGAGGGGGAGAAAAACTAGGCGACTTATTCTCCAGGTTTTTAATTACTGGTTTTTAATTAATTCCAGGTATTAGGGCTGTGGACCTCATGGTTCCACGTCGCCCTGAGGATGCCCGAATGGGCGAAAGTGCTCGGCCAGCCATTAAAAACCTGGGGAATAAGTCGCCTAGTTTTTCTCCCCCTCACAACCCCTCTACGACTTATTTTATTAGTGCACTTTTGTATATTTGGGTCTCCTTGCTTCAAAAATGATTCCATTTAACAAGACGTGTTTTGTTTTGATTATACCACACATTGTACTTCCGTCTTATGCGGTTTATTGACTATTTCAATAATTACAGGCCGCGAAAAAATCAATACCTTTGACGCCGGAGGTTTGACGCATACAAATTATCCCATTACGTTAGGCTCACAACATACTGTACTTCCGCATCATTAACCTAACTCAAGCGCTCTCCTAGCTAGCTTTTCAATAACAGTTTTACAGTATTAACGTTGAGCCATTAGTTCGAGCTTCTTGATTTTATTATCCGTAATTCCTCTTACCGACTCAAAACATGACAGTACTGTGTGATCTATGCACAACACTGGTTTTGTGTTCAAATGTTCTCATAAAAGTTGGTACATAGACAAATGTTGACTTCAGAAAGACGGAAAGATATATGAAGAATTCCACTTGAACCCCAATGTAGGTAAAATCAGCTGTTGCAAAATGGCACCGCTGTCCTCATACGGACCATTCAAACTCATGGGTGTAGTGAAGGAAGTTGCGCCTTTTGAGCCTCCAATGTTTATAATAATCTTAAAAAGTTGAGAATAAAGTAAGAAGGATCGAGTTTGCTGTAGTTCTATAATTTTCAGCGAAAAAAGATTAATGTTAGCGCCACCTCGTCGCGCCTAGTAGGTGGGCGAGCTCGTTCATGCTGTTGAATAGGCAGTTTTCTCAAAACGGCAACTCTAACTAATGGAATGCGGATTCGCCACCTCCCCGCTTATTTTGCTGGTAAACATGATGCGAATCGATTATTTGTATTCAGTGCAAAAGAGTCATTAATGGTTTTGACGATGTTTTTGTGAAATAAAATAAAAAAATAAATAAATAAAATGTTTTTGTATTGTCTATACATTTGGTTGTAAAACGTTCTTTTCGGTTTATTTTGAGTTCACACACCAATAACGGTATCTTACAGCTGTAAGATTGTTACTGAACCCGATACCGTTACTGAACCTTTACACCTAAATCCTTATTACAATGTAATTAATTTATACTAGTGCAACTCTAGACTGTCTCTTTGTCTCCTATTCTTGTGAAATAATTGTATCTTAACCAATTTTGACACTTATATAGATTTTTGATCAGATGCAGAATCAATTAAATCCTCATCAATCAATTGTGAAATGATTGTATCTGAACCAATTGATATTTTATAAATTTTTGATCAAGTACAAAAACCGATTGCATTGTCATCAATCGATTGTGAAATAATTGTATCCTAACCCTTTGATATTTATATAGATTTTTGATCAAAAGCAAAATCAATTGAAATATTGATCCATCCAACAATCAAAAATGTGTGGGAGTGCACGCTCAACAAAATAACGCTGGCGCAAATGTCCGAGTCCCTTTGAAGCGAGGAAAAGTACACAAGCGCAGTTGGTACATGACATGAAAGGACGCCTCTTCATTTTAACGCTGTACGCCCGTGTTTATAATACTGTGCTTTTCGAACAAGAGCTCAGTAATTTTGATGAACGCCCACAATCCGTTCATTTCGGTCAGTATTACCTGTCTGTTGGTTCGGAAGCTAATGGAAGCGCCGGAGTAGACCCATTCGCTAGCAATAAAATCGGATTTGATTAGCCCACAGGCCCTGAAAACGGACTGCACCGCTAACGGAATATCGATGACTGTATTTTCGCCTTCTCATTGTCAAATCACCTCAAATACGTTCACCTATTTGTATATACGACGTGGCCCTGTATCCGTGTTTTCACTCGTCCTTTGTCGCTTTAGCCTGTACACCCTTTCCGTACCGTTGCCTAAGGCAGTCACATCACATTACTGGATCCACCACAAAACTTGCCTCAGTGTGCGCACTGTTGAGATACAGCGCTGTTCACCCTCTGATCCTTCAATGGCATCGCATGCAAAACACTCGGATCGTCAGTTTACAAAGACAGGCGAACGTGTGCGCGCTTTGCTCCCTTGACAAAGTGATCGTTCCTTGGCGAATCGGATCGACAGACGTTGGTTTTCAAATTGTTCAGAGGCTTTCGTAGAGCAGAGCCAGAGAAAAGGAAAAGAAAGCTGATGTAAAATTGCTCCGGTTGTGTGAGTGACTTTTTCATCTGTTGTATTGCTGTGTGCGTTGTCCGGACTTCTTTCAACATACACGTGAAAATGTCGATAACGTGGAGCGGCCGAATTTGGGCTGGGCTACCTTCTTCTCATACTGCACCTTCATCAGCTACCCTGAACTACATAACATTATGTATCCCTCTTTCTTCCTCCAACTTTCTAGAAGATGAAGCTGGTTCGCACTTTTTCTTTCAACAACGCTCATATCTCCTTCAGTATCATTTAGGTTTCATTCTCTCTTACCCTCATCCGCTTCTCTTCCGACACATCCAATTTCATCACCTCTTCAGCCATTTCTTTCACAATCGATTTTCATCTCCCTCACGAATTTAGTTTCCCATGGATAATTCATAATATAAATAAAGTAGCGCGACGAAAAAAATTATTTTCCGAGTGAATTAAAGAGAGCGAAAAATGGCACGGTTTACTCACCTCATCGATTTCGTTTATGAAGTTCTTACTTGATAAGAAATATAACTGATAAAAATCAAAATTGAAAACTTCCGGTTTCGTATCGAAGGCTTTGAGGGATCAATTTTGAGACGCTTGATGACAGTTTTTCTCGAAGTAAGCAGCACACTTCGATCCACATGAGAAATATTTCAGTCACAAATAAGTGAAACCTTACTCGTTCTTTATAAGAATATCAGTAACATCACATCGCTTTGGAGTAAGATTGCTAGGTTGGACTCCGTATTTTGCGCATTCTGTCGTTTCTAGTCGCAATCCCCATTTTTTATTTTGATATTTCACCTTGCATCATCGCCTATTTCATCAGTTATCTGCTCTTCGTGCAAAGATAGACAAGTTGAGTGAGAATATCGACAAAAGCATCATGGCTTCCCTCTGGGGTGTACTAAATCCTGCTCCCCATACGTGCCTCCCACTAAGTCGGTGCAAGTTATTTTTCGCCTCCTTTCCTTACATAAAATTTTCAATCTTCTATCAACTTCCTCCAGAGTTCAAAGTTGCCAGCTAGAAACTGAAATTACGTACAAGTTTCTCTTCAGTCGTGTCGGAACTGTTGCTCACTCTATGATTTACTTTCAAGAGAAAAATATTAAGAGAAGTCATGTGAAAAAACGAGCTGATATTGGGAGATGGCTGGGTTCTAGTAAAAATTTTGGGCGAGCCTATACAAAAATCGGTTTTGGATAGAGTGTTCTATCGATATAATTAAAATATAGTAGTCCCTCGCTAGTCCGGCAGATATCGGACAAGGGCAGTGCCGGATTAGCGAATATGCCGGTTAGTGGATTTTTGAAAAAAAAAACTACATTTGGCAGAAACAAAAATAGCTTTTTACAGGCTATTAATTTAAAACAGCTTTTAAGAAAACAGTGATAACAACACTCCGTTAGAAACCAAACGCAATGATTGAACTTTGAAGGAAACGTGAAATAAGACTGAGTTGAGACAGGTTATTAGTGGCGAAACATGCACGAACATGGAAGACCCCAACCTTTGAAAAATCGCCGGATTACTGGAGGCGCCGGACTAGCGCCGGGCCGGATTATAGAGGGACTGCGAGCCATAATATAATCGAAAGTACGTAGTTGAAGTCATTCCAGAATTCCTCATACCTTTCAACATTTACATAATTTTTTTTTTTGTTTACTTGGCTTAGATCGACATGAATTTCATCCCAGTTTTATTTTATATTATTATTGGGTTCGCTGCTTGCGTTTAAAAAAAAGTACTCTTGGTTTATGTAAGAAATACATGTTAATGTCTCCTCTGCAGTGCTAGCGAAATGTGAAATGAAATTCTGGAGGAGATAAATGGTCGAGAGAGGATGGTGATTGTCGCCGGCTCACATATTCAGCACTACCAAGGGGAGTCTGAGGCGTAGAAAAAATAAACTCTCGAAGCACAGTGAAGTGTTCAACGTCCTTGGTAAAATTGGTGATGTATGAGGTGCCACTTTCAGAGAAACCCTCGCCCGTCAAGTGCGAAGACCTCGGAAGGAAAACCCGGAACTCAAATAGTACTTGAAAAATTGCAAAAAAAAGGGTTTTGTTGGGAGGGGACATTGAGGATCCTGTAGGCCGTCTAAAGTTTTCGTGTGCTAAGCTCAATTCATTCGAGACTCTGGTATCAGTGCTCTCATCAACATATGATTATATAATTTTCAAGCCTACAGGTATGATTTTGATTCTTGAATGAATTACTTTTTCCACGATCTTTCATATGAGTTACGCTATCATCGTTGCTAGACATTAACATGGAAGTAAAAAGTACAAAAGTCAATTGTACAAGTAGGATTGCACTATTTCGTTTCACGCAACATAAAGGTAGATCTCATAGTACTTACATTTCCCAGTTGGCCAACTGGTATTTATAAAATCAAGAGCATCCAAGATGATTGAGATTTTATCAAATCTCAAACAATCTAATCATTCTTACTTATCTCGGTAATCATACAATAAGATTGACTGTGCTTCGTAATAGGAAAGGAATGGAGAGGGGATCAAAAGTCACCTCTACGATGAAATTAATTTAAATCTAATTTAAGATATACATTCCCGGGATTTGAGTCTTCACCAACAGTAACCACATGAGAGATAATTTATTATCCTCTAATAAAAGACTACTTCTACCATAATTTCAATTTTTCCGAAATCAAAATTTCTGATTCCAATTGCCAGCGTAAGGAAATTTTGACTGCGCTCTGCGCTGGGTAGGCTCAAAATACGATAGAGAAGAATCTAATTCATTTTTTTCATTTTCACGTAAGGTGAGAGTAGTGGGCCCGATTTCGATGAAAGCCACATTTCATTCGTTGCAAAGTTAATATTTGCGAATGGGAATGAGACCGCTCGAATGTCTGGCAGCGAGACCTGGTAGGAAACGCTAACCGTATCCAACAAATCCAGGTCTAGGAAAAGATACTTTCAGGGAAACGGGTGATTTATCGCGTTACCACGGGAGCTTCACCAGCACCATCGTTTTCCTACCTCACGCAGGGCACACATCCTGCCCGTCCTACAGGGGAAGGACCCACAGGGAACATCGCCTACCGCTGCATTCAGTTCCGTTTCGGCCCCGACAGATCTGTACGGAGGGTACCGCGTTTTCCGACTCACCGGTCGGCTGTCTGTGTGAGTAAAAAAGTAAACTTACTCATACAAAGCTCTAAAGTGCACGCTATACGAATTCAGGAGTAAAGAAAGATTAAAATGAACGCGGATTGTATAAGCGTGATGCCTTAACTAATGCTATAACTGCATTTCATTAACATTGATCAGCCTAGTTCAAAAGACGATAGCGTTAACAGCTGCAATTCGCACCTTCCGAAATGAGAATAGGAAAATATGAAGCTAACTTGTAAAATAAATGTGGAAATCAAGATAATGTACCTAAATTTTTCATGGTGTGTCATCACCTGAATGAATTCCATATCACGAAACGCCGAAAATGAACCAATGTGGTCGACCTATCAGGATTGAAAGATTATTTTTTATCTTTGACTGCTGTTTTTCATCTGTAAACAGATGATTAAATTTCAACAATGAGTCATCTGGTACTGGGAAACTTGAATGTTTTTCTTGATTAGGAATCCCTAAAAGAAACAAAACCGAAGGGTCCGAGCTTCTCACGAGCATAATGAGATACATTTTATAATAAGCTTATACTTATGCTTGCTCATACTTGCTTGCTTATACTTGTTCGCCCACTAACAACGATCCATGTGATCCATACACACCAATTTTATTCCATTTCATTTCATCACAAACTATACGGCCTTCCACGGGCAATTTACAAAATATTTTACTTTTTCAATCACGTTCATACAACAGAAGACGCGGGAGTATTTGTCCAGGTTTTGATCGCCTTCCCTCGTCTCAAGTACAAACCAAAAACAAAACCACATAGGAAATTCCGAAACAATTCTAGCTTCGACTGAATGAAGATGCTGAATTGGGCAGATGAAACGAATAGAGACTATTAACATCACCGATCTGTTCAGCTGTACAATGGAGTGGGTGGGTTAAATAGAATATTATTGAACAATGGGGAAGACGCCTAATTTTTATTTTCGTTCCTAATGGCCTGAATTCTGCTATTTGGTGTCAGCCGAAGAGGGAATGACCAATTTTTCATGAAAATTGTGAGTTTACGCGGAGAAAATCGCTAAGGAAAATCAACGGTTTGAATAAACCCGGAGATGTAACTCCAACCGATTGAAGTGACTCCCTAGAGCGCTCTGCAGTCGGCTGAAAGACAGACAGTAACAACAAGACGGTCTTTAAGACTGGAGTCATGCTAAATCGAGTAAGTGACGCTAACTTCACTGCTACTTGTTAGGTTTTTTAATCGTCGAGTTAGTAACGCCCGAAATGCCCCGTAAAGCAAATAAATTGCTGATGGGGATTGGTGATCTCACAGCAACCTCAAATCATTGCTCCCAATGTTAGTTTATTCTCCGAAGATACAAGCGCTAGTATCGATATTTACGTTCAACGGACTAGTTGACGTAATATAACTATTCATTTTTCTTGATTTTGAAGTTTGCGGGGGAGAAAAACTGGGAGACTCGTTCTCAATTTTCTTTATTGCCCACCGAGCACTTTCGCCCCTTCGGGCTTCATCAGGGCTTTGTAGCACCATTGGTAGCTGGGGCTGTAGTGAAAAACTGGGCGAACGAGTCGCCCAGTTTTTCTCCCCCGCAAACTTCAAAATCAAGAAGATATGAAGCGACAACCCAAAAACGAAGTATTCATTTTTCGTTCAAAATCATCGGTTTTCATTAGCGATTTTCTCCGCGGAAACTCACAATTTTCATGAAAAATTGATCATTCCGTCTTCAGCTGACACCAAATAACAGAATTCAGGCCATTAGGAACGAAAATAAAAAATAGGCGTTTTCCCCATTGACCGGAATGCGAAACTAGAATAACTCAATGCGGCCTGAACACCAATGAAGCGGAGATTGATGTAAGAACACATTGTAAATAGTTATCCTGTCATCGCAACAGTGGCATATTAGCAAGAGGGTAATATGAGCGTGTAACTGTTTCTCGAACTGTCAAGGAAGACATTCGCTACATTCTAAAGGAGACGGGGCTATTGCATTTCGCTGAGTAATGGGATATCTTTGCTCGTGAACTCGTTTCATGTATCGAACTACAAAACGTTAGGTAGGCGGTTACAAAATACTAGTAGGTTTAAATGTTATAGTCGATGATTTGTTCCTATTTATTCACAATCTTGTCAACTATCTAATTTTATAGCGAACAGCTCTGGCCCATTTATATCCTTTGCATTATACATTTCAACGCACTTGTGCCCCTCTCCGAGTGTGCACTAGCACTTTGTTGCTCGAGCGTGGTTTTTGTCGAATACAAGTTCACCACGTGGTTCAAGTGCGTCGGCAGTAGAGACAAGGCCGAGGCGAGGGGACATGCATGAGAAAATCTCACACCGAACTCAAATCTATTACCCGCTCTATTCCTCTCTGACGGGTTTAATCTGATTGTCGTTGTTTTCGATATGTAAATTTCGACCGGCCGAAATTGCCGATAGCGACAGAGCCTTCCACATCGATCCTCAGCGTGTGTCGGTGAAAATTTGGTAGATTCGCAGACCGAACCCAGAAGGGTGTTGTGAATATGGCCGATGTATAGGTTGTATCGTAGAAAGAACAGGCAGATTAAGCGCTTAATAGTGAACCAATGAGTTGATGTTTATTGTTGATGTTTTAATTGGTATATCCGTCAAATAAAATAAAAAAAATGAGGACGGAGAGTGGCGGTTGGACACCGCGATGACGTCATTATGCACGGAAAGGACTGAACGCGCTGCGGTGGCTGCTATGGGCGCGATAGGAGCACGCATTGCCAAATGGCCATGATGTCGTCCGAGTCAGTAATTACGTTCCACGTATTAGGACGGTTCGGTGCTCAAAATTCGCTTCACCTGTGCTCACTTTTCGTAAAACCGACTGCCCTGCTCATGGCAAAATAACAACGGTTATGACTAGTCTGAAATATTTACTTGGTGCGTTGATGCAATTAATACCTGAAATGTAGGAGCGCATCAACGGCTATTGAATGAACAACGCGCTTCAAACGTGACAAATTCTCAGCTCCAAGTTTTGTTTACAAATTTTATAGCCATATTGCTATGCAATAGCTTACAACGAAATCAATATGCAATCGATTTCGCTTCAGAATTTAAGGTTTCTTAACGCACCCAATTAATGAAGTGAAATTAATCAAGAGTTAGTCATATTGCTTACCACAAGGTCACAGACTGAATCAGAATGTATCCTGCAGCTAGAGAATTATACAACTCATTATGGTTAACTGTTCAGTAATAAACTTACCTGATCGTAAAAAATTCGAGCCCCTCAAAAGATTGTGTTTTACGTCTAGTATTATCTCCTTGCTGTTTGAATAGTTGGTTCATTAATTCTAAAAATATAATTTCATCCGTTCCTCTGAATCAGAGTAAGTAATCGGAGTTCCGGTTACCTTATCATTCCTAGAGATTTTACAGATGGAAAATGAGCTTTACGCCAAGTTTTTCAAAGATGAAGGCCTGACATGGCGAAGGCACTTTTCTTAGAACTTTAAATGGACAGAAGGAACCAGAACAAGTTTGTACTTAAAGGGGGGAGAGCATATTGTCCTTGTAATTTGTTTGGTGTACTATATTGTAATTTAATAAATATATGCATTAAAAAAAAAAGAAGAAAAAAAAAAAAGATTTTCCTCTCCTGCCTCCACGTGAGTTAGCGACGAAACGATTTAAGGTGATATAGATCCCCGGTGTTTTCTCCACTTCTGCAAATTCTGCTAACTAATTTCTAATCATTAGTATTCAACTTGAGACATTTGTCGTTGGTATTCGTAGCTCTTTCTCATCAAAAGGCCCACAGTAAATGGTGCTGTCAACAATTCCCAAAGGCCTTCAGTAGGTTTTGAAGGAAAAATGGGGCGATTAGTTTTTATTTGCTATGGCTAAGCACTTTTGATGTAGAGCAACTGAGTAGTCAAAACTTAATTGTTTCCAGAATGTTTAACGGTTTATGTCAACGGCTCCATTGTACATCAACGGATTAAAGCAACTTTTGAATTGAATACGATAGTATCATGGACACAAGTTACATAATAAGTTCGAGCGTTGCCAAAGTTCAAGACACCCTATGAGTTGTTGCCGACAAGCGTTGGAGCCAAAAGCTGCCAGCTCCTACTAACAGAACTTTCTATTGAAAAATTGACTCACCTTCCGCGGAGAAAGAGAATAGAAAGAGTGGGTGGCAACGGAAGCGGCGGAAGGCTATATAATGTACGATATCGATGGGCATTTATTGCTCAGGTCCCGCTACCACCCATAAATTCTCCTCTCGAGCAGACAACTCAAATTTGTGTTGTAGGGTAGCACGCGTTCACTTCAACCTGGCAGGAGAAGTAGCAGAAGCAATAGCAGTGCAAGCCAAGTATCTTTCCAAAGTTGGTTGAGCCTCCGGCGGTGGTGCTTTGCCATCGATCTTCATTCATTGTCAGCTTTCGTTCGTTCCCGTCCCTTGCAATCTCTAGAGCTTTATACAGCTACACGAAACCCCACCGTTTGGTGTCCTACCCTCTCTCCTTCCAGTCACGCGCGTCAGGGAAGCCTTGAATTCAGAGAATAGAATATGAACTCGTCCCATTCGATAAACATTACTATGATGATACGCCGACGTTCAAAAATATAGTAAAATGCATTCAAATTTTAGTTGCATCAGAATATGACTAATTAGTGGTGATAAACAATATGGTAGAGTCTCTAGTTAACTATGTGCTTGTACTTTCTCAACGGAAGCCGTAGCATACTATCTTATATTTATATATTTTTATTATATTTATTTTTTATTTTTATTTATTTATTTATTATTATTTATTATATAAAGGGTCGTCTAACGCACTCTTTATATAACTATATATATATATTTTTTTACACAGGTGTAAAACTGTTAATTTTGAAACAAATGCATTTAAAAAAAAGAAAAATTGTTATTCTCCAACAATGATTGATGGCAACAATTTTGTTACCACCCCATAGACATCAGTAAAATTATCACCATTCTGTTTAATTGTACTAAACCTTGATTAGAAAAGGAGATGTTGTCAGGAAAAATACAATGATTGTACAAGTGGAAATTGTACCCAGAAACTGCGGCTTTGCCAAAAATTGGAGTCATCTTCGTAATTCATTGTTATTATCCTACGATATGACACTCAAACCAATCATCACCACCTCACTTAAATGTATTAAATAATATGGATTTCCTATCAACAACCAAACATTGCCTACTTATTTCAGTACTTTCCGTATCAATCGAATCTAGCGAATTCAAAAACATTCAGTGTATGAACTTCTCATTTCTCCTAATCTTTTGATTAGTCTGGGATCTTTCTGAAAACTAATTATTCTCTAATGAAATGAAATGTGAGCAAGATGGAATTGAAAATCTTACAACTCTTCATAGAGATCGGTACTCTCTACTTTTTTGGATAGATATTGGTTCATACATGCCTATTTGCGCCCGGCTGAATATGGAAACGTCTGTTCGCTATTAATATTCCTAATTGAACGGAGAGAACACACAATACCTCATTAGGTCGCTTGATTGAATAGACGATGCGAGGGGTCATGGCGGTACATCAGATTGTGGGGGTGCTATGGGAGCACGGCCTTGCTGGCCCAGCCGAGTGAGAATGATGGTAGTGCTCAGGCTCCTCGGAACCTTTCTCATATTCTGTGAGAAAAAGGTGCATCCCGGATGACCCCTAGAGGCCGCTCGCAGTAAGAAGTGGTTGGAAAGAGAGAGGAAAGACATAAGCCGAGAGGGATGGTCGCGCGCGCTTGCAGAGCCTCGGCCACGGTAAGGGTTCGGATGCTGGGCGGATGTGCCGTCAGCAAATGAATTGCCCTCGTCACCCATTAGCCTTCCCCTCTCTTCTCCAGAGAAAGACGCGAGGCTGACACGAAAGGCAACTTGTCTCCCGTTCCGAGTTTTTAGAACCGCCACCCGGACCGGTATCCTCGATTAAAAGGAGCTCCATCTCACTTAGGCAAAAAAAAAATTCTTTCTTAATTCTGCTTCGCAAAGGCCAATACGTTTGGTTAATTCCTCCCATTATATTTAGAATAGATTTACAAAAAAAAAAAAATAATAAAAATAATTAAATAGGTAATGACATGACAAAAATACGTTGACACATTTACATGTTTTATGACGTGAAATAAAATTGATGAGTATACTTATATCGTACAGTTCGTATATATCGTAGTACGTCATTGTCTTGACAGGCAGAAAAGTTACAAACCATGATTCTGAGTTCAAAAAGGAACATAACCTATCAAACTGGATGATTTATTTACCGAGTATTTTCTCTAAGTAAATCTGCATAATTGATTTTTGATTTTCATTGTTCAAATTGCACACTATACTCGCAACGTAATTCGCATTTCCGTTTGGTATTTTGTTCCAGCGTTTATTACATCTCAGCCTCCTTGCTACAGAGATGATCCCATTTTACAGAATCTGTCCACTATCAGTCGGTTCACACAACGTACTTCCACCTTATTTGGATATTTCGTGTGTTCTTCTATATTCGAGTCTCCTGGCTAGAAAAATGTTTAATTTGTCCAAATATAAAATCAATCGATGAAGTTTTCTCAAAATGGTGCTTAAAATTGACAGACTATTCGATATTCGAATTCTACGTGCTCAGAAAGCGAGACTATGTATCGTAATCGAATTATATAACAAAAAAAAAAAAAAAAAAAAAAAAAAACGAAGAAATCTCCCAATGACAGTTTTACCGTCTCATTATTATTAGTTGTTTCTAGGCCACGAGGTCTATAATAACCATTCGCGTTATTTTGTAGCTCAGTATCTTCAATAATAATTGTTCTTCAAGTGATGGTCTCCTGTTGGACAACAGGTTACTCCACCCGTTTCGTCATTGCCGTCGCGTATTGTTACTGTCGTTGTTGGACACAGCTAATGTCTGTAAAACTATGAATAGGAATGAAGCGGACGTGAACGATTTTAAACTGCGACGTTGTACCGAACATTTGAAAACCTGGAGCGTATGAATGTATTGATTTTCGGTTGCTACGTGCTTCCTCACAGCAGGGCCAACCAAGCATCAATCCATTACCTCTGAATAGCCAATACTGTGCAGTGTAGCTTCCGGCAATTAGAGCGAGGGATTTTATTAATCTCAAGGCAGCTACCATTCGTGGGGAAGCATAAATGTGGACGTAACATTCTTCTCGTCTCGATTTTTTCACTCGCGTTAAGCGCTTAGCGTACGGTACATCGACTCCTGGGCGCCCTTGCATTATTGAGATAGCCATTATCTGGAAAAGGCCTCCGTTAATTTTACATAGGTCTCTGCAGCTGCAGGGCCATTGTCTTCATACTTTGCCTGCTCAGACAATCTTTGAAATTACGTTGTCTGACACTAAAAGCACTCATTGCACTAGTTTCCATTGAAATTTTACCGCACCGGAATTCTCACTGGAGTCAAATAGATGAAAGTTGTTGAAAAGTAAATCTTGTAACTGGTGTCGCATGCTAAAGGTGGCAGCGAAGCTTTTCCAAAAATCTACCTGCAGTGGGAGTTGAATTTTTTATTTATCAAGTGAAAGAATGAAACGAAAAATAATAGCTCTGTTGTATTTAAGGAGAATGATGTTTGACTTGTGTTATCAATAAACCGAGAAATAACAATAGATCCCACCGATGAAAAAAATTTCCTAGAAAATAATTATTTTTCTCGTCCTGTCGATGGAGGAACACCAGTGAAATAAATAATTTATTACATTATTTTGTTGAGGGGGAGAACACCAGGAGACTGATCTCCATATTTTTATTGGCAGTCCTACAGCACCAAAAACTGGGACTCCATCGCTGTGGTTGCGCATCGCCTTTGAGGATGTACAAATTGACGGAAGGGTTCGGCCATTCAATAAAATTATGGCGAACGAGTAGCCTGGTTTTTCCCCCTCAACAAAACAACATAGTGAATTAATTATTTCACTGGTGTTCCCCCACCGCCAGGACAAAAAAAAAGAATCATTTTCGAGAAACTTTTTTCACAGGTAGAATCTATATCGTGATTTTTCGGTTTCGTGATAACACTAAGTCAATTGACAAATTGATGAACAATTAAAAAATGTACATACATCTGGGACAATTCCAACCATACAGCAATGATAGATTGTTTTATCAGTGGACATTTGAACGTTATTATCAGATGGAATGTTCGTAGATAGCCGACGGACTGAAATTTCAACTGCAGTTGAATTGGCGCTCAAGAACATTTTAAAACCTCTTGTAAGAGAATCGTCCTGTTCTATTGAATTTGAGATAGGAAGCTCCATATCCTAACTATAGCTTCAGCGTGTGAATGCATTCCTTGAACGTGTATGTGTGCGGCAATCCCTTTAACCATCTCTATCGATCCTATTCTAGGTAGCCAGAAAAGAGTTTCTCTCACTCGGTTCCCGTTCCTGATATTTTCTGTCGTTCTCTGTCTGGCCCGTCGAACCCATGCCAAGTGCTGCCCTGTCTACTTCCTTGTCGTCTCTTTCCTTTTTCTCTCTTCGACCTCTATCTCTCCCAGTGTGTCAATGAAGTTTTCCTCTAGTGACGTTACCCTCGCTCTACACTACCTGGTCTCAACTCCTGCTCTACCGAGAACAACTGCTCCTATCCTACCACTTCGCCGTGTTACCAACATTGTAACGAACACGAAGGCAGCAGTCTTATTTCATTGATGTTGCTTTCTTTTCATTGTCACTTCCCACGAGGGCTTTCTACCCTCAATCTCTCCCGCGCTCGTCACTTATTCATCAGTCATCGGATCTCACATGATTCGTTGTATCCCCTTTTTCTCTCTCTCACCTTTCAGTTCCGACCCAACTCAATATGAAAGCTGGAAAGCCGCTGTTCATCCCTGACGGAGTGTCATAAACTTCGCTAAATCAAACCACATGACGCGAGTCGAGTGAGATGATTGACTGACGTGACGCGGTTTCTTCTCGTCTGCTCTAACGCAAATTGTACTCGGTTGAACCCAATCATGAAAAACGAATCCGGAGATAAAATCTTTTCGCGTGCTTCAAGCAAAAGTCAGTAGCGAATCCAGCTCGTAAAATGCAAGCCCAACGTATGGTATGTAAAGGTAGGATCCAATAGTCTACAGCGCAATCCAAAATCGTTTCGGGTTGCATCGCTTACCTAGCGTTTAGTTATTTTATGTTCTAACGTGTTGAGAGGCTCCTTTTTGCCCACATCTCATTGTTTTCCCAACAACAAAGTCGAAATTAAAGCCCAGTTCCTAACTTTGATGTGGCGATGAAATTGCGGTTCCTTCTCTATGAGCTGTAACTACACCCATGAACTGAAATACGAGCAAAACATATACGTATACAGTCATATCAAAAGTATGTTTTCTCTGAACGCTCCTAACTTTGTGAAGGTGTTCAACTTTGATTTCGCCCTCCACTGGAGAAACGCCGAATGTTTCGAAATGTTTACCGGTTAACCGGCTGTATCTCAATTCGAAGGGTAATCTTTATTTGCAGCACCGTAACAGTTGATAAAGTCAAGATGCCGAGGAACTTGCGAAACAAACTCGCCAGGATCGCCTTTGATGTGCCAGTGTCATGGTATTGAAGCGAACACTTTCCAAGCTCACGGTGTTTAACGTCAAGCGTTCCCTTCAGACATCTAATCCCTATCTGTATTGAAGAGTAAAACCCAGTCTCCAACAATACTGATACTAAAACTGTCCTCAGTCCCTCTGAGGCTTTTAACCTTTCAACGCTGTGCAATAGGAAGACTTTCATGTCACGGGAAAAAAGAAGTATTTATGTGATGAACGTCATAATATGACAGTTGTGACATATTAGGTCACACTTCATAAAATAATTCAATAGAAGATGCTAACGTCATATATACAACAAAGCAATAGAGGATTTTCGGCACCAGTGTGTCAAGAGTTAAACGAATCGCGATAGAGCCAGTGTCATCCAATACAAACTATTTCTATGCCCGAGGCCAACAATTGATTCTTACGCATTCTAGAGTGTGGCTTAAAATCATGACGCACGCTCACATATTATGTTCGAATCACGAATATCATGATTGTGTGATGAACATTCTGAAAACATTGAGAGTAGATGTGCCAATAACGTCGTTAAATGTTATAATACATGTGAATTTTTGTCCCGCTGTATTGATGCGATCGAAGAAGCCGCTTTACCTTCAAAAAATAGCACGCGGTCGGCCGCTAGTATGACCTAGCAAATTTTGGGCCGATGCCAAATGGATTTCGTGTACATCCTCCTTAACCGCTTCCTATAGAGGAAACTCAACCTTCAATCAATTGTCCTCGATTCTAAGCCTACCAGTGGTGACCAGATGTCCACGAACAATAAAAACGTTCTTGGCTGAATGTGAACGGAACATGATGGATTCTCTTGTCCGGTTAGAGTTATTTTAGCTTTCATTTTTAAGTAGAAAATAAAAGTAATCGTAAAGTCATCGTATAAGTAAATTTGGAACCGAGTTGAATTTTGAAAATAACTTTTCGAGTTCCATATACTCAGTTACACTTTCAGAACGACGATCGATGTGTCTGTGCGGGCGTAGGTGCCCTTCTGTACTTCCACGATGGAGGTTTTTTCCTTTTTTCAATATTACAGACAGGTTGCAGGTTTTAATGCATCAGTGTTATTAGTTCCTTATATTTTTACGTCAATCGTATGGTTTTTAGTCCAAAAAGTCAATTTTTAACCGTCTTGTGTTCGAGGGGGAAATTTCCAGTCACGTTCTCGAAAACGATTTTTGTACATTCGGCCGTGTATCGTTTGTGATTGAAAAATAAAACCAAAAGTAGATAATAAGATAAGTAAATTTTAGTACCTTCATAAAATTCAATTATAATCACCGAAAATTGTTTCCCAGTGGATGAACCAAATCAAAAGTCATTGCGTTATGAATATGAATTACCGATGAAAGCGATGAAAACACTTTTTAAGGCTCTATTATCATATTTCAACTCTGAAATACTTCAGAATTTTTAATGGTTTCAATACCTCTCTACTTTCTAGTTTGTTTTCCCGTTCCTATTAGTTTTGGGTCCCATGTCAAGTAGTACAATGGTCTTAGAATTATTGTGTAGGTATTATTTAGGAGACCACTATTAGTCGCATCGAGTTTGTTTGAGTAGCTCATCCCTCTCTTGGACTAGGCAAACACAATAACATCGAGCGATTGTTGAAATTTAGCATGAACGACAGAAGAGTGTAAGGATTAGGAACGCAACTAATTACAAGTTTAGTCAAGAAGGATGCTTCCTCAGAGGAAACTGTTTCAGAGGCTATCATTTCATTTTAATTTTTTTTCTCGATTCCACCATTTTCCCGTTGAGCGTATAAATAATTCGTTGGGAACACGCCTACTACCCGAAATTGATGGAATATTCTACTCGCCAAATCCTAAATCTACTTAGAACATCGTTTTTTTTTTTTTTTTTTTTTTTTTTTTTTTTTTTTTTTTGCAGCAGTCTAAATACCTTATTGTCGTGGATCTAAGGATAAATCTGATTCACTCAGTCTTCTTACCTGGAAAAAATAAGAAACATATTATAGTAAATTATATCTTCTTCAATCATGCTACGTGGAAAATTAATTGAGTTCACGGTTAAAATACAATGTATGACAATGTCAACATTTCAGAAGACGCGAAAGTTTTGCGCAAGTCATACTTACGAATATTATTTATTTATTCCGAATGCAACACAATAAGTTACTGATTTTTTCAATTATGCTTTAGGTAGTAGAACTTTCGTAAAACAACAGATTGTATTTCACTCGCTAGCAGAGGAATAAGGGAATAATAAAAATACCTTGACACAAAATTTATACACGTGTATATTAAAAAGAGATTATTCTCTCCAGTTCTGCAGTTCTACTTTCTATTGTTTTCTTTCTTTTTTTTTACTGAGGTAAATCTTCTAGCAGGATTCTCCCCAAGTCGAGAACATTTTATTGATCTAGTATATTATAGTGCTTGGGAATGAAATTTCCGATTACTTAGGGGCTTCGGGTATTTTGAATTGGTAGCACTTTTGCGCTATTTCGTCTCAAAAAAGTATTTGTTTAGTAACTTCCTTCGAGAACTATTACCAAAATTAGTTATTCGAAACACTCTGTAATTCGACGTTTAACATATTTGGCATTTAAAATTGTACAGTTATTTCTAACAGTCAATTATCCTGTTAAGGTACAATTACTTTTAACCGTCCGTTATACTGTCGAAGTCGAAACGTCTGAGTGAGAGAAAGTTGCAAGAAACCATGGTTGATAATGCGGTGTATTTATTTCTCACATTTACATATTGTTCGTCAGGCTTTACATTGGAGAAAACAATCACAAATAGGGTAGATTTTCGGTTAGTTTTTCGACGCTCATTAATTCACTGGAACCCTGCCAGACATTCGAGTAAATTCAACGCAAGCGACGTCCCAAGTTGAACTGAGTACGAGAGTTATTTTTTCCGGTATTTTTTATTGCGTACGTATTTCCACAAAGTACATGTTTCGTTAACAATATTCTCCTGGGAGATGAAAGTGAAAGTATTCTTTGTAAATAAACAATCGGTCGAGATTCACAATAAAAGCAAGAACCATCTGTGGATGAATATGAATTTTACTGAGAAGAATTGGTGAGCTCACGATATTCCCATTTTAGGCTCGGAAAATAATGATTATAGTATCACGATTTTCGCGTGTATTAATAATTGTGCAGTGCGCATTGAAATTTTCAGAAGTAAGTTTCTCTAAGAGAAATCAAAATGATTTGCAGCAAATTCGAGACAAAGTGTGCATATGTTTGCTTAGCCCATTTGAGCTCTTTATTTTGACACCGAAAACGTCGTCGAGTCGCCAGCGAATAATATTAATCGTTGGTAAGTAAAATAAGAAGTCTCTAATTGAAAATAGCTCTCAACTTTGTAACTTGGCAGAGAAAAAGAAAAAACATAAGAATAAAAAAAAAAAAAATAACAAAATTGTTAAGCAAGTTAGTCGGAGGGTAAAAACAATTTTAATAAATAAAATAAAACACCGATGACTCCATCGAATATAATAACTGCGAGGAAATATTATTAGTTATCATTCGCAGTTATTGCTCAGTCACCTATTGGAGGAAAACGAAAGTTTGTTGTACTTCCTAAAAATGTTATTGATTCAGGCTCTGTTTTTTATTTTATTTATTCTCAGATTGCTCGAAGGGGAGACGCGTAGGTACGCAGCCTTCTTATCTGAATTCACTAGGCCGATCTTCTTGCTATATGTTTGTCAATTTTTTTCAACAGCAATAGAAACTACTATAACATAACTACATAGCCCTGAAAAGGAGGAAGTATTTGAACAGGAGAAAGATATCATTATTTGGAGAAGAATGCGATTAATACATCTCCCTCTCGATCAATCGACACAAGAATTGATGCTCGATACACCAAAAGAAAAATAATGCAGGTAATTATTTCTAGTATAGCGTAGAATTCCAGTTGATTATATTTCTCCAATTATAGCCTTTCAATGCTACAGTTTGAAAAATATTATTACACCGAAAAGAATTAGGAAGTCTCTATAGAGGAACTTATCTCATCCCAATCCATATTAGGGACGAGCATAACAACCGAAGAGCTTATACGGCCTCGTGTTCTGTTCGTAGCATCGCGCGTAGGGGAGCCTTTTTGCTTTGTTGATGTAGTCTAGCTTAGTATGAGGACAATCAAATGAAAGAGAAGTCGGGAGCTCGTCTTCAAATGTCAGATCCAGATCTTCAGTTATCAACCAAGAAATTTCTTTGAACGTATCCTTCAACAGTCCCCTTAGTGGCTGCAGATCTCGCTCAACTCGCGCTAGCCGCAAGCTGTTTTCGCCAGAGAAGTTTACTATCTTCCTTTCAATGAGACCACATTATATCAAATTTAAGAACTCCAAACTTATCCGCTGTCGAAAGAATGCTACTAGATTTAATGAATAACAACTCGAATTGAATCCGGATTCATTTGTGACGGGCACAAATATTAAAAAATCAAATACACCCACTTCTTGTTCATTGGCCATAAAAAATCACTGGCGTTACTAAGTTGTTATTACCTCTAGGCTTTACGAGGGGAATCAAGTACATCAGTAATGCAGGTAAATGACAATGCCGCTGATAAGTATCAGCATGGGAAGTTTATTGATAGAACAAGACTAGTTTTGAAGCCCTCAACGATGAGCTGAATGTTGATAATAATTGGTTTAGCATTAAACGATAAACAATGGTACTCACCCCAGGAAGAAATAACTTCCAACCCCTCTCCAAGAATTGGACGTATGGCATTCCTAAGGAGTGCAGCATTAATACATACAGATCCAGGTAATTTTTCCCATAATTTAAAAAAAATCAAATCCACCAAGATGACGGAAAACGTGATTTACGCCAAAACTGCTTCGTTATTGTTTGTAATTTCAAGTTTTTCATATTAGAGTCTAGTTTGAACCTTCAAAGTTATGTCTTGATTGAAACCAAAACTAGATACTTTATAGGCCATACTAAAAAAAAAATATAACTTGTTGTTGTGGATATTTATGGTCTTAGAAAAAAAATAGTTGTGCCATAGAATTTTCGTTAGAAGAACTGAATTCAGCATTACATTTTTAACAAATAATGTGGTATTCAATACCAAATAAATTCATTATCATGCACTAACGTTAGGCAAATTTCTGGAATTTAGTTAGAAATCGCCTCATTCAGTGTAATTGAGGGTAAGCTTGAGAAAGTATAGCTCTATTATTACTTAAAACGAAATTCATATTCCGTTGAACGCCGAAGTGAATAATTCTAAACAAAAATGATGAATAGTTTTGAAGTCAGTTTTCAAAGGTTTATTTATGTCCCTTCAATCGAATCAGACCTAAAAAGGGTTATTAGCTTTAATCATTTTCAGGTAGCTTTTGTGTGAATTTTCCTCGTAATTGATAAAGCTATAAAACTCGTTTGAATCCTTGTCAAACACTCTCTATTACAATATCAAAGGGAGATTAAGTTGACTTTACATAAGGTTGGTGAAAACGAGCTCTCGAATTCAATGAAACAAACTCCGAACGTATACGTAACTAACGAACGTAACTAACGTTTTCTATGAACTAAATCGCACTCACGATTTTGAAAGTTCGTTTTCAACATTTGACGACCGTAACACACGACTTTCGTCAATAAGTATGACACTCATAGTCAAGAAAGAAGTTCGTAGAATTTCACTCACTCAAGATCTGAAATGTTCGCCAATGCGGAGAATTATGGCAGCAGATCGACTGACAACGAGGAAAGGACCTCATTCGAGTAATGGAATAAGGAGGTTTATAAAAGCCATTATGCTTGGGTCTGAGCAAATTAACTACCCTCTTTCCCGTCCACGGATCACTTACAGTTAAGGGGAGTTGGATCGTAGAAGATTGTCACAGATGAGTTGCTTTTGCATGCTGCCTTTTCGAAAAGGCAAAGAAATAGCGGTTCCGTGAGCCACTACCATTAGAAGGTTGTCTCAAGTTTGAGCGAAAGAATGGAGACGTTCTGTGGACGAGGAAACGATATTAAACACGATGATATTAAACAGAAGAATGAATCGGTACCATAATTAGCATCTATACGAGTGTTTCAAGTATGGTTTTCTTTATTACAACCAAAGAGTTCGAATTGTTTTCTCTTCCTGATGGATAATGATGATTATGGACGTTGAGCATTACTCAACCAAGATTCGTATGTTGAAACTTATTTAGATCAACTTTTAGCAAGAGCTCCTTTTTGGTTTATTATTCAATAATAAACCATTGTAATCGCCCAAGAAAAAAAATTTCTAACCCCCCCCCCCTCAAAATTTGATGTTTTACGTTTCAAGGCATGTAGAATCCGAATATCCAATAAAAAAAATTCTGTCCGTCCGCCGTACGCCGTTAGCAGTTTTCCGGCCAAACTGTAAGAGCTAAAAATTTGAAATTTTCACCAAAAATCAATCTCGGTCCTACGACGGCCCAATTCTTGATCCAACTTGCTAGCTCAATTTTAAGGGTATTTTTGGGGGGTTTTGAGGGGGAGAAAATTCATATTTTCCAAGGTTTTTCAGAAAAATGTGTACGTGGTATTAAATTATATAGATTTTTGGACGCTGAATCGAATGAGACCATCGCCGGGTCGATAGCTTTGTTGGTTCTCGAGTTATCGCAGCTTTTGTGCCGAATTTGGGAGATTTTCAGAAATTTGACATGAGGGTATGACTCGCGAGTTCTTGGAGCTATAAAAATTGTTCTATACTCATTGGAATGGTCGTCAAACACTCTCTCCAGCTGTATCGTTAGGCAATAAGTTTAGCTTTTAATTAGGAAATTAAGAAAAATAAAAATGATTAAAATTACAATAGTTGCTACGAAGTTTTCCCCTATAGTTACCAATCTGTTTTTCGGTGGGAACGTTCACAAATGTTCGGAATATTTAAAATGACAAATGGATAGTCTTCTTAAATCAATATTGAAGCGAAATAATAATAAACCACTGTACAATCATTTGCAGCGTTTTTTAAGTAGGAGCAAAACGAATATTTGAGATAAGTAGTGCGTCGTCGGAAGTTATGTAAGAAGAACCTGTTATTGCTCTCGAAAGTTATCATACGGCACTAGTCGATAAACGTAGACCACCTTTTGATCAACAGCAGTGTTAATGTCGAACCAAATTATTTACATTCTTGCTTACATAGATGCACCCCACTCCCGCCTAGGACCAGCAACTGTAGCTGTTGATAACTGTCTGCATTAACTTCTAATTGATTACCCCAGGTTGCATCTATTACAGCCGTGTTGCTCTCTCGATAGGAGGCTGCCTTGCCGCCCGTCCACTCAGCGAGATACAAACTGTGTACTGCTAAGGTTGTAAATATTCAGTCTATTTCAGGAAAGGGATTTATACATCTAGCTGACTGCAACAGCTGCAACATTATATGTCCAACCAAACAACGCATTTCACTTACGAATCTGTTCCCATTTGCGACATTACATGACACCGACAACCCAGAAAACGGCTAACATGGATCTCGCTAGGCAACTTCTTGTCCGAATTATTACATTTTCCACTGAATTAAGTTCTTCCGCCCCTTCGGGCTTCTTCAAGGCTGCGAGGAACTATCCAATTTTTACGACCGACGTTCTGCGAAGTGCTGACGAAGCATGAAGATGGAAAGCGCTAGGCGAGAAGAATAAAATACAAGTTTGGGGAAACAATCGACTATTCTCCATTCCACGAATCTACCGAAAAAATTACAATAATTTATTATTTTGTATGACTCTTGGAAGGGCGAATACTTAGTTCGTAGTGTTGAAATAAAAATTCAGATTGTCTACAATCGCAGGTAGAAGGACAATTTCAGTATCCGAACAATACAGTCGACCTTCATTATTAAACATTCTTAGAATTGCTTTCATCGTGAACAAACCTACCTGAAGCTATTGATTGAATACTGAAAATCATTGCAGGAGAGCCGCCGAAAGAATATTGCTAGGTGTGGACCAGGAGAGGCACAAATGGTCGCTGGCAAAATTGTCGACTAAATCAATTGTGTAAGTTGATTGATCTTACGAAGAATGGCTGAACGCAGTTCACGGAAGCACAACAGAATCGAGTTTCTTCTTCGACGATTAATTTGTTGTTGAAGACGAAGTGTAAAACAGAAAAACGAACGGATTTCAAAATTACTTTTTCCCCACTCCATCGCCCCCTTCGTCCTCTTTATGTTGCCGAACTTTTTTAATTCATTGTTGAAAAGAGGAGTCGGTGAGTGAACTGCTATAGCAGATTGAACGGCCATGGTTCGACAGAAAAAAGAACCAAAGTTAAAGAATGCGAGCTATACGTAACTGAATACGCAAAGTACCATAAAAGAAGTGTCTGCGCATAACCATTTTATTGCGTGCTCGTGTTTTGAATAGTTCCGGCCTTTCCGCTCATTACACCTCCGTTTCATCAAAATTTCCCTTTCAAACTCACGCTAGAAGCTCTTATGAATTTACAGGGAAATGTTTGAAAAGCGAAATTTTCCCTCGAAGCAGATCAGAAACTGGAAAATGTGATCTGAATGCTTTCCTGTGCAATAAATGTTTCGTCTAGGATGTTATGTATCATCTTGTCGAAGATCATCATCAAGATCACTTTCCAAGCTTTTTATTATTATCGTTGATAGAACAGCAGAAGAAGCCCTAATTTTGTCCGATTTATATGATAAAATTATGATCATGAAGTACGTCATGAAATATAACTACAGTAACAACCAAATCATCATAGTTTCGTGATTAAAAAAATGTAAGAGACTACTAGGTGTAATATTACGAATAATCTGGACAACGTATACTACTGAATATTTCATTGTGCTCATGAGTGACATGAAAAACTTCTTCGTAAAGTTATGTCAGAGAAGGGTAAGACTAGGAGGTGCCTGAATTAACTTGGCTCTTGTAATGCACATCAGTGGAAACACCCGCCAAGTTGAGAGATTGGACGTGAACCTGTTCAATAATTTTCTCATACACGCTAATGAATGTTTAGCAATAAAGTTGTTGACAGAGTCAAGAGAGGAATATTCTATGATACAGTGGAGTGGAAATTTATGACGATGATTAGAGAAATCTCGCAGAATAGTTGAATAAATTCCCGCTACAGAGGAATACAATTATACGGTACGCTTTGATCTTTCATAACTTGGAAGCTATGAAAGATGGGTTGCGCTAAACATACAAACCGGTGCAAACATGCAAAACTAGCGAACATTATAACTAGTAAACGTTAATATTATTGCTAATAAATTGACCAATAGACATGAGCAAAAATTATTCCTCATCTGTTCATGAAAATTTACATAAAAACGTATGAAGATAGTCGATTATAATATAATGATGCGATGAAATGATGATTGCGACTGCCAGATTAAAGTGCTTAGTAATACCTATACAATCACCAGAGATGAAAAATCGAGTTCCCTAAAAATGAGTTGCTCCACTTTTCAAGGCATGTAGAAAACAAATATCAAATTTAAAAAATATACCGTTGCCCTTTTCTGAGGAAGTATGAAAGATGTAAAAATGTACGTATAAGTATCTTTCATATATACCAGATAATTATGGTACCATTGACAACGTAGGCATAGTGTGTAATGTTTTATTGTCTGATGAAATTCGAAATTGGCTCAAGACTCGTTAATCTCGAAAGGATAAATTTTATCAAAAGCTGATGTTTTATTGGTGTTCGAACTTCAATAGCTTCTCCTCCGCCAGTGAGGAAGAGGACCGTCGTCGCTCAGCAACGTGTTATTAGTTACTAGGCGGTCTAGTTGTCAACCGGTCGAATGAGGTCACCGGTCAAATAAGGTCACCAGTTTAATGAAATTGACACATATCAGTCAACAGGCTTCAGGCGTATAGTTGACAGTCAGTCCTAATGAGTGCTCCGTTTCTAGATCAATGAAACCTTGTCCGGTTCTATCATGTTCTGGTTAAACTCAAAACGGACCATTGTAATTTCAGAAGATCCAGAACCCTCAGCTTCATCAAAAGTTGATATATTAAGATTCAAAGCACGTTAAATCTCTATACTGAATAAAATTATCTATTTCTTTTCGGCTGAGAGGGAGTTATTTTTAGTGAGCATGTCTTCATAATTTTTCTTGTATTCTAGTAAGTAAATTTACCTATTCGGTTCCGTAAGCATAAGATGCCCGAACGGGCGTGAGGATTGTTCGAGGGTAGTTGTCGTCTCATGATCCCATACCAAATTTTATCAATAAAAAATATTTTAAAATATATTAAAAAACCACGGGAAAAGTCATTATTGCGTCTATATTAATAGTAAATGTCAGCTAGCTTTATTCATCTCGATTGTAACATTGTTACCTACTGTACGGCAGGAGTATCCATTATGAGAAACTTTTCTGTTTCCCCATCCGCTCAAACTTGTTAACGAACCGAACAGTCGAGCTTTATGCAGTTGAAACGGATTGAAAAGGGTCAACATTCCCGGAGTAGGAAAAGCTGAAACAAATTTGTTGGTCGGTTTCGGGAAAATGACGTCGGAACGGTGGAAATTGGCCTACGTCGCGCCTTCGAATGGCCCCAACCCATCAGCTACACTCCTCTGACAATATTTCTTTTTCTATCACAGGACTACGTTGGTCCCATTCGATTCAATCCTCCTGCCGTTCGGAGGGACGTTCCGAAAGAACGAATGGGATAAGGGAGAGAAAATAACAAATACATATGTATTAATACATATAACCTGTCACAGCCAGTGTGCACCGGGCCAGTCCACTGTGTGACCGGACTTGACTACCCACTACTTCACACTTTACCGTCACCCCAAACATGAAGAATAACTTTGCTTTTGTTATTCAACCCTTAAAATGGTCTTTCATGACAACGGAGCTGGGCGACAAGTGATGCGGTGAGTAGTAGGGAAAGGTTGTGGACAAATATGACGAGAAAAGGACAACCCGGCGGGGTTCAGAAAATACCATACCAAACTTGTGAAAGCCCCACATCGTCGACTACGCCATCATCGTCCTTCGTCGTCGAAAAGTTGGCAGAGTTCACGCTTCGACAGCCGCCGACAAACGGGCACGCTCTCTCTAGGAACCCGTCAAGCTCTGCAGCCACACATCCCGCGGATCCATCCATACCACACCAGCACACAGTCATCTTCATCCCATACGTGGACCTTATACACAGCCACTGACATTTACAAAGACCCATCAGGGTCCTACCAACCAGATCAGAGGACATTCAGTTAAAGTGACGGTGCGCGCACACGACGTGTGAAGACGAGCCTTAACGTTAAACGAACGGGCGGTACATCGACACGCGAGTTAATGGAGTGCGAATAAAATGATGGGAAGCATTTGAGGAAGGGGTGTTTTTACGCAGAAAACCGCTCGCCTCTTAGGCCATCAAAGGCCTTGATGGTAGCACAAGGAGTCTGTAGACAAGATGTAGGAGAAGGAGACGTCTGCCAAATATCCCGATTCACACGCTTACAAAGGAGCACAGTTACCTTTCTTGCACCAGCAGTTTACCAACCCAACTGCTTACCTCGACTAATTCGATATTCCAACCTTGAATCGAATTTCGCAACCATCTCCAATCAATCAACCGATTCGAAAATGAAACTGTTCTATTTGATAACGGCCGAGGGATATCAATAAAATAGCCGAAACGGTCGGTACTAACGGTTACTATAATTTCAAAAGACAAGTACACTTCTGGAGCTCAAACTGTGAGCGGACTGCCGGCACAGCGGCAGGTTCTCCAATCCCCTGGTTATCCACACTGCTCAGTGTTACCAGACAGTGTGGACACAACAGAAACATTATCACCAAACCGTCTGAATATCTTATCTATATATAAAATCAGGGTAGTGATATACCTGTTTTGGCCATGAAAATAATTAATAGGATCCACCAACGCGTTACTGTTCGAATTTTTCACCAGGTCGTTAGAAAGAATGCTGATGCTATCTTGTCGGGGTTTCCAGCGTGGGCTTAAATATTATATTTCATCATGGGAATCAAGTATATAAAGACGAGGTTCGAATGTTATCTATTCTGAGTGTCACCTACCGTTATGAGCTCAAATGATTTTCCCTCAAGCTAAAAGTTTATCGAACCGCTACTAACCCCAGTTGTTTCCTTCTTCAACGAACCGGAATCACGAAGAAGCCTGAATACAAATAAGGAAAGCGACGGAGAGCAGTAAACAGGGAAAGAGATTGAGTGAATGTGAGAGAACGAGAGAGCGTGCGAGAAGGACCGAGTGTGGGGTTTTAGCCGAGGACAGTTAAGGGATATCGATGGATAACGGGGGAAGAGATAGCGGCAGTGCCCCGGCAGTTCCTCGCCATGGCCTATCGCCCCAACCGAAAGCACCTCCTCTAGCTCGCCATGTCAAGTGTTCATTTTTTGGATCCGGATCCGGAATGGATCACGAAGGGTCTGGAATGGTAATATGGTGGCTAAAGGATAGGGCCCGCTTGGCCTTTGGTCATTAAGTCAAACAGAAGTATCACGTTCCGACACTTACTCAACTGAGAGCTCCACCTATACCACTGTCTGCTCTACAGCCTCGCCATAGACCGTCCCGCCTATAGCTACCAAGTGAGCAAGAGGTAATGACATCGCCTCGTGAGCTGGAAATAGTGATTACCACTCCCTGCCTGCAGTGAGAAAGTCAGCGCGACCGAGCACCGTGCAAAATGGTAACCAGATACTATCACGTTCGCACTAGTTTCATATTAGGAGTTTACCAAGGGTCTGTTTCACAGCCCTTAATTTTTGTTCCAAGGTACAAAGAACATTGTAGAGTTTTGGCTATATGACAGAAACACGTATTTCACCTCGAACACTTGGCACACTAGCAATGAAACTTCAATTATTTGAGGGCTACCTAGTAGTTTAAAAAAAATTCAATTGCGAAAGGATCGTGTACTCTTGGAACCTTAATATGACCGATCGGTGAATAATAAAGTAAAATCAGAGCATTAACAAGCTTCAGAGCTGTAGTAGCTGATGTTTACTGACGAACGCTCCCATCATCAAATCATCCAGCAAAATAACCAAAAAGATGAGTCAAAACAAAATGAAAGAGTACATTTTTCATAAAGAACAAATCTTCGTTTGAGCATTTACACCTCGTTTCCTCCCTGAAATTCAAAAATAAATTTGATGCGTGCTTTAGAGAGCTTGCATTTTGACGCAACTTTTAGCGTACCTTCACATTTCTGCTACAAGAATTAATACGATTACCAAGCGTTTGAAAAAAAAACAGGTGGTAGGTATCAAGATTTTGACGAAATTCACGTTCTCTCTCCATTTTCACTTCTCAATTCCACTTGAAAAATTCCGTTTGGGAGTTGAGAGACAGAAAAGTCAACGTTCTTTCCAACGGCGCAATCAGATTTGAATTTGCATGCAAATGAGTTATGGCTATTTTAGTGAAGCAAGGTCGAAAACACGAAAAACAATTCCAAGGTGAAAAACGGGAATTTTAAATGGAGGAACACAAAAATTTTTAATAGGACACTTTTCTCTGAAATTGGCAGTAGAACAGTTTGGGATCAGCCACCACTCATATTACACCCAACTACTAGGTTGCCCAAAGTAAATGACTTAGGTACAACAAACAAAGGAAGAAAAAAAAAACTGGTGACTATTATTCCATTAGTAGTTGACAGTAAGTACGGAACTCAACAGTATGTATGAGACTCCTTGTAAGCCGTCGTACGTCGCAGTGTCCCATACAATATAATATCTATTTTGCTAGAAAAAACTGTTACTATTCCAGTAACTGTCCGTAAATATTGACGACTGAAATAACCAGACTCTTCACACACTTTTTTTATCATGGCTGCAGAATATTGCTTACCCGTAGACATAGATAAATTACATTGTCAAGGAATTGCCACAAAGCTTCTCCATGACATAAAATCAGTTTCATCAAGGCTAGTTTTGTGGCAGGCTTGAGCAGTGTTAGGTTATGCCGAGTAACGCACGAGTGGTTCAGCTTACAGCTCGTTAAGTACAGTCTTCCATGTATCCTACATTTCTATCACTTCAATCCAACAATGTTAAACATTCGCAAGTGTAGAATCGATGCTTCGTTAACGATCATTTCGGCTTATCAATATTCGATTTTCCATCAAGTCGAAAATTAAAACAGGTCCAACAGAAAAAAAAAACTGACGTTTCTGTTTCGAGCCAACGCTCAAAAGCTTCCCAACGACACGATGTTTTAAACACATTAGAGCGCCAAAATATTCATGAATTCGTAGAAAACGACGGTAAGAAGGGAGCTTTCCATTTTAATCGATTTATGGCCGATGTCGTTGTTCCCTGCGTTGGGCTCAATGAAGAATAGACCGCAGACAATAACAATGCCTTTTTTGTGGTCTTCAACTCCTGAAGTGAATTAATTAGAAACCGATGAAACCGCAGATTAAACAATGCTTACCATGACTTGGACTGATGAGGTAAGTTGCATGAGAGTGATATTTTCTGCCAGAGGGGTCCCACGCCAATGTAAATGTTCAAGAAAAACTCGTTCCAAACAAAAAGACAGCAGAGATCAACAGAAGAAATCAATTTCAGACATCCGCCATCACCACGCGCACTATTTTGAGCGAGATTAAATCAAACTGGTCCATAAAATCGGCAACAATAATTAAATCAACATTTTAAAAAGTTAAATGTTCGAACCATTTAGCTAATCTGGTTCAATCTGGTAAACCGGTAATCATTATTGGACAAGAGAGCTAGGAATAATTAAAAATTGAAAAAAAAATCAGTAAAATTGGACCAAAAATTGTCTGAGCAATAATGTGGTTTATACGAGAAAATAATTACAACAGTGCTAGTGTCGCTACCGCTGACACAATTTTAGAAGACCTTTCAAAATGAATCGGAAATAATCATTGTTTTCGCCCTCTCCTGTGTCAGGGTAGTTTGCCGAAAATGGCGCGAAGTTTCAGAGACTTGGGAAACCTGCGCTATCGTTGAAGAATAGAAAACTAAGCCAACAGAGTAAAATTGACCCAAAAACAATACATATGAGAGATTTTGAAAAACAACCGGAAAATTATGAATTGCAACCGGGCCTTAAAAATGAAATGAATAAAATTGAACCTTCCAAATCCACACAGGTACAGGTATCCAATAGTTGCATTGGGTTCATTGATGTGCCTGCCTGTAGAACTCATGTAGTAAGCCAACTCAGCCAATATGCTGTACAACTCATGTTGTAAGGTAACACAGCCAATATAACTCATGCTACCAAAAGGACCATGGGATAAAAAAAATCGATGGGCGTAAAAAGAGTGCTCAGAGAGCTACCCTGAACCATGGCCCAATTGGGTTTAATAGGTTTTTGGGCTAATTCCTTAATACCCAAATTTTCTGTTCTGAAAAATTGGAATTTCGCCATAAATGGATGGAAAAATGTTTTTAATTATATTATTTATAACCAGTCTTTCGCCGTATGTATTTTACTAATATCTTGAATTGAGCATACAATTTGAGAAATGCGGATACTCTATGATGTGCAAAATATATCTTAGTAGCAAATAAATGTATGAATTCATTTCTATGTAAATGCAATCAATCTACTTGAATAAGAACTCTATCTACACTTAATGACTTTTTAATTTATCAAACCTATTGACGAACTCAAATAAGTACTATGGTAATCTATACACACCAAATTTTTGTCGATCATTGTACTCACGTCGAAGATAAATTCTCCAGAGATTTCTTGAGCTACTTAGTTCAAGAGCGCAGCATTTAGGTCAATCGTTGTTTCACATTTAACTGTCAACAGGGGAGGTGTAAATAATTATGTTGTTGTCACGCTTAATAATTTATCCACTCTTTTGAAATGTCGCTTCGGGAGAGCAATAAAACCCCGAGAGGAAACTTATATTAATTTGCATAGGTGGAGGCAGCTTTAGCTTTCTCTCCCTTGACGTTTCGCGCTTGAAGCAATCCCCAGCCGCCGCGCTCTCGAGCAACGTGTGCGTCTGAAGATCATTATACCCGGTAAACACAGTTTCCATCTTGTGCCATCCCTTCTTCCTTTTCCTCTTTTCTTGCTCATCCTAGCCAAACGGAGCTGGGAGGCGTCGGCGCGAATCCTCTCGAATGCGCTCAGTTTCCCTGCATGCGGCTTATCTGATGAGCTTGTTACGATCCAACTTCCTTTTCTCCCTGTGCCAGACTCACCTCCGCTCTCGACAACGCTTGTTCCATATTGAACATCATCGTATGTTCGTTCAACTGCAATTGAGAGGGAGGAGTGGATGTAATGTACCCTTTTCGATAGTCCTAAACGCTAAACGATGTTTGAAGGAGGCTATACTACGCAGTTCATGATGAGAAATTTATGCAATCAAACGCGAGAAACAATGCGGATCCAAAGGAATAATGGGGAAGACGCCTATTTTTGGTTTATTATTCGATAATAAACCATTGTAATCGCCCAAGAAAAAAAAATTTATAACCCCCTCAAAATTTGATGTTTTACGTTTCAAGGCATGTAGAATCCGAATATCCAATAAAAAACGCTGCAAATGATTGTACAGTGGTTTATTATTATTTCGCTTCAATATTGATTTAAGAAGACTATCCATTTGTCATTTTAAATATTCCGAACATTTTTTAACGTTCCCACCGAAAAACAGATGGTAACTATAGGGGAAAACTTCGTAGCAACTATTGTAATTTTAATCATTTTTATTTTTCTTAATTTCCTAATTAAAAGCTAAACTTATTGCCTAACGATACAGCTGGAGAGAGTGTTTAACGACCTTTCCAATGAGTATAGAACGATTTTTATAGCTCCAAGAACTCTCGAGTTATACCCTCATGTCAAATTTCTGAAAATCTCCCAAATTCGGCACAAAAGCTGCGATAACTCGCGAACCAATAAAGCTATCGACCCGGCGATGGTCTCATTCGATTCAGCGTCCAAAAATCTATATAATTTGATACCCTGTACACATTTTTCTGAAAAACCTTGGAAAATATAAATTTTCTCCCCCTCAAAACCCCCCAAAAATACCCTTAAAATTGAGCTAGCAAGTTGGTTCAAGAATTGGGCCGTCGTAGGACTGAGATTGATTTTTGGTGAAAATTTCAAATTTTTAGCTCTTACAGTTTGGCCGGAAAACTGCTAACGGCGGACGGCGTACGGCGGACGGACAGAATTTTTTTTATTGGATATTCGGATTCTACATGCCTTGAAACGTAAAACATCAAATTTTGAGGGGGGGTTATAAATTTTTTTTTCTTGGGCGATTACAATGGTTTATTATTGAATAATAAACCAAAATTTCTGTCCGTCCGCCGTACGCCGTCCGCCGTACGCCGTTAGCAGTTTTCCGGCCAAACTGTAAGAGCTAAAAATTTGAAATTTTCACCAAAAATCAATCTCGGTCCTACGACGGCCCAGTTCTTGAACCAACTTGCTAGCTCAATTTTAAGGGTATTTTTGGGGGGTTTTGAGGGGGAGAAAATTCATATTTTCCAAGGTTTTTCAGAAAAATGTGTACGTGGTATCAAACTATATAGATTCTTGGACGCTGAATCGAATGAGACCATCGCCGGGTCGATAGCTTTATTGGTTCTCGAGTTATCGCAGCTTTTGTGCCAAATTTGGGGGATTTTCAGAAATTTGACATAAGGGTATAACTCGAGAGTTCTTAGAGCTATAAAAATCGTTCTATACTCATTGGAAAGGTCGTCAAACACTTCCAGCTGTACGGTAAGGCAAACAATTTTGCTTTTAATTCGGAAATTAGGAAAAATAAAATTGATTAAAATTACAATAGTTGCTACGGAATTTTCCCCGATAGTTACCAATCTGTTTTTCGGTGGGAACGTCACAAATGTTCGGAATAATTACTATCACTAATGGATAGTCTTTCTAAATCTATATTGAAGCGAAGGAATAATAAACCACTGTACAAACATTTGCAGCGTTTTTTCGTTCCTAATGGCCTGAATTCTGCTATTTGGTGTCAGCCGAAGAGGGAATGACCAATTTTTCATGAAAATTGTGAGTTTCCGCGGAGAAAATTGCTAAGGAAAATCAGCGGTTTGAATAAACCCGGAGATGTAACTCCAACCGATTGAAGTGACTCCCTAGAGAGCTCTGCAGACGGCTGAAAGACAGACAGTAACAACAAGACGGTCTTTAACAATCGAAAATAGATGTTCCCCAATACGATTATTAACACCAATAGTTATCAACACTGTTGTCTGTTCTAGAATCGCATGTGAGCAGGGATGAAATTCATTAATCCGATAATTTCCGGTATCACTAACACGTTAACATCATACGTGTCCGAGGCTACATCGCTGTTGTAGCAGTTGGTATACCTACACGTTGCGTGCAAAAAAGTACCCTTACTCATAGAGCATAATTTATCCAACACCCGTTTCGCACAAGATGGAACTCATACACACGGACACACGTAGGAAAACGGTGGCGTGATATCTCATACCAGTGAGTTCCCACCTTTGCGCCGCATCGTCCGCTTCCGGTTTCCTGCTGTATTTCAAACCGACCCTACCCTCCGCGCTGGTACACCGCGTATCCTTGCACTTATGAAGTAGAACGTCCAATGGTTACAGCAATGTGGCGGAAACCTGTACCTAGAGTTTAGGGGAATAAAGAAATCACGAACAATATCAATAAATTCTTTAGGACGCCATCCTCAACAATGTTTTTTTTTTTTTAACCTATAGAAATATAATTTACAATTAGGCCGAAAATTGTATAAATGTTCCAAATACCCACACCGAGAGCTAGTAAAAAATTAGCGATTGAAATCCAACTACTATAATAATAATAACTTTATTTGACGGATAGACCATTTTACAATATTCAAAAGTACTTACGTCAACAATAAATAATAAAAATATATTTTGGAAACAAAGTAACGTCAAATCACGGATATGCATAGAATATAATTTAGAAGAGTATAGCACTTTTGACCTGAAGTCAAATAACTCCACTATTCCATCGTCGGTGTTTGAACATTTCCGTATATAGTATAGGTATAGGTAGGTAGTAGTAGTTAATTATTTGTGTATGGAGAGTGGGAATCTATAGGTATTTTTATAGTAGGTAGTACTTAGTAGTACTTGCTATAATTTGGTATGTAGTTGGTGGTGTTTGAATGTACTTTGTCTCATAAAGTATTGGGTTTTCAACTGGAGCAAAGTTGTAGCAGAATTAGATGAAACAACTACAAGTTTTCCAAGATTTGTAACTTGCACAGTGGATAACTCAAACAAAAAGTCGTCAATTCAGATGTTTGAATACACCAAAAGATGGGTAATTTAATTGTCCACATTTTCCTAATGTAATGTACCTATCTATTTTTCAACCGTTTTTGCGTTATTCTACAATAATAGTAGACCACTCACGAAAACATCACATTTTTCAACTTTAAACGTTAGTTTCATCTATTTAGAGCGAAAGAAACAAAGAATGAACCATATATTATTGATGTACACATCATCAACTATCATTATGCTGAATTTGAGCGAAATCCATGTCAAAAAATTTTTCGCGAAAAATCCAAGGGGTACCCCTGCGACTTTTTTCAACCGAACAGTTAACGATTTTTTACTCGTCTCTCAATACTGATAAAAATCTGAAATTTTCAGGAAAGTTGTGTCTTACCAAGGTGTATTTTTGTGATTTTTTTTATTTCTCGGAAAAATCTGCAAGTGGTCCGAAAAAATCGGTTTTTAAAAGCTCAAAAATTGGACTTTAACGGTGATTTTCGGGGTCAAAATAAATGCGAATCAATTGTTTTATTATGCAGGAGTCTTCATTTGAACGCCTTACACACGTACATAGCAAAAAATTTGGTGAACAAAATTTAAACAGAGCCAGAGAAATTATTTTCCGTAAATCGAGTTTTTCGCCGGCCGAAATCTCGAGCTCCGCAGGCATCGGTAATTAAAATTTCGTTTTTGAGCGATTTTGAAAGCTATTCTTATAGGAAATTTAACGCTGAATCCGAATATGACGTCAAAACGGCGGAAATTTCACGACAACTATCACTTTTTCCAGGTTTAATACTACGCTACTCTCACGTTTTTCAACTTTGAAATTCCGTTGCAAATACTTACAGTACTGTTCAAATTTGATTAATTAATGATTCCTACAGGAAATTAGACGTAGAATTCGAATTCAAAGTGAAAAAAAATTAAAATCGAACAATTATTAATATTTTTCGAATTTTTTTCGATTTTCATACTTTTGAAGTCTCGGTTGGAACTAAAAATGCACTTCGATTCATTTGGTTCCTGTTTCACCGCTCTTTCGTGCGTACTGTTTGTGATATAGCTGCCACAGCTGGCAGAGACCAGAGACATAATAATCTGTTGGACGAACAATTACGAATACTGTAGATGAGGAACGATTTGATTTTTCGAAATTAGTTTTTGAAGGAATAAACAGATTTGAAACAAGTAATTATTGTAATCGTCTTAAAAGTACGCTCGGAAGAGTGTTCAAAATCGAATAGTACTGGGTAGGTGTTCTCAGAAAAAAAAAAAATTTAAATGGTGTCATAACATCCGTGAAAACCAGTTAAAATCATCGAGATTTTCAAGTCCACAGGTCCGCTTGGAATGTTATTATCTCAATAAGTTTATTATACGTGAATTCCTTGCTTTTATAATTGGTTATCCCTGTTCGCTGATCCAAACATGTAGTTTGTAGGCAAAGTTACCCATCAGATTGGATTGATGGGTCTCAAAGATCTTTAAAGCAATAGTAATTGAAGCATAGGCTGAAAAGAATAGTAAACCGCGGTTATAGCATTCACAGAGTTGACACGATGAAATGCACTACTCGAAGGACACTTAAATATAATTCTGGAGCAGAATCACTGAACTATTCAAAGCCTGGAACAAGGCTGAGTATGTCGAAAGGAAGAAGATCAACGACGTTGCCAGTCTATGGTGTCTATACTCAGAATGGAACCTTGAAACGGTGATTTCGCTAAGCCGTTACATCAGCGGCAGTCAAGAAGTGAATTCAGAACTCGGCTGTAACAATAGAGAATGATGACGGGTCGGAATGATATTGAATTGGTGTCGGTAGGGTGAGAGTTTGTGGAAGCGCACACATCTGCTACAGAAGTTCTAGATGTTAAAAGGAAAGCTGTCAACCTACTACTTCCCTTTTAACAAACAGAGAAAACTTCAAACTGAGCCGTGAGCTGGCTGAAAAGGGCAACGCTTTGATGCAAAATAAGTTGACTTATGTGTTTCAAAAGTTTCTGTGAAATCCTTTGAACCGTTCGACATGCGTATTCATGAATGTTTTGGCGTATTTCTATAAAATAATGTTGTTCTTTCACCGATGGGAATGGTAGAATCAGAATAGGAACTATGGAATAAAATAAATTTCATAACTTGCGGTATTTTCCATAACTCAATTTTTCTTGTTTTTTTCAGTTGGTTCAATGCTAGTGTGTTATTTTTTTTCAACCGCGTGATTTTACGGAGCCGAGTTGAATACTATCATTGTTAAATTGTTACATTATTACAATCAGAGAGTTATAAGTATACGTTCGATACAACCGTTCGTTTTAAGCAAGCTCGAAATCGAGCCGTTGCGTTGGAGAGAAAACCTGACCAATCTTAGCGTGGTTGGAAAAGCTTAGTGGTGGCATTCATCAGACATTACACCGAGAGTAACCTCACCTGCAGTGCAGAGGCGCTCTCCGCAGACTAATGAAGAGGAGCTGGCTCGAGGCTTATTCTAATGAAGAGGGATTCGAAAGGGGTTGCTCGGCTGAGCAAGGCCCGCGAGCTGGTACCTGCAGTTGCTTCTGCTGTTCGTGGAACCTCCCAATCCTTCGGTAGACGTGGAACGGAATGGGAAGACGGAATAGGGATAGCCGACATCAGCACCTTTGGGACTTCACTAAGCCGCAGGACAGATTCTCTTACATCAAGCTCAATCACTTTCCTCTCAGGATGGAAACCGAGCGCGGAGATTAGCTCTCGAACGTCGACCGCCGCCCACGCTCGTTCTGGCTCACGCAGTCGGGATCTACGCAGTATTCAACACGGGTACAACTTCAGGTGTATTAAAGTTGGAGAAACAAATCATTCTCCGCTCAACAAATTTCGACGTATGTGAAGCGAAAGTAAATTTGAGCGTCAGCGAAATACCTTCATTAATTTGTGTCGGAAGTAATCTAATTCATATCAAGTACAGCGCATTACGAATTAATTGTTGATTGCTCTTGTTCGCGCATAAACTCCATCATTTTTAAAAATCGATGCAAATGTAAATTATATTTTCCTCAACATTTTTGACAAATAAGGGCTTACGTGGTGAAGGCAGTTTTTAGATTGAACTGAAAGGAATAACTGTTCGTAACGTGAAATATTCACCACAAAAACATCCATGGTCGTCTTTAGGGGATAACAACCCCGGCGCCCGGTATAACCGCATTTATAGGAATCTGTGGATGGAAACTTGACGATTTATGCTGGTCAACGATAACGACAACGATAATCTCGGTTTCCAGAACTACATTACTGCTAAGACTGCACTGTCATTTAGAAAGAACGCTAATTTCTCGGTCAACCGAATCGTTTCAAGAATTATGAGCCCTTATTAGTGTTTTATGAGTTGCCTATAATTTATTATAATGCGTTGTTATGCTTTTTCATAGTTGATGTTTTTGTGTTTGCTATGTGGAAATAGATGCATATTAATCACGTGCAATCTTCAAGACGGCCAAGATACCTGCATACACTGAGCTGACGCTATTAACATCCGTCTTCTCATTCAGGACTCAGTTGCAAAACCGGCCGCCCGAACAGTTCCTTCGCACAGGCCAATTTAATTGAATATTAATACTAAAGTATCGCCATTCTTTTTTTTCATTTTTTCCTTCTTTTTCCATCCTTTTTGTATTTCATTTTAAACACACAGCAATAGTATCAGGTTTATTCATGAAGCTTGAAGTAACTATGGAGGGTTGGACCGCTTACGTGCTTCAAGCCGTGATGATGGGAATACATTTCTCGAAAGCTCGGTGACGAACGAAGCAGTGAATTTTTGTTTGAACCTATCCCTGACCATAGACAACCAACTAATTTCGCGGTTTTATCTTCACGCCATAAGTTTATCTCCATAGCTACATGATAATAAATTAATTAATTAATTTAAAAAAAATTTTTTTTACTGTAAAAATTATATTACCTACATGATTATACCTCCTTGGTTTGAGGTAATTCCACTGTTGATTTTCGCTGTAACCTGTTTTGTCTTTATTGGAATAAACATATATATTAAAAAAAAAAAAAAATTCATTATCCGTTTCATGACTTAATCAAGATTAGCACATTATCTATTACCGGTTAGCTTATTGAAAATAATAAAAATAAATAAAAATTATAAATTATAAAAATAAAAAATTATAAAAATTATAAAAATAAATAAAAATATTATTATATTATTATTAGGTACTAAGTTTGCTTATTGAAAAAAAAAAAGAAATTTCGACATGAAGTACCAACGTTACTAGTTACTAGAGGCACACTTACAGAAGAACATGCAGAGAAACAGACACATGTAGCGAAAGTCTTCCTGAGTATGGTTTCTACAAAATATTTCCCGAATCCACCTCCGTTCCGAACTCGTCTTTTAGTACGATACTTTCAGTCACTACGTCATCATGGGAGTAAAAATACTCTATGAGCGTTTGTCCGCGATGTTGAAGCTAGAACACGGTTATGGAGATCGTAGAACAAGAGCGTGACGTGATTTATTGCGTACCGATGCCACCAGTTTTGCTCGCGCTTCTAACTTTAAAAGCTGAATGTCGGCTCCTTTTTCATGTCGGTGGCGGTTAAAAGAGCGTGTAACAATCGTTTGCCATGTGTGAGCGAGTGTGTTTTAATTGCAGCCAACTACACAAGGAACACCATGCCAACGAATAGAGGTTACCGTTGGCCCGTTTTTGCAGTCTTAGGTAGAGCTGTAAAGTGGAGCCAGAACACTCAACGGGCTACGGACAGAGAGCGAAATAGGTTAGCTCGCGAAGGAAGTATACCCGGTTTCTTAATGCAGGTAGGTGATGATTTCAAGTCTTCAGCACCTCTCGTGGCTTTTAACTGTAACATTTAACCCTTTGTGCCGGTTAAAATGCTAATAACAAACCGGTTTTATCAGTTGAATCCACCGAATTAAATAACGGTATAATTTTAAATAGACGCTATTTTAATTCACTGTGCACGTCAAGAAAAAAAATGTGTTTCCAGCTGAGCAACGGATATACTATTGTTGAATTTACCGACGCGCGACAGCGAAACATTCTTCTACAAACATGAGCAAGGAGACGTGCGCTCAAATGAACGAACGTTTTTCATTTTGTGTGCGATAACCGCCATGTAGTCCGAATAGGTTCGTAAAAATTGCTAAGGTTTTTTTTTTTTTAATTTGACAATTCAGGGCGGGCTACTATGAAACGTTCGACATGATGATTATGTCGATCGTCTGGTAATCTCGTACATTGATACTTAGTATGCAGTCGAATTCACTCGTTACTCCAAACGAAAAGAGTCGATGCAAACAAAGAAAAATATTACTTTTAATCGACTCAATCAAGACGCATTGCTTTTTAAATCATACGACTTTTTTCGTGTTTACACTCGCGATTACCGAGCGTGAAATACAATATATAAGTTGAGAAAAAACTGTCCATGTTTTTTAGCGCGTTAAAAAATGTTGGGTGAAATGTTTGTAGCAAATAAGTTGTAAGAGTTGACTCCTTTCGTTTGGATCATCTTAAATGAAAGCCACTAACTAGGTATATATTTTACAACTTATTTCTGATCAAATTTGTCGTCTCCCATTTTTAAACCACTAATTTCCCTAATTTTTTCGCCTTCAATGTTTTTTCGTGTTTTCATCCTCATCCCAACTAAAACCGATATAATTACCGGAATACATTCAAATCGTTTAGTTCTATCAGGAAGTGCATTAAATGTCACATCTTCTTAATAAAAAAAGGTACCGTAGGAGAAAATTGAGGTCGAAAAATGAAATAGCGTCAAACCTTGAACCTGGTTTTTTCAATAGCCGCGATCCCTATTATTCCGGCATTTGCCCTCCAGCTGAAAAGTTGGTCCAATGCTCAGCTTTCCAACAGTGTGGTAAAAAAAAGTTGGAATTGAATTTGGAGGAGTTCATCGCGTTGAAGTTCTAAAAACCGCTGTTCTTAACCAACAACAATCGAGCATTTTCTAACTGATATGTTTCTAACTGAATCCGATAAATTAATTTCGGTTTTCCATCAGGGGAATGGGATATTCAGCGGTTTTCCGAACGTTATATAATCGTTTATACAGAATCCTGTTATTTGTATGAAATTAAGTTTGAAAAGTATGAAATGTTGCAAAAGTATATGCAGTATCTAACTATATTGAATTGAATAAATTAAAGTTAAGAGAGTATAAGTTGATCGTTGTTATTAATAAGTTTCCGAATTCAATAGCTAAGATGAATATAAATAATTATACTGAACTTTTAACAGTATCGTATTGCAAGGCTCTACATTATGCATTTAGCTGAATATATCATTTATCAAGCATTTATTGTTATGAAAAAAAAATCCCGAGTTGATTTGTTAGGAGAATCAAGCGTGAATCGATGGATGAGCATACAGTGGCGGGACTCGAATCGTTGTCAGCAATGGAGGGGAAAAATAATGAGAGAGGACGTCTGAAGTGGTTCTGAAAATCTGAAACGCTGAGTTGCAATGTAAGGGTGAGGTATAACGTACCATTCTGAGCTGGAAGGATGAGCCTGTTCTGATTGCTTAAGGCGGCGAATGAGAAGGGGAGGGTTGGCAGTGGGAACCACTCCAATCTGCACGCCTTCAAACTGAATAACACTTGAGGCAGGTGGAGCCTTCTAGAACTTTGTTTTTAACTTCAACTACGGAGAAGGCGAAGGAAATGTGACACGCAAAGCCTATCGAACGAGGCTTGAAAAATCTCACTTGGCATACATTCAACACTTTCGTAGGAAAAAAGCGTCAGCGCTATACCTCCCACAAATACATGAACGTAATACATGAACGTGAAAGGACACGCGGATAGTCCGAGGTGTGACCAAAATGTCATCAGATGAAATCTAACTTGAACCAAGGTGACCCTGCCAACACGTAGTTTCCTTGCTAATTTATTGCTAATTGTGACGATCAGCGCAATGCGGAAACTGATCGTAACACAGTTCACTCAGTGTCAGCTGGAAATTCTGAACCGCAATCCAATCATCTCGACTCTATTCAGTTGGAAATTAACAATAAACGCTGCGAATTATTGTAGCGTGGTTTACACGTAGTCTAGGCTTAAATAGAAATGCAGGAAGATCATTCTTCACCCATAGCAACCGTAATTCCCTAGCAACGTAATTACTTAGTAACCAGTGTTACCTCTCATATATTATGAGCATGTGCCATTCGTTTGGTAGAATATTTATATTGTCCGATGTTTTACTTAACACTTTAACCGTATCACCGGTCTCTGAGACCGGACGGGAACTTTGGCTCTTCGAAATTGGCATATCTGATGGTTTGTTCGCTTTCTCCCGCTCAGTAGCTGTTCAGTAGCTTCTCGCCAATTGCTATTTGTGACAAATTATAAAAACATAAAATGTGACCACCCAATATGCCTGGATTGCAGCAGGAAAGTGTGCACTTCTTGTGCTACAAAGATTTGACTTGTGGACTAAAAAAATCATTGCTCAGTTGATACCAATTTTAATTCACATTAGACTGTAATAAAAACTAATTCTGCAATAAAAATTGTTTTGAAAAACAAAAAAATAAAATAAACAAGTAATTTACAAAAGATTTGTTTTCTATCCCCATGTATACAAATTATTTAGAAAACTATACAAAGAATATAAAATTTAAGCACTGTAGTTCCAAATTGCATATAATACTTGCATATATTAAACCATAAGTTGAAATAAATCTTGGTATTCAAGTAAAAATTTGGCCTAAGTAAGGAAAAATACTGCTGGTCTCAGAGACCGGATGATACTGTTAGTGATCGAAAATTCATGATACGGTTAAAGTGTTAACCTTGGTATCTCTAGCTTATCTTCCAAATGTGCCTTTAAATTCTACTTCCAGTCACCTTACCCCCTTATTGTTCATCTCTGTCACTATCGGCCTCACCTGTCAACAGCACGAGTGTATAAAACGGCCTAAACAGTTTAGTTAAAAATATATTTTCTTCGTTTGGTTGTCGTCGCATTTGTTGTAGAGGGGTTGTGAGGGGGAGAAAAACCAGGCGACTTATTCTCCAGCTCTTAGTGTTTATGTGTAATGCGAATGTTTTATTTTATTTTATTTTTTTTTTTGTTTTTTTTTTTTAATGTTTTAGTTTTTTTTTTAAATTTTATTATCATAGTTCCTATTTACTAGTCGTTTAAGTTCACCATCTATTTATAAGAGAAGAGGTCCAATAATTGTTAACGGTTTTACTTCCATTTTTACGTAGTAAATGGAAGTATTGATTTTGTTGGGTTTCGAGTGGCCGCTGCAGCTCTAGTCCGTCCTTACAGGCTCTGCCTACTGACGGACTATATTATTTATAAATCATATAAGCTGTTAAATTTCTTGTATTTATTTGAATAAATTTCTTCTTTTCTCTCTCTCTCTCTCTCTCCAGATTTTTAATTGCTGTGGACCTCATGGTTCCACGTCGCCCTGAGGATGCCCGAATGGGCGAAAGTGCTCGGCCAGCAATTAATAATCTGGAGAATAAGTCGCCTGGTTTTTCTCCCCCTTACAACCCCTCTATTAAAAATATATGTTCTGTTGTTGAGCTGAGTACCTAAGTAAGAAATGTTGACCAGCAAATATTTGACTATACGTTTTTCGATGTTGACAGTACTATCATAGTCAGTCGGAACCAATGGAATTCAAGATTTTCATTTCATTTCAGATACTTTTCACAAAAATATCTAAGCCCTGTGCGTTAGAGGAATATATTGTTGGTCGTTCCCAGAAGTGAATAGCTTGATACCATTATTATTATTACCATTCTTATTTGCAATAAAACCATGATAAAAAATATCGCTCTGATATTTTTAATGGAGTTGAAATATTTTTCTCTTGTGCGTTTCAACGTCGGGCGGACCGGTTAGTTCGTATACCGTCGTCGTTGTGACAGTTCGTCATCGATACCTAAGAGATGTAAATAAAAATCCACCACTTCCCTTTCTACCGTTTCATCCTTTGCTTGGCACCCACACCTGTTGCTCACTCTGGTAAGTTATGCCACTGTGTCGCCATCCTCATTGTAGACTGTGCACAGGTGTTCCAAATTATCAAGCTTGTCCCTTTTTGTAATTGTTAGTTACAATAATGGTTTTACCGCGACGATGAAAAAAATTTGTCTGGGAGTATTTACGGAAGGCACAAGGGAAATGATCGACTGGCCGATCTCAAACGCTTGTCAAACACGGCATATCTCTACACAACATACGCTGGGCTGAAACCCCCGTTCATCACGTGCCCGAACCCCGTTGCGATATCAAAGGCCTTCTTTTACTGCGTGCCCTAACCCTGAACATCATCATTGAATAATGAACCAAAAGATTTGAAACAGCGGAGTTCAGCGCTGAATGAGAATCTTCTTTTTTCTTTCGTCAAAATAATTCCAAGGATAAAAATATATATATATACATTGACGGATTACACTCATATCCCCCCTGTGATTGTGGCATTACGTACGTCACAGATTCCATCATCAGATCCCTTTCCCAGAATCATAACCGGAGTTGATCTATGCTCCTACAACGATGCGGTGGCAATATACATCTCCAGTGGCGGGTTTGGTATACAGAGGAATTATAGGATGGCAAGGGGATCAGTCTGTTGAAGTACATGTATGGATAGAATGTGATGAAAGGAGAGAAGGCGATAGAGGTGACCGGACGTTTTGCGTCGCCTCTTCTTTGCTAGAGCCCCGAGGCCATCGGGCGATAAAACCGAAAGAGCTCTCTCGCTACTGACATCCCAATGTGAGTCGAACCTTCAACGAAATATGAAAGCTTCTCCCATCCAGCGTGTGATAGAAGCTACGATTTTTATGCAATTTTTTTCAACTCGGTGGACAAATGACAGCAAAATCGGATGGGTCGAACATTGCCTTGATGGCAACAGCTCCCCTACCGCACATCCGATCAGTCATGCCGTACACAGTCGTATTACCTCAACACTCACGGCAACATCGACAATTTCCCCATACTAACGCGTGCCAGATACGTTGGAGCATTGTTATACGTCGGTGTCCAGTTTTTAGAAATTTGTAGAGTCTCCTTTTTCGGGTCGGATGTGATCTACAGAGAAAAATTCGCGTCACTCTTGAATCTGGACTCAGTTCATCGCCAGAAAAAAAATCTTATTTTTTCCTTCGAAACTTACTAAAAATAGTAAGTTTTTTTTTTTTGAACGAAGGTTTCTTGTATTCTACATAATGTAGGAGTCCTAATTTCTATTCAAAAAGAAATTTTTTGTTCTTTGGATATTTTAATTTTTTTCCTGTAACAGTTATGATTACGTACACTTGTAGAGATGCTTAATTTCCAGCTATGTTTCTTATTCCTCATGATATAGCAAGGTATCGTATACCTCTCCTCCTCGTTGTGCAGTTTTATATCTATGTTATATTAAGTGTAGAAATAGCTTATGAAATGAATAGGCTCAAACACGAAAAAACCCTCAAAATTTAAGTAGCGCGCGTGTATAAACAATTTATAATTGATATTCGAATGCTATAGATAGCTCATGCTATGAAACTTGGATCACCCGATTTTGAGACGGACCAAAGAAAAGTTCTCGCGAGATTACAGAAGTTTATAATGGAACGGTAATTCGAATAGAATTTGGAAGGAAACAAGTCTCCTATAAATCATCCGAGTAGCTCAGAGCATAAAAGTGAATGTATCTTCTTCAAGCAAGACTAATTAGTTCACAAAATCCTTTCTCTGAAACGAGCATACCATTCGCTCTCCCTCCTGAATAATTGAAGGAAGCATGAGGATCGCTTACAAAAGTAAAGCCTACAGCAGTAACCTCACACGTATGAAATATACATGAAATTTAGATACGTATCTCTCCTTATTATTAAAACAAAACTTTTGTAACTTTAACTTGACCCCTCAGGGTTCGATTTGAATTAATGATTCAAATACGATCGACCGAAGTCGGCTGATGGGGATTAGGCTTGCCGGAGCTCGGTTGTTGGGCGAATTGTGTTAGGGTCAGTAGACGCCATGGTCGTCGTGACCTTGTAATGACGGGCGTGCGTTGACGGGACCTATTATGCATGATGTATAAAACAGCTACTGGTCACTAATCAATCATCAGTTGCTGGACCTGTCAGCGTGATATCACACTTCGGAATTGTGAGTCCATCACCTTGCGCTAATTCAATGAAGCTCATTCATGCCTCAAACGCTAATTCGCAAAATAGCATCAGTTTTTTCTCTTCGAAATCAACTCAAAACATTGGATCGAATAAACTGATTAAACAGGGAACCTTAGCGATTCATTGGCAATAAAACCCAACATTCAACTATTTTGTAGTAGTAGTAGATAATGTCAGCTTGGTTCACCCTAAACTTTATAGAAAGCTATCGACTATTTTACAATATCATTGGTCTTTAGCACATCAACTTTCAAATCTAATCAAGCAGCTCAAAATGTTCTTGAAACACTCGGGCTCCAGGAATACATATGTCCGAGGTATTGTAAAGCAGTCGTTACACGAGTCACAAGTAGGTTGGAGCTTGCTTTATTATTTAAAAATTATATTTGCATGGATATGCTATTGTTTTTACTCCAAGTCAATGTAGAGTTGAACAGAATTCAATATGACGGTTCCACAGAAAATGCCACCAATTGTTCGTTTATTCAACATCCCTCATCGAATACAATAAACTTGTTTTGGGTTCCAATCTTGTCAGCGCAATGTAATAATACTTCACCATACAGGAACATACATATTTACCTACTGAGACTCGTCAAATATTCATTCCTTGGACAGACTGAATGCTCCATTTTCCAGAGAAGACTTTTCATCACGGAAAAATGTTTACCTTCCGCGCTGACGTGAATGAATGCGATAACATCAATTGAGACAAGTATGATGAATAGAAATAAAAAATGGGCAACATAAACGTTGGACTTACCATACGACTAGATTACGAATTGATTTACTACAATCGCATTGCTGTCAGTACAGTTCAGAACTCACCTGAAACATAGAATATCGGAATAATTATCGTAGCGACGCTGCGAGCGCATAGCGCTGTATGAAGGCGAGAATATTCCACAGATTCGTATCAATCTCGATGCCACAGTGTCCCCCTACTTAATGTGAAATTAATTCAAATGAAAACTGCAATACATAGAAAATCAACATGTTTAATCGAGGGGGGGAGAATTACGCTCATTTTTTAAAAAGGGAGAAATAATATTATAGGTCTCTTGAAGTATCACTAATAACGTTCGTTTTGAAATTAATTTCAAAATTGAAAAACTAGAATTTTGTATGAAATGATAGCTGAGGAATTTTCTTCATTATGACTACCAATAATTGTAAATAACTGGATTAATTTCTTTCTGATAATGCTGGAATAAAAACAACAACTTTCAATATAGACTGGTAACAGGAAACTGAACTGGTAAATACTAACTTTTTAATGCAGATGAACAGACCACCACTAATAAGTGAAATAAAGCATTTTATTCTATACGCATACAGTTTAAAAAAAAAAAAAAAACTATTTTCATTTTTCGGGAAAATTGCTCGCGTTGATGCCGAACAGTAATTTTTTTGTTCGGCTGCAGATCCAATATGAAATCACACAGTTTTCAGACGCAGTGTAAGACGTTGAAAACCTCTCAATTCTTTTGAGTTCAGATTTTTTAGTCAGGCATTGGTGTTTGAAGCGAAACGTCCGTAATGATAGAAATTCGAACATTGAAGCGTCACTTCATTCAGTGCCCGTTGATGGAAAAATTATGACTCATCAATATTTTCAGCCACTTCCCCTCAGAAATATTAAATACCTATTAACTGGCAGAAAAATGAGAAAAAATTGAGCTCGTTGGAAAAAGGGGTGGGGTAATGATCTTCAGGCGGAGAAGTAGGAGATGAAAGAAGTGGAAAAAAGGGAAATCTCTGACGCCAGCTTGATGAGCCCTTAGCCGCTGCTGGCCTCCGCTTGGCTAGCTGGCCCCCATCTCTTGCAGCTTTCGACCCCTTGGAGCAACTTCAGCACTTTTTAAGGCCAAAAGTGCCTCGGTATCCGCTACATTGGGGGACCGCTACCGTTTACCGAGAGGCGCTAGGAGCAACCCTGAGGTCCAGACTTCTCGAGTAAAAATTTATCGAAATGGCCAAACCTTATCTTCCAAACTTGAAGTCTGCGTAGGCCTCATTGATCCTAAAAGCCCAGTTGCCAACCTTCTGGAAGCCCACGTAGATGGGAAACCGCTCCCGCTCACCCTCCTTTGTGTTGCGTCACTGATGTGGGTGGTTATTAATAAGGTGAGTGTAGAACAAAAACGTGAAACAGCGATTGCAATTTAATGAAAACGTGTGAGAGTGCTTTTAATTTAGTGCGAGTGATGCTTTTACACATCTAATTTTAATTTGATATTATACGATTTTCGCTCCAACAGTAGCTGTTAGCTTTAACCGTCTTTACGTTGATTGAATCTACCTCTTTCCTCTTGGACTACGAGTAGGTGTTAGAGTTGCCAGAAGACGGGAAATAGAATCTTTTGTAATGATTAATTTATTTTATAATACCTACGGCTGTTCATCGAGGAGTTGAATAGAGAGAGAAACAGAGAGAGATTTATTCAGGAGTACAGCAATAATATTTCATACAAAAAAAAAAAAAAAAAAAAAAAAAAAAAAATCGTTAGGAAAGGAGAAAATAGTTGAAAGATATATAGAAAATGACAATATTTACTTTAGTGAATAATATCACTCGTCGTTAGGCAGAGCCTGTATTGACGGGTGAGAGTCGTAAGTGACCCTATGTAACGATACCTTATTGAATATCTTGCGGATAGTCGAGTGATACAATAGAGAAAATAATAATAATAATAAGAAAAAAAATAAGACAAATTGCGAGACACAATAAATTAAGAATGGAGGTTACAGGACGAATTTAATAGAATAATAAGTAATAAAAAGTAAATGAAAAAAACAAAAAAAGTAAAATGAATAATTTGGGTAAAAACGCTCACCATTGTTTGGTTTACTAATTAATGAATAGTAAATAAACCTCTGTATTGTCAATTACAGATTCATCCATTTCCAGAGTATCTACACGAAACACTGTATGGAATTTCGAATAATTAGTTCAGATTTAACGATGGATACCCGACTATAACGACAGACGGTTTAAATCACAAACCTTAAATCACATCGGCAACCGTCACAGTCACTGTGAAAAAAGAAGAATATATCATACATCCATTGAAATAATTGACCGTACTCAATGGACCAACCTCACCAAAGAAGTTATTCATAGCTACGATAATTCTTTCCTCGATGAAGTTGACGGAGGAAATGGACAAAATATACCGAGGTGTGAAGGCGGAGATGATGGCCTAGGAGTTTCTATCTCATGGTGGTTGATGTGTGGTCCCCGCCAACCGTTGTCAATATCAACACCATTTATAGACGGCCGATAAACTGTTCCTTTAGGCCGGATTCGGAGCAGATCGAATCGATAATTAATGGATGTATCAAAATGAACGGATCTATCGAGATAGATAATTTACATTTCCAAAGGCATCGTGGATGAAAATGATGGAGGTATTCTGGAAATGGGCAGGATGATGGGGAACGACGCATTGTTGTAAACAAACGTTGATTGGTGGTCTTCAATCAACTCCATAGCACAGTCGGCGACTCAGGGCAGAGAACTGAACTACTCGACAGGGAGGGTGGGTGTCCTATTCACTCAACGGTAGCCGTAGCCATAACAGTCTCATCCTCATATTCATCGCTGGAATTAGGTCGCCTTGGTCTTGGGCACGTCCTTTGTGGAAGTAAAGGCCAAGGTAGCTAGAGAAGCCTCGGTGTTCTCCCAACGCATAGTCCCACGACAACTTAGGATGCGGTACCTCGTATACAGTACGTCAGACGTGCTGGTGCGCTGAGACCTTTTGCTTCAACCCTGTCGAACTCAGGAGACACTTTCTGCATTCCACACCTCCTTATCGTTTCAAATGCCTTCAGGAAACACCCAACCGGGTTCTTTGTTTGGCTGTATAAAAACTGATTGCATTTAAATCATTTGATTAAATTTTATGTATACTTAACACTGTTCAGGAAAGATCATAATCATCAATTACAAACTGTAGGTACCTAATCCCCGTTGTGGTGAATACAAGCGGGCGCTAGAGCGAAATTCAGAGCGATTTCTGTCCTCGGATTTTCTTTGCCCCAATCGATGCTAAGATAGTTTGCTAGATTAATTGAAGAAACTCCTCGAAGGGACTCCTTCCTTTTATATGTAGGTTATATGGTAAAAACGAAAAGAAATTGCCTCAAAAATGTTTAAAATCAATGAGATGATTTTTTTCTACCGAGAAGCAAAGCGATAAAAAATCGACGTAACCTATGAATGAATGAATTACTTAATTAGTATTTTATTCCATAATAGTATTACAAAAATTAAAATTGCTCTGTCCATATGCGTAGGAAGATACCTCAAACCAAGGACAAACCCATGACCTGCGGCGGAGATCGATGAGCTATCACGTAAAATTTCAGCATCATGAATTCATTCGTTCGACCGTGGTATGTTCGACACTTGAGTATGATGTCACTCCTATGATGTGTGCGGTATTACTAACTGCACGTACTTGAAATGAATTTTTCTTCCATGTTTGATGAGTGGTAGAAGTAACGTAAACGTCGACCATCGAGGTGGTCCCTCTAGAAGTCAATTCCGGAGCGGAGGCAAGTTTGGAAAAAGAGGGTTTCGTACTGCCATACGTAGAATGTCTATGGTTGTCTGTCTGTCTGCGGTTGAAAGTCACAAAAGTCGCCACATGATCGTGTTCAAATTTAGTAAACATTTTCGGAAGGTAATATTATAACTTTTTTGATATTCCTATATTTGACTACAACCAAGCTGGTACAATTTTCTGAAAGTATTGTTCGCAGCAAACTAAAAGGCGCATGAGACTAGCTGTTCATACTCCTGCTGAAAAATGAGGCCACGGTACTCTCAACACCATTAGCTTCCAAATGTACCTCATATACTACTACCTAGCACCTGCTCAACCTGAATACTGAAGAGGGAATGTCCCATTCTTGACAGTAATGTGATCGCCATAACCCTCGTCATCTCCAATTTTCTGAAATGGACTCAACGCAGGAAATAGTTCAGGCCTCTTACTAGCATAAAAGTTGATCTATTACCTATGTTTTTTCTTTCATCTTCCAATGAAAATATATTTCCAGTAATCGCAGTCAATCGTTGAAAATTCATTCTCAAATATGAAGAATTTTTATGAACATTCGACAACGTACACTCTTAGCAGACAAATTCCTCGAACTGGTTGTGTGCTCTTGAACTCGAGCAGAATAAATCATACCGATAACGAACAATTGGTACCAATTCGGAAGATTTGTAATGTCTTCGTAAAAGTATTCCGTCCCTCATATTTCAAAATGATGGTGAAATTTTTCATCAGTGTAGTTTTTGTGTCATCTCGATGCTGTTAGTCTGACGGTCAAGTTTACGATCCATATTTTATGGAGGAATAAATATGAAACATTTTCCAACCAAGGGAGGGTGCATAATCGAGATTTATTTCTAGAACAACCTGGTCGGCCCACTAACTCGTTTCGCCCGTACGCCCGCTGACCCGTTGACCTGAACCTCCCTCGAACAGGACTCGAACGATTAACGGGTCTGTTTCATAGCCACGCCTTATACAAGTTCGGCACTCTAACTTAGCTAATTCAGTTCCCGGTGGACTCAAAAAGCTTACCAGTGAGGCGATAATGAGGTTAAATGGTTGTGTTTATTTTACACGAGGATAGTGTACACAATAGAATTGAGTACGTTGTGTTCTGTAACTGTGTTTACCATCATGATCGTTTCAATCTTATAATTTGCTTTCCGCAAATTCTTCTCTTGATTTCTATGATTGTCAGAACTTCGATCATTCACCGTTGACGTTTTAAGAAATAGACAATATCATTTATTCAGGTTTACGAATTGAATGGTAATCATTTTCGAAAAGCTTCGTGAACCTCGAACGAAACTGAAATATTTGTTTATTTTCTGAATATTTATATATGATTTAGAGGCGGGTTCACCATCTGCAGTTATCTGAACCCACATGAAGGAGTCAACGTTAGCTGGAATTACAAAAAAAAAAAAAAATCGTTTCTCGAACTTTAAACAACGGATATACAAACTGGACACGGTTACATAAATTTACATAGGTATATAAATATATAAGCGCTCTAAGCCTAAACTAGCGTCAACTCATTTGGCGAATGATGGTATGATGCATTTCGGTAGCACAACCATGGTTCTGTACTGATAACATCTTAATTAAAATCTTTTGGCCATGACGTAGTCATATTTCTTTAGCAATACCTAGTTTTTTTTTTTTTTTTTTTTTTAAATCTAATTTGCTGTGGTGTTTGATTTGCTGTAGGGTTTGATGCACTTGAATGGCGGCGATTTCTCATAGAATAAAAACTTCGAGTTGACCGGATCTCTTAGTCCGAGCGGATTTATAAGATTGATTCGACTGATGCATACAATACTAATCTACTCTCCTTCAGACGTTGTCTGCCGAATTCCATCAGTTGCCATCACGTTGCCACGTCAGTCGTTCCGTTTCGGTCAAAATCAATTTCTCGGTCTGATTCTTTCGGAGCCGTGGCTCCGTGAAAAGTACGAAGGGAGCAGTGTAGCGTTATGAGGCGCTCACCAAGAAGAAACCAATTCAATATCTTTCCTTTTGCTCCGTGTCAGCGGCCAACCTACCCATCGTATTGTACAGTACTATTCTTCACAAACAAGGAAGGAACCATCTTCTATCTACAACCAGTAAAACACCCACAATCACGACTTCTCCACTAATACTACTGCTGACATTACTGTACACCACATCTCCAATTTATACAGCACAGAAACAGATTGAAGTTAGAGGGTGTAGCCGATCAATCCATTACTCTAATGTGCACAATTTCAATTTCCTTCCTCAGTCCATCAGCTCCCTCCTGTGCCTGACCACTTATCTCTTCCTTTCCCCTAAATGTTTTCTTATTTGGAAAACGGGCGGGTCTCATCGATTTGTATCGTGATGTCCTCTCCAAAGAGTTGTTATCATAATTTATTGGGCCGGCGTCGGTCGGGTTTTCGGTAGGCGGGTTCTTCTGGACCAAACTGGATTCATCCCTTAGCTTGTGCTTATGACCTCTTTTGAATAGGACCTATACAAAACGAATAGCAAACCGGTTATTCCTAGCCGATGATAATAGTCGAACGTTGAGCTGCTGTTATAAAACCGTAGCTTCAGATGTTTTCCTATGAAATTTTCCTACGAATCTATATATTTAGTAGCTTTTTGTCGCAATAGTGAAATTCGCATTTGGCTCAAATCATATTCTAGCTTCATATTCGTACTTGGTCGGCACTGAAAAATACACTTGTCTCTTCATTACGAACCGAATAAATACAAAAAGTCAAGCATTTGACATTAAAAACCTTATTTCATTGCTCCCGCTCCAGAAAAATCGAAAGCGGCCAACTCCACAAACATACACAGTATTAGTTATTTGGAGTGCTAAAGTAACAGTGCCAATTTTATCAACCAACCAATCAACTAGTCCATACCTTTTCAAAACATGCTACCAGTAAATCAGAACTCCATTATTGGCGAAAATGTCACGCGACGATATTAAGGCATGGATCTCAATACTATACCTAACACTCAGAAAACAAAAACTAAGGAAGCGCAGCTGTTTATCAGTTAAAAACTCTCATCTGAGGAATGAAGGACTGAGCTGTCCATCAGTTCAATACTCTCATCGGAAAATGGTAGATCTCATTCGTATCTCAGGCTGTTATCAGTCTGTCAGAATTTGCTGCCACCAACGCACTTTTCAAGCTTGTAGGTGTTCGCCCGTTAGTAGTGAATACTTCATGGGTTCGGAAATTTCGACTCATGATGTCGTCGACGTAATACGATCGAACGATGGAAATGCACGTCCCAACGACTGTCACGCAAACTTCACATTTCCCCGTCCGAATTCCGCTTTCTTGCCGGTTCGATACCACGAATTTTCCCTCCTGACTGGGAGCTTCATAAATGTTGCAAAACTAGAGACCAACCTGCAAACAGGTGGAAAATAGGTTTGCAACAATCTTTCGCTCGAATTGCTATGGTGAAATGTATTATTCGAAAAACTCTAGTCAGTATCAGAGGTACTGGTTTCTTTTTCGTGCCTTGAGATTGGTCATATTTTCCTTAAACTTTGAATTTCGACCAAACCTGACAAAGATCTATAAATTGATCTATCGGAATCTATCTTCTATTGAATCTATGAGCGGAGGTCTATGCATAACGAAAGCTCCCTACAAATAGCATTTTCTGAAGTCTGAATAACGCTTCTGCTTCTTTTTTCGCAGTTGTGAACTTTTTTTTAATTGTTAAATTTATTATACCTAATTTCCTTTAGCTTAGGTCAACGTTTTTAGAAATGTAAATTGGTAAATAGAAATGAGTTTTCAGGGAATCAGGTGATCAGACACGTACGAGTAAGCCGTTTGGTTAGCCGGGGCACAGCCCGTAAGGGTCCTGCGGAAGCTCGAAGGGGCAAAAGCGATCGGCTAGGCCAAAATAAAAACCGGAAGGATAAGTCAACTAGTTTACCTCTTTCTCGACACCATTTCAAGATTGATGTGACGAACATGAGAAGACTAAGATACTTACTGCCTAAATATTGAAAAATATAATTTTTTTTGGTGTCAGATGAAAACAGTGGTATGTACAGATCAAAAATACTTTGCGTTTGGGTCGAAAAGTGAGTCGAATCCTGAAAAACATCTTGGGTTCGATAACGGGGAATATTTTGCCACACTCCATTTCAGTTATCCGTTTCCTTTTTTCTAGAAAAAAAGCACCTTCGCCATGGCAGTCCATTGTAGGCAAAAACTCTTGCTGTAAAGCGTTATTCGCAAAAGCCCATCGTGTTATAAATGTCGTATACCTTGGACAATAAATCTCATTCCTCAATGAGAAGAAGAAATCTATACAAATCGAATTTCTATCTCAAGAATTCGCTTTCGTGCACAAAGTGTCAGCGATTCGAAGCAAGTCACTACCCGTTTTCTCTCAATTCTTCTTTCCTAATGTTTTATTGGGTTTCTTAGAATTTCGACACAACCTTCGTTCGGCGAGAAGACGGCGAAAAATTCCGCTGATTCAGCCCTCGCCACCATTCGCATTTATTGTCCTCGGAGAAGACGAGTTTGGCTCAATCACTTGTTCAAATATCGCAGGGACATCGTTCGTGCCAACGCCGTCATCCTTTTGCTTCACTCACGACTCTGCCGTAAATACTGAGCACGAGCACATAAATACTGACTCACACGCACGACTCGCAACATACTCCACTCAACAACCGGTTCTAATCTCGTTATCTTATATTTTCGGCTTTGTCTTCTAGTTCAGAACTCACCTTGGCTCGGCCCATGTCATTGTGAAGCCAGCTTTCAGTTATTATGAGACACAGTTCACCCCGGAAAAATTATTGAATCTCTAAGCCAGCTGCTCATCCGAAATCTATATATGCCAGTCATGAAAACCCTATTAGTATTTCTGTGTAAGTTTACTACACTCAGTTGGAATTATTCGCAAAAGAATCGATTCGTTACTCAATCTTCTTACCGATTACAACAAACGGTCAGTATTTACGGAGCAGGAAACTGTTGATGTGGTAAATGGATGCAGTGTAATCGTCCGGTAAGTAGGATTTGGAATGAAGTTGAATTTGAAATAAAATTTCACCGTACCCTATACTACTGAACAATATCTGAACATGATGTGTCTCCGTGTTTGTGGTCAAAAAGTGACAAGAGTCGTCGTACCTCCGTCAATGGACCTATTCTTGTGACAACCGAAGCATTTCGTCGTTTATAAAGGGATTCTTATCACAGCGTATGATTCCCGGAACCCCGCGAGTGCAGATGACGGCTTTCAGCTTTTCAACGATTTCTTTTGCTGACTTGGTCTTGAGTTCGATAATATCGGGCACCTGGAGAAATAGTCTTCAATCACCAAGAACGTCAGACCTCGATATTCCCCGATGCCCATTCCAGGAACCTGAAAAGACAGTTCGGGTACTTCCGTTGATATGAGCTGTTGTGTAGGTTAGATTATCTTCATACGATTGGCAGACTTCGCATCTACGTATCTATCTTCACTTAGGAATCTCTTTTGACAAGCCTGATCAATACAATTATAATCGCTCCTTTGCCACTTTCTTATTCATGTCCCAATGAGCCTTTTGATGAAATCATTTCAAGATTTCTTGATGCAGCAAAAATAGCACAACCATTTTATCACCAAATAAAATTACTAAATAGGGTCGATCAAGTTGTCCCTGAGATCGAAAACTAGTGGTGAGCATAGATCACACAGTACGTTCATATTTGAGTTGGTAACAATTATAACCAATTATTGAATCAAGCATAGAATTCATGTAAATATCACAACGTCGAACTTCAATTCTTATTGAGGAACTGGCAAGTTCACTCAAAGCAGAAAATCTCACGAATTAGGTAAATAACGTTGAGGTGCGTATGCGAGCCGAACGATAGGAGCCATGTTTGGTGAAATGTGATCATTTTTACAGCAAAGACACCCAAAAATAAATAACCAATCCTGAAAGGGGCACATTTCGCGAAATTGTAGCATTGTACTTAGTTGAATGATCTTTCTGGAAGATAATAATGATCATCGTCGAGTATTCTTAATTGAAAATTAATTAAATGAAGAGTATATTTATATAGCGAAATATATTGTATAGGTATAGAAAAAACATGAGCTTGGTTAGTAAATCATCTACGAGAGATGAGTTGGAATAAAGCATTGGTGTCCATAACTACAATCACGAGTTGGCAGAATTTCTCGTACAGCTATAGAAGACACTCCAGCTTAACAGCTACATGTCATCATCCTATATTTTTCTTCATCTCCTCTTCTTATTCCTTGATCCTCCCAACCGCTTTGCCTTCTCCCTCCGTCTCTCTTTCGTACCCTCCCTCCCCCACTTTTTCATTCGTTAGCTCGCCATCTTTCTTTGTGTCATTCCTCTTTTACGCTTTTCTCGAAGATTTATGTTGCACTGAGTGTCGCAACGTTTAGAGCCTGCTTCCGACAAGCTGTTCACTTTTATTACAATCAGCCTCCCATGTCCCAGTTCTCTTCCCACTCAATCTCTCCTCTCCCTTCTGCACTGCCGTCCACAGCAGAGCACTGTGCACCATCGTTCACTATGTTCGCTCGCTTCCCGTCGTGGAGCCTCAACTATGTTCTTGAGCTCTTCACTCGCTGGGTGGTCTTCCACCAATCTTGGAGCTTCCTCCGGCTTTAACTCAAAGGGTCCCCCATCTCTTGCCATTCCTAAGCAAGCGATAGGGAGTGATAACGACCACTACACTTCCTTATTTCGACTCGGCATTACTTTCTCCCATTTTCGAGGCCTTATAGCCGTCTACTCCAGATTTTTTTTCATCTTCCTCATTCTTGCCTATCTCGTAGGCTTTCTCCTAAAACCAATACGCCCTTGCCCGAGCTATTCTATTCTATCTATACGTGCTGCAGTTGGGGGCGGTCATCGCGTTTTCAATAAAAGCTTTAAGAGCAGCCTCCATCTCTAGTCGCACGGGCACATCTCCGAATCAACGAAGTCCCATCGAGTTGAAGCATATTTTACGACGTTTCACTTTTCCTGCGCTCTCGAGAAACACTGCACAACAACTAGAGCTCGCCCGGCTCTCGCCTTCAACTTCCTTTATCCATTCTCCAACTCATTGCGCCGCACTAACTCAGCCTTCTCTTCCCGACCTCCGCACATCTACTAACTTCTTCCTCGGACCATTGGGTTTCACTTGGCCCATGGTTCGACTCGAGGTTATTGACCAATAAACTCCGGACCGAATGACCGCCTCGCAGTGGCCCTTTTCTTGCTCCTTTTGTCCTCGATCCTTCTTCCTTCATCAACGTTTTCCACGCTGACATTCATTCTCTTCCTTACAAGTAGACTCAGATTATCGGAACCGCTCAAGCGACTGGAACAACTCCCGATTTTACGGTTTATTGTAAAGGGGCACAGATCTTCGATAATCGATCTTCAAACTATTCAAAAAATGATTAACTCAGTCGTGGTTAATATCTCCTGTGACACCATTTGTAAATTTCGAGTATTCACACTAAATAAAGCAGGTACTATATTCGGGGCTTGAGATCGGAAGAGACAGGTTTGTGACAAAATATTTTAATGCGAGACTTTACCGACATTGGCTTGTTGAAAACTATACCGGCTTCACTACGTGCTATTTTTTCGTTCAGTTTTACTTAGTTTTAGTTTCCTTCTTTATTGATTTCAGATGGATATGCATCCAAGTTGATTTCCAGCCTCACTGTCAAAATGCGTCTACAATTGAATAGAGCAGACAATCCATTTCACCTTTTACTGACATCGACCGGTTGGCAGAAAAATAATTACCAAGACTGAAGAGGAACGAGGATCGGCTAGCATTACTAGGGCGCTGTTGGGCTCTGACGGAACCGGTATTGGGAATAAAGAGGCGGTAGGAGCTAGAGATGGAAAGGCGAAATGAAACGAAGAGGAATAATTTGCCTATCGACAGCAATTTGTGCTATGTTTGCACAATTTTTCTCTCGGCCTTTTTTTTTAAATCCTTAGGTATTCGTCCCTAAGCGGAGCCTGAATGAATGGTTGAAAGACGTGGAGCGGCAACGCTGAAGGGTTTACGAGGGTGAAATTGACGGCTTCCCGCTTTCCGTCTCTCGCATAACCCTCCTTCGCTCGCACAATACCAAAACTGTATCATCGGCGCACACGTACTCGCATGAACAGTAGAGGGGCCTTTACGAAGTTGCGCGAAGTTTGAACTACGACGAGGGGCAGGTGTGCGAAGGGTGAAACTAACAAAGAGGCTCGCGTCCTTGGCGCGATATAGCGTGCGTGCAATGCGAAGGCTCAGCTGGAAAGAGAAAAATAATGCTATCTAACTTCTTCTTTATCCACGAGGAAGAGTCAAAAGAAACTCACTCCCTCGTTCATGAAAAAGGATCGCTTTTCTCTCTCACTCTCTCTACTTTGTCTCATATACGTTTTTGCTGGACGATCCGGTCTTTCGAGATGGCCACGGTTCGCTGACCGATTCCAGTTCCCTGAGTCCAAACTGGCGTCCGGGAATCGGATCATCCTCTCGTCATTCGAGTCCTATTTGCAGCCGATGGAGCCTTGCAAACATTCACAAATCCTATTTAAGCGGAATCCGCTCTTTGTCAAGTCGTGAGTCGGATAAAAATGTTGTTGAGCAGGCTTCGAGCATATTATAAGCTCTAATTGATCCCCGATGGCTTGACACCTGAAAAATTATTAATTCCATTTTCGTGATCGTGGGATTAATACTGGGATACTGTAATCGTATTGATTAGAAATCTTTCCTGATATGAATTCATCATAGTTCCATTCCCTGAAATGTTTTCAAACAGCAAGTATGCACTAGTGATTTTCAGGGTTGAAATAAATAAAAGTTGTGTAACACAATAAATGGGAAAAACTGATCGTTGCCGTCGAATTTCCACCGTTTTGACGTCAAATTCGGATCAAGCGTTCAATTTCCGATGAGAAGAGCTTTCAAAATCGCTTGAAAACAAAAATTAATAAACATTTGCGGAGCTCGAAATTTCGGCCAGTGAAAAACTCGATTTACGTAAAATAATTTCTGTGGCGCTGTTTAACATTTTTTCACCAAATTTTTTGCTATGTACGTGTGTAAGGCGTTCAAATGAAGACTCCTGCGTATCAAAACAACTGATTCACAAGAATTTTGACTCCGAAAAGCACGGATAATGGTCGATTATTGAAAGTTCAAAAACCGATTTTTTTGGGCCACTTGCACATTTTTCCGAGAATTGAAAAAATCACGAAAATACATCTTGGCTAGATACAACTTCACTGAAAATTGCAGATTTTTATCTTCATTGAGAGAGGAATAAAAAATCGTTAACTGATCGGTCCACGAAAATCGCAGGGGTACCCCTAGGATTTTTCGCGAAAACGTTTTTGCTATAGATTTCGCTGATATTCAGCATAATGATAGTTGATGATGTGTATATCAATAATATATGCTTCATTCTTTGTTTATTTTGCAGTAAATAGATGAAAAGAATTTTTAAAGTTGAATAATGTGATGTTTTCGTGTATATTCCAGAAATATTGTTAGATACCTCACAAACGGTTGAAGGATTACCTAGGGAAAATATGGACAGTTAAACTACCAATTTTTTGGTATAAGACGATGCCCGAATGGGTGAAAGTGCTCGGCCAGCCAATAAAGAATCGGAGAATGAGTCGCCTGGTTTTTCTCCCCCTCACAACCACGGACATCAAGAAATGCGACGACAAGGAAAAGAAAAATTGAGAAATAGTTATTTTACAGGATGATAAGCAAAACAAAGTGTACGCCGATAAGATCGCTAGGTCAATCCTTCAATGTTCACTTAACATAACACTGCTTTATTTCCTTTGTTTAACAAAGAAACCCCAGGTGTTCTATAATATTTGTTAGTTTCATGTACTTGCTCAACTCTCTTATATTTCAAACAAAAACCCGTTATTGAAGCAAAGGCTTGGAATAATAAACCAGTGTACCTACAATACTTGCAGTTTTAACTCGGATTATAGGCCTAAAACACTGATAAAATTAGTTCGATCTCACAGGGTCGCTAGTTTTTCAGGAACTAGCATCCGAGACAGCCAGCTAGGCAGATTTTGTTGCAATGAGACCAGTGCAGTAAAAGTGCAGAAAAACAAAATCGTAAAAACTGAATCGGTATCGTAATTTGTCAAGTGCCCACCCAACAGATTCCTCGAAAATCAGCGGCTGAATGAGCGACTTAGGTCAGCAAAATTTGGTGGTGAGAAAAATATTCACACCACACAGCCTGCACCTTCCCGTCAATATTTTGGTTTTCGAGGGTAATGCCAACTGACTATGGTAATTGTCGGAGTCAAACGCCGAAGGATAGTGCCCATGGTGATACAAGAGACACGCACAGATCAAATTTGATTCCGATTAGGTGGTGGCAGAGCTTGGCTGCAAGTTCCTAAGCAAAGCGTTCCGTTGTCTCCCCAGCGCGTAGCTGCGTAGTGCCGGGATTGAGTGTGTTCTGGGTGCAAAGGTGGTAAATAAACCATTGTGCTCACGAAAGCCCCTAACGTTCGGTGGTTGATTGAATTAATTATAAGTTTTCCCCTAAAGCTCTCCAACGCCTCTTCCATCTATGATCATCCAATCTATTCACTTCGCCTGTACTAAAGGGCCGTACAATGGAGACAACAACTACATTCAATCAAATGAGCGGGGATACGATGGTCCAAAAAAATTGATTACAGGTGCCAGAAGCTATTGCGTTAAAATCAGTAGGACAAGTTTCCACTGAAGTTTCACGAATCTCGGATTTATTCGTTATTTAGAATTCGTTATTGACGAGCGAATTCATAAAAAAAAGGTATCATTAATGAACACTAATATTGAATCAGTTTGCAAATTTCAGATGTACTTTTACTTTATACTACAACAGCTCCCTTAAAAAAATAAAAAAAAAAAAAAAATTTCAGGTACACCTCGCCTTGTGATTTAGATTTTTCAAGGTTGTAATTTACCTACAGCTGTAACGAGAGAACGTGTACGTTTCAAGTTGGCAAATCGGGTTCGAGTAAAATAATACGGCTGGACAACGAGTGATTCTTTCTGATAAACCGATATTATGCCTTGCAAAAACAATCTGTAATTGCCACAATTTTAAGTTGTTTTTTTTCCTCTTTTGTTCAATGGATTTTTATAAGACACTGGAAAAAAACGGCGAACCTAATGTTTCCACAGAAAACTCACTTATACCAACAGCTTACACCGAATAATTAGGATTGAATTACTGCAGCGAATACTGTAAATGATATGAATTCAAATAGAAGAAGTTATCAAATAGAACCTATAGGTTAAAAAATGACTAGTTTTTAACTTTTCAACTGATGAGAAGGCACGTTACGTTGTTCGAACCAACACTGTGCGTGGACGAAGTGTAAGTATAATGTCACACAATTTACCGACGTTTTAATCACCGACTTTGACGTTAGCAGACGCGTAGGTATTTTTAATTATCTTTTCCATGATAAACTAGAACGCGGCCCGAAACGTCGATGATTGATTGAATTAAATTATGTAGCTGACACATTTGATCCGTATTCCTCCCGTCGCCCCATCCTGATTATTACATTGAATTTTATTATTAGAATTATTTCAATGGCTACAATCAAGAGAACAACGAGATCATTTCCCCTGTTATTATCACAATGCTCTTTTTATTAATAAGAAAAATCAAGTTTGATAAAGATAAATTTTACAAAAAGCTGCAATCAGTCGCTGTTTTGAATTATCTCTCATCAGCTTGAACGTCTAGCAGGAATCTGCAGACATTGTTGAGTTTTCCCTCTTTGTTCGTACTTTGATTATATTATATATCTTCTGACGTGCATTCACTCTTTATTATCGCACTAGGTTACAGTTCTATTCAGTAATAATTCAGTCTACTAATCGATTGTAACAATTGAAATCAATATTAATAAACGTTTAAAATTAATAAAATAGTTACTGCTAGTATTAATTGAATTTTTCATATTTCTACTGATTCTAAAGAATTTAGCGCGAATGAGAACGTGGATGTGCATCGATTACATTCGAGAACGGGTCGTCCCAAAATATTGGCCAATAGATTTATGAATAGCATGTGAGGGGTTGTCACGTCATCACGATCGCGAACAAGTGTGAACAAATAACGGTTTCCGATAATATTGGAACGAGGGCACCTGACTCAGGCCATTTTCCTCGCTGGAAAATAATTTTTCGGAACGTTTTGTACGATAACTGAAAATATATTGAGCGCACCGATTCGCGCGTCTTGCTTCTTTCGTTATTTGAACAATGCGATTTACAGCCTAATGGAGTGAACTCATTCGATATAGAGAGTGTTGATTTTTTTGGAGAAATTAATATCATGACGTTGACTGGTTATTCGCTATATCGTGGGGCTGCTTGGGAAATCTGGATTTGTGAGAGGATTGGGAACTCGGCAGCTCTCACCCGGTTAAGGGCTCTCGCCTCGAGGTTCGGACAATTTACGACCTGCGTGGTCGAGGCTAGCGAGCGATTCGTTAGCAGACGAGCGTGCGCCAACCCGAGTATTGGCTCTTATCAGCCGGTCGCGCTTGAAAAACGTAGCACACTTTCGAGAGAATGATCCCGAACGGGAATTAATGTGTTTGCCGACAATCCCAGTTACAATCGAAAATTCGCGCAGTTTTCGATGCTCGCGGGAGTGAGTTCTATATTATTTTGAATATCTTCGCTATCGAAGGCATTTCATCGAATCGATTGACCAATTTTTCCAAAGTTTGCTCAACAATGGTTTCTATAAAGGGAGACACGAGCAGAAAGCAATTTAATTGTGTCCATTTTGGTTTTATGTTACCTACCAATTTGAACTGCGTTTAAGATAAGAATTAGTATACGTCTCGGTGATGGTCGATGCTTGGAATCAGAATCGTTATAAACGCTGCAAGCTTTTTGAACCAATGTTATCTTCAGTTGTGATCTAATTCTCCACCTGTAATCTCTACCTGGTATTTTAGATGGACATAAAGGTATCTAAAGCGACTAGCCAGAAATCCATCGTTTTACCGTAACTATATTTCATCCTGATCCTTTAAAAAAAAATATACCATGGAAAATAGCGATTTTCGTGGAGGAGGTTGACGTTATGATACAACTAGCAATACAATATTATTATGATTGAAGCAAGCATTTTGGTATGGTAAAAAAATCAAGCATTTTGGTATAATAGAGCCCTGTAGAATCAATAGCAGCATCTTTAGTTTACATATCAGTGTCAGTGAGCCCAATCAGTCAGAGTCTTACTAAACTTACTACAACGGATTGAACCAAGTGGTGGAATAATACGTATACTAGATGGGCGAGAGAAATATAGGGTGTTATGTCCCTAAAGTGGGACCGTAATCTCTTCATCGTGATTTCCCAACTGGTATCAACGTTTAGGAGATGTACGATCGAGTTTCTCACCGAAGCCGATAGCTTCTAAACCCTCTCTCACAAATGAACATTTCTCGGTCAAATCTGCCATTTGAGCCCACATGCTATCAAACACTTCTGGATTGAAACTGGTGGAATAATTCTCTTGAACCTCATGCTTTCACAAATGACGAATATATTGCTGAGAATATAGTTGATTAACTCGGGCGAAAAAACTCCAGTAATTAAATAGAAAACCAGTGGTCACACAGTACTTCCATGCTTGAGTCGGTAGCAAGTATAACCAATAAGAAACTCGTACGCTGCAAAGTTAGTTTACAACACCTGTCATTGATCACAAAAAAAGCTCATAACATGGAACTACACAGTGTGCAAGCCAAAGATAAAAATCAAATCATCCAACAATCTGCTTGCCATGAAGAACACTTTAAGCTATCGAAAATTTTACTTTTCTGGCTAATAAAAATCACAATCAACAACTTGATTGAAAATGTTAAATTAAGTCAGCCGTATTCTCGTAAGTAGATGTGGACAAAGAGTAAGCTACAGTACGGTACAAAATTATGATAGGCAACAAGGTCTCTAAGACAGACATTGAAAAGGGTTCCGGTATAATTTTCCTTGTCTGTTGCCGGCAGGTAAGGAGGAAAGTCTAGGCATGAGAAAGCCGAAACGAAGTCGTTAGTCAGAGGGGCACAATACAGGCGTTGAATTATCTCAGCGGAAAGATTATCAAGATGTTGCCGAGATGAGGGGGAGTTTCGGAAAGGCGCTAGTAGTTGAAAAACTGCGAGTAGAAAAGACCGCAGTAGAAAAGGCGAACAGAACGAAAAAGAGCACAACATGAAAGAATAACCTAACCAAACGAAAGAAAAGGTTGCGTACGAAGGAGTAGGAGATGGAGACAGGAACATCAAGATGAAAGAGGGGAAGTCCGTGATGATGGAGAATAGGAACCGCAGTAGAGCCAAGGTAAAGATGATAAAAATGAAGAAAAAAAATCCAAAAGGTGTCCTCCGGCCGCTCTGTTCTTTTCCACCGCTCCACCAATCTTACTCCATCGAGAACACACAGTCTAGCAATGCTCAATGAAAATTCTTCCTTCTTTTCTAAAAGACAATGCACGAAGGTTGAGAGTCGGTATGGTTTTTTTTGTTTTTGTTTTGCATAGCAAAGAAAAAGCTAGAACGCATCCCAGACTCGAATATTGGACGCTTCTCGTCACAGGTTTCTTTCCCACCGTGGGAAACCGGCTGAGGCAATACTTGCCAACTTCTTATAGGCTACAGTCCGTTCGCAAAAGCCGAACGGGTGTTTGTTGAGATTGAATGAGTTCGTCGAGTAACAGATGCCCAATACTGTCAGATTTTATTCAATTTGATTTGTACGGAAAGTTGAGTTCGATCCGACAAACGATTACTCTCATATACCAACCTCGCAGCTTTTTTTTTTTTTTTTTTTTTTTTTTTTTTTCATTTATTACAATTATACATATAAAAAGAAATACGCAAAATTTTATGCTACTCCCCTCTTTAAGCAATGCTTGTGCTGAGGGGGAGCTATAGGCATTTAATTGGTAGTTGGGCTATAGTTGGAGACATGTATAAAATATACGTATAAAATGGATTCCAGTTGGATGAAAATGCAAACCTTACATCTCCTCCCGAATGATAGACAGTACCATTCACAACCCATCGTGCGAGCTATCAATATCGCCAGTATTATGAACTACTGATACTGATATTCGACACTGATCACATTTCCACTACTACTAACCCTATGTGTACATATTATAGCTATGCGATGTAAGGTCTAGATGTTCGAATAGAACTGGCTTGAAGTTTCAGAGTAACAAAAACTGGTTGATCAAACTAAAATACATTACGTATAGTTTTGAAAAGTACCTGCCAACACAGATTATAGGATCAGCTAATGATAGATAATATTCTCATTGACTTTCACTCAGAGCCGTTAATACTGAAGACATAAAGATTCTCATTGTCAACGATATAATATTGATGAAGTCATAAAAACGTTGCCTAAGGTATTCAGCATTACCGTACTTGAAAAAAAAATATATTGAGAGGGTAATAAAAATAAAGTAATATGATGACAAAAAAGTGTCCTGGGATTTTGCGATTTTCCCGGCTTACCTCGCTTTTTTTTAGTTTTGTCGAACTCGTATTAACTTCAGTTGACCGAGGATTTAGTAGGGTTCAATAGAGAGCTTCGAAAAGTATTAACCGAATAACGGTTATAGTCGCTGTAAAAGAAAAAGCGTAAAAAAATTTGACGTTGGCTTGGGCGATAAGACACGACCAACTTCTTTCCCCCGCAGCTGAATTGCGTGGAAATTAATTTCGTTAAAGTTGTTTGTTTATTTTCATCCTAATTGTACAGCTTACAGAGGCCTTTCGAATGGTTCTGTTCGTTATTTTAAATTATGCACGTATATCAAAAATGAAACCAGTCAAGTAACATCAGTGAGTGTAGTGGAGTGTTCGACACATTCTAGCGAGTACAGAACGAGTTTCATAGCTTCGTAAATGCTTGTGTTATGCTTTCATACGTATGGCAATTTCTCAAAGTTGGTTGAAAAAATGAAAGTTGAAAACCGAAAAGTGTGTAATGCGGTAATGATACGTTACTACACAGGTTGTTAATGTAACAAACCCGTACTAAAGTTGAAAACAAATAAGCTCCGTAGTTTTCGACTTGGAACGAATCAGGAAATAATTGGCCACCAGAATTAATCAAAACGAAAGGAGTTTATCTATGAAAAACTACTAAAAAAGTAATTGAAAAAATAATTTTTTCGTGGCTTGTTACAAGAACGTATTTCAGCCGTCTCTGAACTTACAGTCACGAGAATCAAAGATAATTCATCCTCCATAGCTATCCATAGCTACCAATGGTGCTACAAAGCCCTGATGATGCCCGAAGGGGCGAAAGTGCTCGGCGGGCAATAAAGAAAATTGAGAACAAGTCGCCCAGTTTTTCTCCCCCGCAAACTTCAAAATCAAAAAGATAATTCAGTTCCATCCCTATAAAACGTAGATAGCATTTTAGGAAATAGATTCACGCGTGCTACTCACGGGTAGTCTTCACCCGGATCAAAATGCCAGACCAGGTCCGAACCCCTGCCTGAAACTGGATATATGGTTCTCACGTAGGTGCCAATTACGAAACCAAACGCCGGTTTAGTTGGCTTACGTATTAAATCTTCAGCTACCGGATAGTGGCTCTATCACAACGCTCAAGTTATGAAAGCTTTTCTCGTGAATCGTATTGATTAATTCAGAGGGAAGTCGTACTTTCGGCCGGAAATTTCAGGCCGATGCTTTGCAAACGCCTGGTCTATCCAAAAGAGAGATTGAGTGTTCAAGGGCTGACGCTGATCCGCATCTATTCACACAAGTTCCATGTTCCATCAGAATAACGGAAACACTCCTCTGCGAAGCCCGAACACCCCAAAACTCGTTCAACGGTCGGCGCGCGTGACTCCTTTCTACTACTCTCAAAGGCTACAGGTTCAGAATATGTAATTCGTTCAATGCCTGTAGGTGTTGCAGGTTCTAGGATTGCGATACGCGCAGCTAACTCGATAGACGATACAACTTGCTGCCGAGGGAATGGCTCCTGGCCAGGCATGCAACTGCACAAATGAAAAGGAGCGCCAGTTTCCTTTCAGCTCGTTATCCACCATCGCAAAATCGAATCTTCAAGCAATTCTACGAACACATTTTTCTCGACATTTTTATTTTAAACACATTCAAGGTCAAATGATTCGGCTCCAGTTGCGAGTTTAAAACATCTCATACTAGAAGAAATAGGAAGACGGATTAGGATTGCGGTCCTCTTCAAATCTTTACCAACATTTTCCCTGGCAAAATTATCATCCAATTGGTACAGATCGCCTGTGGTTAAATTGAAAAAAATTACATGACCCGTAGCGCTGAGAAGGCGGGATTTAAACAGAAACCAACGTTTTACTTGAGGGAGAGAAACAATTTTGTTGATGACGTGAGCGGAAATTATGAAGCCTGTAAAGAGGACAGCTGGGAAAAGTGGGAGTTCGATTCGGCGAGGGGTTGCGAAGAGGGAGTCACGTTGGGGGAACAGCTTGGCACGAAATAATCATTATCCCAGACACTGGGGTGAGACAGGAGTGAGATACTACTCTATGGTTTGAATGAGAGTGAAGGAGATAATACGGAGATTGAAAGGGTATAAGATAGAGAGAGGGAAAGACTGGAAGGCCTCGTTGGTTTCAAAGACCCATTTTCAAGTCCGCTGATGCCTCCGACCCTTTAAACCTATAAACTTGGCCAAGATCCTTCGTGACCATCGCTATAGTTGCTTGCCGAGGAGATCATCTGATCCACTTATACCCGTTCATCCTAGCCCCCGCAGGGCGAGCCTTTCGCTTCACCTATTCGCACCTCGTGCCACTTAATTGAAATGCCTAGTAAGGTAAGCACTTCGTGGGAATTATCACGAGGCACATTCTCCCACTTCTTCATATATTTCTATCGCCCTAACCCTTTAACCTCGTCAGCCTGCTAGAGTGCATATTAGAAAGATTTTCCAACCCATCGTACGACATAGAATGTTAATAGGTATGTCTAACAGCAAAGAACACGTGAAACGGACAAATGTAGAACTAATGGGTTTATAAACCCGTTCGAAATAATTTCTAGAGACGAGCCTAATATCATTGTATTGTGTCCTCCGAAATTTAATCAGTTGGTAGTAGCAGAAAGTAATTTGTAGGTGCCACGAGATAAATTCAAACGCGCGCTTAATCAAAGCATGTAATTAAATTAAATTTAAATTTATTTATTGTGCATCATCAATGTTACTTACAGGCATACAGTATAGTAGTGGCTTGAATGGCAACATCAGATCTCTCGCTTTTGTGTGATTACTGAGTTTTGATGGTTTCTGACCATATTTATCTTGGTAATTGGACTTTAAATTCGAATTTTACGTCTAATTTCCTGTAAGAATCGTTAATTAATCAAATTTGATCCGTACTGTAAGTATTTGCAACGGATTTTCAAAGTTGAAAAACTGAGAGTAGCGTAGTATTAAACCTGGAAAAAGTGATAGTTGTCGTGAAATTTCCGCCGTTTTGACGTCATATTCGGATTCAGCGTTAAATTTCCTATAAGAATACCTTTCAAAATCGCTCAAAAACGAAATTTTAATTACCGATGCCAGCGGAGCTCGAGATTTCGGCCGGCGAAAAACTCGATTTACGGAAAATAATTTCTCTGGCTCTGTATAAACTTTTTTCCCCAGATTTTTTGCTATGAACGTTTGTAAGGCGTTCAAATGAAGACTCCTGCATAATAAAACAATTGATTCGCATTTATTTTGACCCCGAAAATCACCGTTAAAGTCCAATTTTCGAGCTTTCAAAAACCGATTTTTTTGGACCACTTGCAGATTTTTCCGAGAAATAAAAAAAATCACAAAAAATACATCTTGGTAAGACACAACTTTGCTGAAAATTTCAGATTTTTATCAGTATTGAAAGAGGAGTAAAAAATCGTTAACTGTTCGGTTGAAAAAAATCGCAGGGGTACCCCTTGGATGTTTCGCGAAAAATTTTTTGAAATAGATTTCGCTCAAATTCAGCATAATGATAGTTGATGATGTGTACATCAATAATATATGGTTCATTCTTTGTTTCTTTCGCACTAAATAGATGAAAAGAACGGTTGAAGTTGAAAAATGTGATTTTTTCGTGAATAGTCCATTATTATTGTTGAATAACGCCAAAACGGTTGAAAAATGGATAGGTACATTACATTAGGAAAATGTGGACAGTTAAATTACCCATCTTTTGATATATTCAAACATCTGAATTGACGACTTTTTGTTTGAGTTATCCACTGTGCAAGTTACAAATCTTGGAAAACTTACAGTTGTTACGTCTAATTTTGCTCCTACTTTGCTCCAATTGAAAAACACAATACTTTATGATACTAAGTACATTCAAACACCTCCACGTACTTACCAAATTATAGCAACTACTGCTATAAGTACTACCTACTATAATAACAACTATAGATTCCTACTCTCCATACACAATTAATAAACAAGTACTACCTACCTATACTATATACTATTATCAATCATCAGTTTGTTGTTGTCTAGTGCTCTCATTTGAGGGGGGATTAACTCATCTTGGAATTTCTTGAGCTTCTACTGTCAACTCAATTATAGGTCAATCAAGTCTCGAAAGGTGTTCATTGATAGAGAAAGTCAATGCCAAATCTTTTTTGTTATTCGTTATAACATACCTTCAAAATACATTCTAACGCTTATGACACCGATTTATTTTCGCCTTTCAACGCAAATACTCACATTTTATTTTCTATATTTGAATGTGTCCTACTGGGCCCTTCGTTCAGTCGGTTTTACTGTAGGTATTTTCTCCAATAGATAAGAGAACCGTTAAAACCCATCCCAGTTTTATCTAGAGGTGCTAGGTTCTGAGGATGCTGCCCCAAACTCCCTGAATCTTTTCCGTTATTTATACCAGACCCTTTTTTGGTAACGGGAACCAGTGTGCTGATAGTTGTTACACCTCGGCCTTACGTCTCAAAAGCTTGGGACGGTTAAGTTCAAAGACTTTTAGATACGCGTTGTTGCTATCTAGATGACTTTTCAGAGGTCATCTTCACCGTGTCCATTGAATGAGTGGTATTAAAATAATAGAGGTTGGAAGAATATTGCAGTTAATATTAACATCTTCGTTCGTCAAGAAATTCGGCGAACCCTTCGAATCAAACGTCGCCGACCTGATTTGTAACCATCTCAGGAAATTTTGCCAGGGTAGCGCTAACAGAAACTTGACGTAAATTGAACATGAGCTCCAGTTCCCGGCACAAGTGTTTACTTTTTGGGAACTGAAGCATTTTGTATATTACGATATAATATTTTGTTAAAATTGTTTTTTTCCTAAAAAAAAAAATATATATATATATATATATATATATATATATATATATATTGGTAGGACAATTAATAGTACAATTGTTTCTAAGTAGGGTACCAGATTTACATTATCTACAACAGATAACTTGAAACGCACTACCACTCCTAAATTAACTATAATGAGTCAATATGAGGAGACTAATCATAGTCAACTTGTCTTCGTTCAGCGCGACAAACAAGACAATGAAGAACGCAGTCGAAAAAAATAATTTAGCGAAAGAAGAGGAATGGTTTTCCGAAGGACGAGCGTTTACACTGTTTTGCGGTACAAGCGCAGTTCGTCGCCCTTCGGAGGGCAACTAAATGAAAGCAAAGAAAGAGATAGAGTTGGAAGGAGCCACTCATGCGCCATCTGTCACTCGGGTAGAGAACGAGACTTTACTGCCGATGCTAACAATGCCCAAGAAGCCTGGAAATGAGCTGTAAAGTATAAAAGGAGGAACATCGAGGATGAAACGAAGATTAAGAATCAGAAGGACGGAGCAGAGTCGGCAGTACGGATCAGTGGCTGATGGTGCGGAATACTATCCGAGTTGCCTCAAGTTCTGTTGTATTGCCGCCGCGCTTTAATGAGCATCTCAATTAATGAGGGTCGCAATCAATAGCTTGACACAAAAGTTCTCGCTTCTCTGAGAGCAAATAATTGCGGCTTGGTTAAAGATTGACGAGATAAGTACCTACGGGGAAGACTGCCCGGAAATATTACAAAGCAACGTCACTCGCTTATAGAATCATCGGTCGAACCTCTTTGTTAGCAGTTTTTACTCAAGGCAAGTCCAAATCGACACAATTACGGTACCTACTTCTTTACAAATGTTTATTCTTTCTAATAGCCTTGGCTTCAATCGCATTTTTGGGTTTCTTAGCCATCAACTTTTCATTTGTTACAATGACGAACGATTATAATAGTGTCCACATTACAGTTAACAAAAACTTGAAAAATCTAAATATCAAAAACACTGAATAGATAAACACAATAAACATGTCGGAACTTTAATCGGTTGCTCAGATAATTCATTTCCATAAAAAGTAACTTCGATAAGTTTTTTCTTCAATTCCCCCATGTTTGTACAACTTGTCTTTTCATCAGTCAATCGCCTCTACGATGGTCACTTTTTGGGTTCGGCGCCAAACAGACTACCAGTACAACGCTAGGAGTTCCTTCTTTCAAGGCATTTTTAAAGGTCGACACACTCGATTCCAGCTTAAAAAACTCAACATTTTCATTATGCGATCTCGCCCCTTGGACTGCAAACCTGCTATAAATTTCCGTCCTGTGCTTGCTCAGCTAGGAGGCATAAACATGATGAGATACTGAGGAAAGATTTTACGAATAACTGAAATGTAGGAGATTCCTGTAACTCATCTATGAGAAGTAAAAAATACTGGTTTCTCAATTACAATCAAACTAAAGAGCAATATAACAAAAAATTATTATTATTATTATTTTTTTTTGTAGCTTTGACGCTTTTTTTCCTTCTTCGTAAAAACAGGAGAACAGGACGCCGTGGTTTTCTCCCCCTCAACCCCAACAACGAAGAAAAAAATTGTTATATCAAATGATTAAGAAAACTTTGCTTAGAATGTATCGTTTTATTCGTCGTTGTATGTTTTATGATAGCACTCCATTTCCTTCCCACGTCTAACTGAGTGGACTTAGTATTTGTCTCCGAAGGACTTATGATCTCTCCAAGCCTTCCAAAAAATGTTCGTCTTAAAGAGAAGCAGCTTAATATAGGTAGCTACATGAAGAAACGGTCGACGAATTTTATGGGAATTTTATGAGGGGCGGTTTAACAGACTAGTCGGTTATTTTTGTACCCTCATCCGTCGGAATACAGCCGTCGGACGTATAAAAAAAAATCACTGCCATATCCGATACGCACAGGCTCATAGCAAGATCAGCAGTAAACCTTGCGTTTCGTTCATTTACTAAACCGATACGACGATACAGTTTATCACTTGGATGAGCATGGTTGTCTTGGCTTCTCCGTCAATGCAATAGATGATTGAGCTCGGCTGAGTTGCGGTCTACCTTCGTTGCTGAACAAGTCGTCAACAAGCTGAAAGGCTAAAGGCTACGAGATCAAGGCGGCAGTTTCGCTCGTAGAAGGTTGATTGAGGGAAGGAAACTGAAGTTCGTTGAAGTTGCTGGATCCCTTAATCTACCGAACGCTGCCCATATTTTCCTTTTTTTTATGTTGTTCGCGGAGAGAAGGGAGAAACGGGCCGCAGTTTTTGCAAGAGACACGGTTCGTTCCCGTAGGAAAGGATCTCCGAGGAACCGCTGTTCCATTCATCGCTTAAGCTGCAACTTCTTACCACTTGGCTAAGCTTTTCAAGACGTCTTTGTAAGCAACTCTAAGCTTTGAGAACCTTCCAAGACTCTCATATTATTCCTTTCATTCATCGTCATTGTTTTAGGGCGGATATCTACCTGTTACAGATACAAAAGAGTGAAGTTCTCAACGATTGGTAGGTATAAATAGCAGAGCACAACCATTGAAGACTATCAACTTGGCAACACAAATCATCTTGAGGTATTCGGTATTGTCTACCTGATATAGTGTAGTCAGGTACCATGATCTGGTGAACTGAAGAATAATTGTTTGAAGTCATGAAGGTTTTGACTCCTAGGAAGGCATACGGAAACCATGAAACATAATTTAACGCTATTTACGGACAGGCCACTGTTTTTCTATAATTTTCCTTTTATTCTCAAGAGCACTTTCTTCCACATACGTATAAACATACGTAGTACCTACGACGTCCGGGATTTAATAGCTCCAGTGATTCGAATCTATCTAAGCCAGCAAAGTTTGTACCACAATGATCCTTAAGCGATTGAATTTGATAAATTCTCACGTATGAATTAAGGTTTAGTCAGGGAACGAAAGAGAGAGATATTTTCGATAGTGAGCAATATCCGAGCGTATGAGAAATTTAGCACAGCGATGTGTAACATGAATTATATATAAGAATCGTTCTATAGTCGTTGGCATGCTCGTCAGACATCTTCTAATACTCATACATCGACATTAGATGAATTCATTTTTAAATTTTGTTATGTCGGAAAAAAATTGAATTAAAAAAATTAGGAAATTAGTGGTGGGGATAGCGAACACAGAAACGAATCAGTTGTAGAGGTGGAAAAGTTCAAAACTGTTCGGGTCAAAATGACTCTCATCTAAAACCATAACAGTATCAAACCTTTTTTTTTACGTAATTGCAACTTTGAGCCATCTCATTTTCTCTTAGTTGCAATGAATATTTTCCAGACAGAGAAAAAGGAGTGACTGACAGGGTAGGTGGCGTTGGTTTTCTGGGCGATCAAAAATATTTTACGATAGTAAAAATTTATTTTTAATGCTTGGAAGACGGTTGCATTATGTTTCCACTGATTACTTCGGCGATATTTCAAAAGATGATGACATTTCTTCAATTTTAGAAGTGACTGAAGCTCATGAAATATTTTACAATTGAGAAAGCAATTTATGAATATCTAAACACTGTGTCTGTCTGGGTGAAATGGCCAGCTCGACTGATTTCATAATCTTAGACAGATGCTTATTTATCTGTTAGCGGGAGCAATTCTCTCTCTCCAAGGATAGGATTCGGAAGCCGTATTTCAAAAACTCCAGCGCAGGCGAAAGTGTTGTTTTCAAAGCCCTGTCGCTCATCTCGAGAGGAAAGTTTCGAGTTTTATTGGAGTTCACGTTTCTCTTCCCCCACTGAGTAAAAATATCAAGTTGTGTATAATATAAATGGCGAGGGAGCGGATGCGGATGGGAAGAAACTCGGTTTCGTTAAGCCCCTCGGGGAAGGTTATTTTCTGATTGCCGAACATACTGTTACCAAAGTTTGACATCTACTAGAAAAATGTTCTAAATTCGGAAGATTAGCGTTACTTTATTTTTTATTAAATTTTTTCGCAGTTCAGAAACGATAGTTAATCTTGAACGCTATATTAATTTGTAATAATTATTCTCCTCGGGGCGGCCATTAGGGGGTAATTACTCGTTGAACGTGATGTTCAACAATCCTTGCCCTTCAATAAAACCTATGTTCGTTTGAATAGTCCTCGGACACTCCTAATTCGATAGATGATTACTCAAACTTTAAAGTTGGTCCTTTAAAAAAAATTAATAAAATTGGTATATTTGGTACTCTTTTTTTACCTGAAAGGGGATGAGCCAAGCTTTACGGCAGTGCAGCCAACTTTTGAAACGAAAAATTCCCTTGGCCACGAGGAGCTTGGAGACCTTACTTTTGGGACAAGCCTCGTAGTTACCTATGTGTAGATAGGTGGAAACGTTCACAACTCATTGACTATGTTGAGATTACAATAGTGCTGATGACCTTCTTTGTGAATCATGATTGAAGCAAAGCCTATGAAGCCTAGCAAAGGTATGAATAATAAACACAATCATTTGCAGCGTTTTGCTTTCAGATTTCAAATCCTTCTGGCTAGTTAAATAGACGAGCTTGCATTAAAGAGTAATACTCAACTGTCAGTTGCAATCGACGACTTGCGGCCGAAGTGCATAATAGTTACCGATTAAAACAAGGAAAGTTGAATGAAATATGATCGGCGTGAAATCAAAATTCCAATAAGTGTTGGAGGCGAAAGAGGAGGGTTGGTTTCGATTATGCAGGCACAATTAAATACGCTGTTAACAGATCGAGTACCGTCCATCCCGTAGGTTAGCCATAATTGTATTAAATGGTGAGACATCAGTCCCGGACTGAGTGTGCAACAGACCGCTCTCGGACTCTCTTTGGCGAAGCGTTGAGATTGAACGCTTGGCCAGCCCATTTATAAGTTCTGGACAACTTCACCGTGAACGGCGGGTCCCGATAGCGGTAACATGCCTGTCCCAGCTCTTGCCTAGCCCAAGAACCGCCGCCCTTTGTCTAGCGAATCGATGATGTTCTCGATGGTTGCCCGCGCCCTTTCCGTCTGGGCCGACTCTACTCTCACTCGACCCGCACCTTCCAGTTTCAGCTTCGAACGGGCGATTGGTCACTTCCAGACTGGAAGTAGTGGCGAGGGGAGAAGTAGGGTTGGAGAGAGCGAAGAACATCGTAGAGTCTTTCGAACGCCAAGATCCTCAATTTGCCGGAAAATATAATAAGTGGTTGAGGGAAATGGTGTCGTTCCGTGTGACGTAGCTTCTTCACTCCCCGTTCGTTTCCAAGATAGCCTTCGACGAAGTTGCCTTGGCAGGGAGGCTGATATTTTGAGCGCAAGCGTTTCTAGATGAGGTGACTGCCAGAATATTAAGATTATGTTGACAAAGGAAGGGTCAAGCGGGAGGACTGAATGGCGATGGTAGTTGAATAATATGGGTTCACATTGCGGGTGAGGGTAAAATATATGGGGAAAACTAAGGGAGAAGTGTCTGGCTCGACGCAGAGCAGATAGTGGCAGTTGCCGGTGAGGCTGAAGTAAGGAATGTCATGCGAGCGAGAAAGAGAAGGGCAGGGAAAAAGAGAGAAAATGAGAAGTGCTTATGGGTGGTGAAGAGGGGTAAGAGACGAGTGCTCAGCCCTGCCCAACTGCCCTTCCCAGTCAAAAACCCTCTCAACAGCGGTAGAGCAGTACAGAGTAGAGAGCGGCTGGCAATGACTGGGCGATCGGTGGTATGAGGATGAGGTAGGCGGTGCTGTGAGTCCTGGCTGAAGGTTGGCCAGGGATGTGCGAGGCTGCCGCTACCGCTACCGCTTGAATTATGACGAGTGCTGCAGCGACGGTGGCTGCTGCGAGATTCGACCCCACGCGACGTCCCCTAGGCTAAACGGTTACGAACCCATCCACTTCTTCACACGCATCTCATATTTCTACACCACTCTCTCCCAGTTCCCTTTCCCGGAAACAAAGTAGACGTTTGATATTGAAGTGAGACAAATAAGGTACTGGATGGATTTATTAAACAAAATGGTAAAACGAAATCGTCAACGCGCCAAGAGAATTGGAACGGTCCCACGATACATCCTATTTTGGATCGACCATCAGGTAACCGATTGAATTATTGAAATCATCATGAAATTCAGGTCTCATTTGTGAGGATGGACTACTAATATTGAAAAGAAATAAAATCCATTCTCGGACCACAGGATTAAATAATTCGATCGTTGTAATTGTAAAAGTGACAATAGCACGGTTTGCGTAGTACAGCAAAAGGCCGCTGCAGGCTCACTTAGACTTATCGGTCTAAACTAACTCTCATTGTGAGACGCTTAAGAATAGTTTCTTCAAACAGGGAGATGATTTTGTTCCAAATGTTAATTCACCATCGTGTGTGGTAATTTATCACCCCATATCGTTATTCCTAGTCCAGAGATTAGGATGCCATAACGACAAACTCAATTAGAGTGGTTACCCCTCATAGTGTGGAATCATTCTCATCAGATTCATGTAGGTGGATATATTCATGGATATATAGTCGTGAATCGATTTATCTAAGGTAACCCGTTTGTGTGAGAACCGCTTAAAATCTTCAGTTCGTGGTATACGAACAGTCTAGGGAAATAATTCTTCATGTTAATGCTGCAGGTGAGACTAACGACTGGTTTGTAACGCTATCAAAAAACAAAGTCCGCATTTATTTAATTTATTTTTTAATTACAAACTCGGTGCTGTAAGAAAAGCCTCCATAATTGATTACTTACCGAAGACAGACTGCTATCCTATGCGAGAGAATTCTTTGATGATTCAAACAACATAACCGCCTTTGCTCCTCTTCTGTAAGAAACTTTTTCTTGATCAAATTTTACTTCAAGCAGAAAAACCCCCTACTCAACTTGACGCTCTACCAAAAAGAGATGAGGTTACAAAAAGAGAAGGTTACAGAATGAGAGTGGGTTAACAGAAGAGAAGGGGTTACAAAAAGAGGGAAAACACGCTGTGTTGGATACAGCCGTCCCATTTTTTTTCATTATGCTTTTGCTGAAAATTCTTCACCATCGCTCCATAGATTTTCCAATTTGTGATTGGTAGATGAGTTTTTCACTAGTATATAGGGCACCAGCTACAGCCACTGTGGCTGCGTGTGCTAGATCGAGACTACGCATTATCATTCTTAGCTCTATAATAGAAGTTGAGAGTGACTCGGTATACAGTTCTCAGGATTGCACCTGTTTCGCGTTTCTTCGAAATATTTTCTAAATCCCCCCGTCTATTTGGATATAAACGAATTAATAAAGGTCGGATTTTGATTCACAATTCGAGTTGTACCGGAGCTTGATTCCCTCCCACCTCAAACCCCACAAATTGAGGTAGATTGATTATGCTTGCTTAAGAACTGAGCCTTGTTCAATTCATGAGAGGGATTTTCTATTATTTCATGTTTCATCAGAAATGTGTTCCGTGGACGAAGGACGGACAGTCTTTACTGCTTTATTTGATATTCCTTGTAACGTAATAATATTTCGACATACGTAATAACTTTCTTTGAGGAGGGACATACCTACGTAATAATATTTCGACATCTAAAAGTTTATTTTTGATTTATTCATTTAAAGTAAGATCAAATGTCTACTGTGAAGTCGTGATGGAATTATAACCTTTATTCAAGTATTGATATTGAGACTATTGAGAGATTGTAATAATAATAAACCGTCTAAAAGCTGTAAGCCAAATTTTTTTTTTTTTTTTAATTTTTCATTAAAGGCAACACTAGCCATATTGCTGAAAAGGAACAGTATACCTCTTAGGACAGTAATAATTATATTGTATGTTACTCAAAAGGTTTTTGTTATGATTCCAGTTAATAAGGAAATAGCAATTCTTGAATCACAAACGTTTGATCCCGTTCCCTCGTCTGCGACTGGGTCAATCCACAGCTGCCAAACGTGATCAGTTACATCTTCCACAAATACCATCTCTGTTTGATTACCATGGCCCTAGGAGAGAACCTCGAGGTTTTCGTGGATATTTTCAATTGCGAAATCTCTCTTCTGAGGTTCAGTGATTCATTCTTCACAACTCTCAATCATTCATTGGAACAATCGTTTTGAGATTGCGTTCTGATTCGGTCTCGAGTTTTATATTCTCTCACAAGATAATTACATATCAAAAAGAATGATTTTAATATCAATGACCGTCGGATCGAGAAGTTGGAATGGAAAGTATCGTGTAGGCGAGTGGGGCGTCAATATTAAAGAGTCTATCAAAGGCTTTGCGGCTACTTAGAATCGGCATTATGGTTTTGAACGTCGTCATCACAGGAAAATGAAACAGGTTATGTAGATTATCGCGTTTGCTGAGTGAACTACAATTTCCTTCAAAGCAAATATACGTTTTGTCTCCAACAGATTTAGTTTACCCTCGTTGAATCCAATGAAAAACGTTCGTGACATACTTGAGATTGATCTCACCAAAGAATTGAGCCATTGTTGATCTACTAATCATTATGCAACAATGTCGGAAATGTAGCTTTCATAGTACGGCGTTTGGCATACGAACGCAATTGTTTTTCTAAATATTACGAAATCCAGTGTTAGTTTACCTATTTTGATGGGAGCAGTTTCGGCTTCCGATTCAGCTAATAACTCCCTGTGCCAGAGTGTATGTGAGGGAGGGAAAATTACGAACTAGTCTGGGTAGAAGACTATTGATTATTATATTATTTATTTACTTTTTTTTTACTGCCGTTCACGCCGGGAGCCTTTTCAAGAAGTCGTCCTATCTCCTGCCTAAAGAAAACGTTCCTTCACTCAAATTGCGCTCTCGTTTCGTAGTGAGAAGGAACCAGTGGTTGAAAAAGACCTCACGACCGGAATGGCTGTAAAAAATATCGTCCTCTACTCAAACTGTTACGTCATTTTCTCTCCCTGGGACTTACATGCTGGTTTGGGAGCCAAGAAGAAAAAAATGAAATGGGGAAAATCTACAGTCTAGAATTTTTTAGCCATGATACTTTTGTTTGGTTGAAATCATGAACGGTTCTACGTGAAAATGAGTCAATGAATCAATTTTAATATTCCTATCATAAATAACATGGAACTATTATAGGGTCGCCTATTCGTTGAACCACTTTATACAGATCGCTGTGAGGTAACTCGGCCAGTACCCATCCTTGCTATCAATAAAACACTAACGACGGCTCTTTTCTGAATCACGCAATTCCCCTCATTCACCTTCATTCCAAAACTTCCTCGACGTTTTAGTCAGTCTGATCTTGCTATCCGGTTCTCATCGATCCTTCGTCTTGTCGGCTTTAGCACAGAGAGACTTCAAGTATTTCAATTTAGATGCAAATCTCGAATATTCATCCACAGGCTGCGAACGTTTTAAACTGGCTCGACCAATGCGAGTGATTATCATCACCAATCAATTTTGGATTTATTGATAGGTACCGCCTTTAATTTTTATCAGAGAAAATAACAAAGAAATTTAAATCAACTTGAAAAAATAGTATGCCTACAGACACAACTTTTTCACTGAAACAAAGAAGAGCTCTTCTTTTTGATAACGTCGCAATATATCATCATAACATTCATAACGGAAAGCGGACCGAGGAAACCAACCAGGCAAATACTGCGATGAAGCCAATGCAGACGAAAGCGGAAGTCCAGGAAACCTCCAAAAAAGGCTCAAATAACAAGACAGCACAAACAGCAAACGGCGTTCGACAAGTATAGGCTTTGAGAGGATGATCAAAAATGCTGCTTTGGTTGGCAAACATCGGCGAACTGACCTTTCATAAAAAAAAGTCCATATTCTTTTTTTACTTCCGAGTTTACGCAGTAAATGGAATTATTGCGATCGTTGGAAAAGTCAAATTCAGAACAGAGATCCTATTGGAAGAAATGTTCATAGTACTACAACACTCAAAAACAGTTTTTTTCCAGATCTCGCGCCATTATCTCCCTGAAAAATGAATGAAACTCAATGAAATTATCAGGGAATGTTCACCAGTAAATGTGCAAAATCACTTTTATTGAATTTTGGATAACACACTGTGCATGTGAGAGACACCCATTCACAATTTTTTTTTCTGTTTCGATTTTTACTGGCTATATATGAGCAATCATTCTTTAAGGTCTTCGGAAATGTCCGGGGGGAAGCAGATGACCCTCGAAGTTTTTATTTATTAGCTCTCCGTTATAGCCTTTTTTGACTATTTAACTAGTGCGTATTTTGATTTTTACAGGCTACAAAAATCAATATATTTGAATGCTGGGGGACTTGAAAGTTTTTTAAGGTACGCTTGATTTCTGTTGTAGTCAACGCCTAACGATACAGCTGAAGAGTGTTTGACAACCATTCCAATGAGTATAGAACGATTTTTATAGCTCCAAGAACTCTCGAGTTATCCCCTCATGTCAAATTTCTGAAAATCTCCCAAATTCGACACAAAAGCTGCGATAACTCGAGAACCAAAGCTATCGACCCCGCAATGGTCTCATTCGATTCAGCGTCCAAAAATCTATGGAAATCGATACCAAAAACACAATTTTCTGAAAACCCCTGGAAAATATGAATTTTCTCCCCCTCAAAACTCCCCAAAAATACCCTTAAAATTGAGCTAGCAAGTTGGTTCAAGAATTGGGCCGTCGAAGGGCCGAGATTGATTTTTGGTGAAAATTTCAAGAATTTAGCTATTATAGTTTGGCCGGAAAACTGCTAACGGCGTACGGCGTACGGACAGAATTTTTTTTATTGGATATTCGTATTCTAGATGCCTTGAAACGTATAATATCAAATTTTGAGGGGTTAGAAATTTTTTTTTCTTGGGCGTTTACGATGGTTTATTATTGAATAACAAACCAAAAGTCATCTAATGTATTCCTCCACCAAAGATCTAACGCATCGGTATCCGGGACCAAAATCAATGGCGTGCCATCAATCGGCAAATCATATCAGTTACCATTGTTTTCCTCGCTTTCCGAAAGACTCATTTGGCTTAATTGAACGTATCTCAAGGATACATCTCATGTTTGCCCGATGCGCAGTCTCATATTTTCCAAAACTTCGAGATTAGTTTTGTTAATTAACTTCATTTCCTTTGACTGCATGCTCAATTACGGATCAGAAACTGAATGTTTGTCTTGGGTAGGAGTAGAGTATACGGTACGATGGGTGAAGTCGATGTTATCAAGCTCAGTAATCAAACGGTAGATGGGTTTTACTGTAATCGTGTTGTGACTGACGTGAGGACCACTTCTCGAGACTGCTCATTCAATCCTATAAAAGCCACTTCATTTTCTCGTCCTTCCTCTTTGCAGACTGTGTTGAGCTGCGTCCGCACTAAGCCGATCGGCAAACGAGAGGAAGCTCGGAGTTGTCGCACCAGTGATCGTAACCCGACCGGAGACGGTCCAAATCAAAAGAAGCGAATCCTGCCTGGTCAGAATATTGTATTGTCAGTATTACTGTATTTCGATCCTGGTATGAGCAGCTTTCTCGATTATTTAATTTTCAATTTTTCTTGCGCTTGTTTGCCGTATTTTTGTTGTGAAAATGTTGTGGGTCGATACGGACGAACTGTTTGTGTTAATTGGACTCAAAACCTTCGAGGGCAAACGGAATTCAGTAGTAACAATTTTGACAGCAACATCCTCATGGCAACTATACTAATTTATGTTTCTATGGCTTATTATACAATAACAAACCACTGCGATCACCCAAGAAAGAAAAATTTGAACCCCTCCACAAAATTTAATGCTATACGTTTCAAGTTGATCGGTCGTGGGCGACCGTTTTTACCTGGCGGTCTCAACTAAATTTGTGGTTTTAAGAGCTTTCACCAGTGTTGTTTTCAGTATGCGCCATGGCCATTCAATACATTTCGATCCGTATTCTAAGACTTTTCCGAATTTCCGAAATGAATTTCAATTAATTTATTCTCGATTTCGCGCGATGATTTAATTACGATCGGTAATGGAAATTTCCTAATATCATGACGCGTAGGAATTCAAATGAGTGGTTTGGGATACGAACCTGCTTGCTGCTGCGGTTAGGTCAAACGAGGTATGCGGCTATTATCCAAGATGGCCGGCCGAGGGATGCTTCGAGCGAAATGAAGAAAAAGGGAGCAGATTGTAGAAAAGGTAAGTCGATGCAAATGAAGTTTTTCGGTACACAGGGAAGGAATAGAGGAATGACGAAGAGGGGTATGAACGTAATCTTGAAAGCTCGAACTGAAAAAATGAAGAAAATCGAAGGAAAAGAAAAATGAGACGAAACGAGGGCAAAAACAAAAGACGATGAGGTCGTGAACGAATCGATTGACGAACTGATGGTTTATTAATGTTAATAACCTAATTTAAGACGAAGGGAGTCGAGATAGCTTCTCCTTCGGTTTTCGTTGACGGCGTATTTTTTCATCAGAACTTCCAGAGGTTATGAATGAAGAAAGTGTTTTGTAAGTCAATACAATCGGCAATATTTCAGACCGTCCGTTTCAGTCTTCGAGGAAATTATGAAAATACAATACACATAACTCTGATGCCATGTCCTCGTTGATCATGCGAGTTAAAAATAAATAATTAAAGACAAAAAAATGTGCGAATATGCAATGAAAGAAAATTAATACATCACCATCATACATAATTATGAGTCACTATCATCCCAACAAAATTGAAGCTTATTCTTCAAATCAAGTAAATTACAGCCATATTTATCAAAATATAATGAAGTCTTGCACAGTTTCCTCGCACCGATATGAACATTTTTCTGTTTCTTTGAAAAATTATAACAATGAAACAGTAGATTCAAAGCGTGGGAGAAAATCATCTCCGGTGTTTATGTGTCAGAGACTCGCGGTCAAGAGTTCAGTTAACAATGGTCGTCGGTTTCCTCTCGATTAAACATATCTATTGTATCAAATGACGGCCAACGGATGTATCGAACGTGCGTTACACGCATGAGAATGTCTCAGAACCACACTGTTCCCTGGAATACTTCAACAATGTTGACTTCAACAGGTGCACCACATTCACACCATGGTAATTCTTCTAAACGATAGTATCACGCTTATCAGCATTCACTGTTGTCACCTTTCCTGAGTTCGCGGGACTGGCTGACGATTGTTAATGGAAAACCCCATCGTTGAGGGCTCGACAATAATGAGTGGCTACATCCACACCATTGTGGCTGCATTGTACGATTTGATGCTACACTATAATACCTACTTTTCTCGCCACTATTGAAATCGTTGGTAGAGAAAAAATATGCTATGAAACTATGTTTCTAGAGACGCCTCTGCTGAGATTTATTTATTTATCTTTACTTGGAAAGTATATGTCACGCGGAAAACCAAAATGATGACTCAAAGGCCTGAAATTGCCTAATCAAAGTTTCTACAGAAGTTTACCAGTTTGAAAAATGGCTCAAACCTAATGGAGCTACAATGCCCGTTGAGATGAATACAACGGGTGCTCTATCAAAATTCATAACAATCGAATCGTCTAATGGGTGAAGAAAGAAACCTTCGTTCCCGGAACGGAATTCCCATTGATCGATCTCTCAACAGAGTTATAACTGCTTTACCGAATCCAGCAACAGTTCCATGATTCATGACCTACACAACACTGGCAGCTAGACAACACTGAATATTGTTGTTTTCTGCGTATTAATCCAGATTATTAATTTTCCCAAGGGACATGAAGGGCTTATACTACAAAAGTCGTTCAGGCCGATGTTACAAAAACATCGATCTAATATATAGATTCTTTTGGCATCAATGTTTTAATCACTTTTTTTTTAATAGAAGCTATTTTTTTTCTCGTTTATAAATCATTCGTGGGGTTATTAAAGCAATCAGTGAGGAAATTGTGGGTATTTTTATTTATTTTCTCCGTGAGTACCGGGTGTAAGGCTTTGGCAACACTGGTTTCACTTAATCGGGAATGTAGTCAACCGAAAACTGGATCGAATCAGTGACATGGAGACGTACAATTTTTACATTTCACGCATTCAGGACATGGTCACATTTAACCTTGGAAAAATATTACATAGTCGTTCAAGTGTTGCTATGGAGAAGCGAGAGGATTTCGCTCCGTCCTAATTCGAAGCTATCATTGACATAGCAATTTCCCTCGCTTGACACCATCTCCTGACTCGGTTTAACGTTTCGTGCAGGGATGGCCCTGAAAGATAATATGCAATAAGTATGCTAATATGCATCACCTGACCTATAACCGTGTACATTGATTGGAAAGCCTGGCATCATCGTCCACGCTGTCCTTCAACAGTCGCGACAAGCGGGCAAATAGCAATTTGTGATCAAGAACTAACTGAAAATTCAATCTCCGGTTGATAGCAACCTGAAAATTAGTAGAACTTAGATGTCACTGTAACACTTGATTTTTACAGGGTGTAAGAGTCAATATTTTTAGGTCTAAAAATGTTCGTTATGGTGGCGAGCAGATGACGCTTGATTTTTTTGATATTGGGTCACACACTGTACCTTTACATTATGAGCTATTTTCACGATTTGGCTAGTGCCTATTTATGTATTTTGATTTTTACAGGCCGGGAAAATCAATATATTCGAACGTTCAAGGTCTTAAAATGTTTGGAACGGCGATTGAATGAAGCATGATTTTTATCACGAGGGTCACATACAGTACTTCCGCGTTATTGACACTGGTTTGATTTTTACAGACCGAAAAATGAATATATTTGAACGCTGGGAATTTAAATTAAAGCTTATTGTAAAAATTACTTTTTATTTATTATTAGCGGAGGTTAATTAATCAGGAATACGAGCAGTAAAATAGTCCCCAAAATGTGTAGTTGGTGCGGTGAATTTGGGACATTTCTGTTCTGAAGTTGTGTTTTCCTTGTCAGAGTTTATTTTATAGGCAAATAATTTGGAGTTGGTTTTTCCAATTTTTTGTTATTTTAATTTTTTTCTCTTCAGTGTCACACAATCCTCGGAATCTCTCTTCATAAAATTTTTCTACATGTGAAATTGATGCTCTGTTCAATAAGCCGAAAGAATTGAGTTGAGTGTTGCTATAAGGGGAGAGTTAACAGTGATGGGATAGCGAAACTGGTTGTTGGCGAGTATAATCTTGCGTTCGGAACGAGAAATGGTCGGCAGTGGTCAATGTTGTTGGTTGAACGGGCTGCTGCATCCACCTAGTCCACAACCGAAATCGTAGTAAGTCAGTGTATCTATGGTTGACGTTCGTGGGTTTGAAATCGGCGCTGCAGGGGGTTAAATTGACTTTCATGCTTACTCAAGAATGCGAAATCAATAAAATCGCTCGTCCGTTGACAGTGTGTTATTGCCTATTTTCGGTGGCAGAATCGTTCTTCGTTGAGCGCGCTCGGGGAATTATGAGTTTCCGATGCGAGGAGAGCCAACTAGCGGACGTTGACAACCATTAACATGTCAAGAACATCATCATGATAGCAGTATGAAGCACCACAAAACTACTTGATTGTTTCATCGATTGATATTTATTTCGACCGCCTTGGGAAAAGGTGGAGTCAAGGTGACCTGATTTTGGATACAACGAAAAAAAAGGCAACCGCTAATTTTCTTTTATTAGCCGAATTTTAGGTCCGCCTAATTATTAATTAATTGATTGGGTTGAAATTTTAATTTCGGTGTGTTATCGTTCGCTCTGCAATACGCTCGTTGCTCATTATGATTCATGAGAGACGACTGAATAATGCTTCCAGAACTATCACATTATGCACCGGCCAAATATGTTCATCATAGCGTCGTTCATATGACGCATCTCAAATTATTTTGAATACCTTCTCACGGGCCATTCAATGAGTAGAAACTTCCAAAAAAAAAAAAAAAAAAAAAAAAAAAAAAAAAAAAAAAAAAAAAAAAAAAAACATTATGATGTTAAATGAACACTTACATTGATAGAAGTACTCACTCCGAGCATATTGAGATCGACAAGCGAATCTTCAAGGAAACTCACCTGAAATGAAAAACACAACATGAGCTTTGCAGACAATTTCAACGTAGTACTCATAATAATTCATAGTAAGCTGAAGAATTTCATAATAACCGCGCCATTGCTCCAGACATAAGATAGAGCTGCAATGCGTACTTAAATGTCAACCGTTTTGCGAATTTTGCGCGTTTAGGTAGTTTAAGGTGGAGGAAAATCCTTTTACATATTTCATTCATTCGATACTGCCATTAGCATAACGAAATTATAGAACAATATAATCGCAAATATAAACGCGCCGAGGCTAAACCAGCTGATGAATTCTACCCAGGGATACTTAATCGCGGTTATAATATCCGAAATTATCACCCTAGGTAATAAAACGAAAAAATTTAAGATTTTCATAATTCAAAATTATTGTATTTGTATTATTAAAACCACAGAAAGCACTACTCGGTCCCTCTTTTCCTGCTCATTACCTTATTATGAATCTCACTGCCTTTCAAAGCGGAATTCAAGCTAAGATCTACGAGAGTTTAACGTTGATAAATTTAAGACGTAGATAAATGAGATCTTCGTTCCTAGAAACTCGTTCGTTCCCAAACTTTCTGACGACTCCATCGGTTACATTGAACATTGATTCTCGGGTTATCGCAGCTTTCGTGTCGACTTTGGGAGATTTCCAGAAATTTGACATGAGGGTATAACTCGAGAGTTCTTGGAGCTATAAAAATCGTTCTATACTCGTTGGAATGCTCGTCGAACTCTCTTCGACTATACCGAAAGGCTAAAAATTCATATTTTAATTAGGAAATTAAGAAAAATAAAAATGTGTTGCTACGGAGTTTTTCCTTACAGTTACCATCTGTTTTTCGGTGGGAACGTTCACATAAATGTTCGGAATAATTACTATCACAAATAATGGATAATCTTCTTAAATCATTATTGAAGCGAAGGAATAATAAACCACTGTTTTTAGATGGGGTAGGCAAGATTTCTACAATATTCAGTCAGAATGTCGACGTTTGAATCAATGGCGGACTACTGAGAATGCAGCGTCATTGGAAACCATTCGAACAATAAATCCAATCTTGCGTTCAGACTGTGAATACCTGGTCCGATTAATCACACCCATTAGCACGATAAAGGTATTTCCTCCATGCCCGTGTAGCTTTACAGCTTTCCGTCCTTTCGAACCCCTCATTCTACCACGCCATCGCCTTACAAATGTGGTACCCATTCAAGAAATCGAGTGCCACCATTGTGCTTAGGATTTACTGCCAATATCTCATCCTTATCAAATCGCGCGATATTGACAGTCTGTAGTGAAACTTAACTTGGATCAACATGCCCCGAGGATCGTTGAACGAACGAAAGTGCTCGATCAGCGAATAAAATATCGGAGCGTAAAATTTGCCTTGTTTTCCTCCCTCTCACCACCACAATGCAATATGGACGGGAAGGCATAGGTCAACATGGATTGGAGCCGAATAAAACGGCCGCGTCGCTCAACTATTTTTTTTGAAAAACATAATGATTTTTTTATGGCACACCTGTAGAAAAGCGAAATTATAATATGGTGATTTTGGAACTTAATATACTTAATGGAACTAGATTCGGTTAGATCCAAAGTTTTTTTATTTTTTTTTTTTTTTCCAGTGGAAAAAATTGGTGTTGATGTGCACAATAGTGTGAGAATATTTTTTTTCACCAAATCATTGTAGCACTGAATTGAGTCGGATCGTTACAAGGTCTTTGACGATTCTCGTTTGGTGACAACTTTTGTGGACGATTTGTAATTTACCGTCAAGATGAAATAATACCCGCAGCGGCGAAAGCTTTAAAAATCGTTCTATAATTGTAATACCCATCACATTGAAAGTAAATAATCACTTCATTTGCCATACGGCATTATTATCAATAACGCAACGGTCGTGCTTTATCAATACAAATATGATTTCGACAGTTCAATCGAAAGGAACGAAACGCTGCCAAGTTAATACTCAACGGAATTGCTCAATCGACTTAGCAGGTCTCCACTGAATGATTTACGTTGGATACAATCGACTCGCTCGCGGCAAGAAAAGCTCTTTCTGAGCTCCAAGACTCAAACCGAACGAGGTAAACACGTTAATCCCGCTTACGACGAGTAGCGCAGTATTGAGATTTAGAACAGAGACCGAGGCTGAGGTGGTTTCCTTCGTACCGAATAACGTCGGCAAGCAATGGGAACTGGCGCAGCAGTTAGCGTGCGAAGCTGAAGCTGCTCTGCAACTAATTCTCCTTTGGGAGATATTTTCAAGCCCGCCGACGACGATAGGAAGAAAAGGCCGCGGAACGAAGGAGCTGATAGTAAATAAGCCATTTTGGCGAATATATAGACTTCCTACTAGCGAACGTTACGTATTAAGGCCTTTCCCCAACCGAGTACTTGTGCAGTGTGATAGTATCTAACATATCTTTGTGTCTTTCGATTGCCTTATACGCTGTTCTCACACCACGTCTACAATTTTCATCCGTAGAGGAGCGAAAAGAGGTAGCGATTGATCGGTCATCGAAAAAATGTCGAAAATTTAGAACTAGCTGCAAACAAATTGTTAGCGTTTTCAAGCAGATAAAGAACAAAAAATTCTTATACCTCAAGGATGAACGGCACTCTACCTGTTCTCTACTCGCGAACGTTCAAACCGTTTATCGTGCTTTGAATTAATTTATCGCACATAAACTGTTCGAGTGGGGAAAATTGCGCCTACTACATCAGCGAGTTGCCCTTCGTGTTTCGGGTCGAAATGAAAACGACAGATACAGAGAGCCACGTGCGTGCGATTGCGTAAACTGGTAGCACCCTCTTTTTGACAAAATGAGAACCTACCTACCAAACGATCGCGCGAGCTGAGATTTACATAATATATGTGAGCGCCTTTCTTTTATTGCTTCTGCATCGTTTGCGATAACGGTAAATTTTGAGAGTTGGTACCTACACGAAAGGAGGTGAAATTCGAACAAAAAACGCTGCAAATTATTGTACAGTGGTTTATTATTCCTTCGCTTCAATAATGATATCGGAAGACTGTCCATTTGTGATAGCAATTATTTTAAACATTTCTGAACAATCTCACCGAAAAACAGATGGTAACTATAAGGAAAAACTCCGTAGCAACTATTGTAATTTTAATCAATTTTATTTTTCTTAATTTCCTAATTAAAAGTTGAATTTTTTGCCTTACCCTACAGCTGGCGAAAGTGTTTGACGACCATTCCAATGAGTATAGAACGATTTTTATAGCTTGAAAACAGTCGAGTTATACCCTCATGTCAAATTTCAGAAAATCTCCCAAATTCGACACAAAAGCTGCGATAAGTCGAGAACCAATAAATCTATCGACTCGGCGATGGTCTCATTCGATTCAGCGTCCAAAAATCTATATGATTTGATACCACGTACACAATTTTCTTAAACACCCTTGGAAAATATGAATTTTCTCCCCCTCAAAACCCCCCAAAAATTCCCTTAAAATTTAGCTAGCAAGTTGGTTCAAGAATTGGGCCGTCGTAGGACCGAGATTGATTTTTGGTGAAAATTTCAAATTTTTAGCTCTTATAGTTTGGCCGGAAAACTGCTAACGGCGTACGGCGGACAGACAGAATTTTTTTTATTGGATATTCGGATTCTACATGCCTTGAAACGTAAAACATCAAATTTTGAGGGGGGTTATAACATTTTTTTTCTTGTGCGATTACAATGGTTTATTATTGAATAATTAACCAAAATTGAATAAATGAGAAATGGATGAACGTATTATTCAGGGAAACCAGGAGAATTTTATTAAAAATCATTGGTAGGTATATCTAATCATCTGAATTATGACATTTATTTTACGTTTCTTGTAGTTAGAACATAAAATATTGACTACTTGAAGGACGAAATATTGAAAATTCCTTTTGAAAATTGAAATGAGGTAACATTTTAAAAACTCTTGGATTACAACATGACAGTTATAAAACACAGTACATATCAAATGTACTTTACCTACGATGAAGCAGCGCGGACAGCGCCTCTAGAGCTTTCAACGATTAATTTCTTATCTAATCGATTCGAGAAATATTTAGAACATGAATTATTGCAATTTTTTATTCCTAATTATACTCCTTCAGTTATATCTATAGAGACTAATCTTGCAATTAAGAAACGAGTCTTTACTAATTATATCTATTGTGAACACTATGTTCGATAGTGAGAATGACTGCGTGCGTGTGGTCGCGTTTTCGTGTGATTAATTTCCACAACGGGTACTCCAACGTGTATAGCTAATCGCTGAGGATAGTATGCGTGTGTGAGTGAGTCGGTTTAGCTGGAAAAGGCAATGAAAACGTTCCTCTTCCGTTGCCCTCGGAAGCCAAAAATCTGGCTCCACATCAAACAGTCCAGTTCAATGGAAGAGACACGCTATATCCACCCCGATACCTCCTCCCACCCGTTTGAATGTTGTACGTCCATCCGAACTCAGTTCCAGCAAGCTCAGTTCTCCCTCAGAACCGACGATGGATGGGCGACCACGACTGGAAAGCGATTCGATTAATTAAAGCACTTTTCTCGTTGGACGAATTAGACTCTTGGCGATTAAACGAACTTTCTATTAAGGAAGGAACCGGTGAATGTAAACTGACTCCCTTCGTTTGATATGAGGTTGGCAAAGCGTTCATTTTAAAAATAAAACGCTGCAAATGATTGTACAGTGGTTAATTATTCCATTGCTTCAATAATGATGTAAGAAGACCAGCCATTTGTGATAGTAACTATTCCGAACGTTCCCGCCAAAAAACAGATTGGTAACTCTAAGCAAAAACTCCGTATTTAGTAACTATTGTAACTTTAATCATTACTATCTTTCCTAGTTTCCATATTAAAAGCTAAATTTTTCGCTTTGACACAGTTCGACAAGCATTTCATTTTGAACAATAAACCAATATTTATAACGACTGTTGAAAATTGATTATTTAAACGACTCGTATGCCTAAGGTTTACAATGTGTGGTGAATTCTGTTTTATACCTTCCACCTTTATCCCTTTTAGTTCAAAATAACATTTGCCCCGAGGTTTAGCGCGTTTTTTAAAAAAAACTTCGCCGTATTGCTCCACATTGTGGTGATGCACCTGAGGTGGAGGTTTGGGAGTGTACTCGTGCTCATTAACGAGGGTTGCGTTTTCAACATCCCGGAAAAACCATCCTTGCGAGGATTTTCTTTACATCGCCGAGATGTACCGCAATTGTATTGAAAGCAACGTGATAGCTTCATGCTTTGCATAACTAAATATTTTCCCCATTCATTCCTCTACTAAATTCGTTAGGTAGTGCTTCAAGCCTGATGAAAGCTGATATCTTGTTTAGTACCGAGATGACGAGCTCGACATCGCATGTGCTTCCAATAAATTCGAACTGAGGCCAGTTTTACCGCAATTAATTAGTAGGTAACTGAAAGGTGGAAGTTGATGCTAAATCGAAGTTGGTCTATAAATGCGTTCGCGTTGCTGCGTTCAGCATTTTGATTGGCTGCCCGGCGCGGGAATAATATCGCCTAGCCAATCAGAATACTACCGCAGCTAATTAAAAGCGTTGATGGAAGCATGAGTTAGTTTTTTTTTCAACTTGTTATCTTTACTATTCAAAAGTTGAATAAGTATGGAGAAAAGTTGGAGAAATATATTTTTTTTAACACTGGCCGGCCTTGTCCCTGGCCACTGAGCAAATAAGATGTGTAGAAACGCACTTGACAGATTGAGAAAACCGCTGACGGCGATAGCAAAACTTTCAAAATCCAAAAAAAAACAACTCCAAGTTCTTGAGATTGTTGGTTTCGGCAAAAGACGATTTACCATGTATATAATAACTGCTACAATATGATCCTTTATATTTTCTACAAATGTTACGCTAATTTTTTTCACCATGGTTGCAGAGACCGCCCTCAGTGACTCGATAGATCAAACAAATTAGGAACATGTGTTTCTAAGCTTTTAATGATTATTTATGTTCATATTTTGTTCAATAATTTGCGCGAGAGAAGGTGAATCGAATTGACGGAAATCTCCTTAGTATTCTTGTTTGTGTAAAATCAATTCCTTCACTCGGCAAATACCGTTTTTCGTAGGTGAATTTTAACTCTGTGTACGTGTGTGTGGTTTAAGAAAACTTTTGAACCTTATCTTAGTTGTTAGAACAACCACATTGCTTTAAAGCTTCGAGAAAGAAAGTGAATTGAAACAATGAAAAAAAAAAGAAAACTGAAATTATGCAAACACAACAAAAATAAGGAACATCTGGAATCGACCGTATTTATAGCTCACAATTCAATACCTCGTTCGCAGTCGAGCTTTACGGAGGGGTAACTTATGAGTTTGAAAACTTCAATCTAGATAACCGTTAACACGTCGAATTTGTCCTTTCGGTCCTTAGCTGAGCGAGTAAATTAGCTTTCCAACTTGAATTAGCTCGGGAGTAAAGGTAGGAAAAAGTTTCTAACAACGTTAAGGTTCTATTTTTGTTACTTAACAAAGAGAGACAAGAACTAACGGCTTATTTACGGCCTTCAAAACGATTCGCGAATTCACCAACAAAGTTGTGAGTTCTGTTCGTGTTATGAGTTTCACTGAAAACGAAGGAGTCTCAATCAACTGCTTACATTCTACGAACGCAAATTGTTTCTTAATTAACCCCGCTTGAATGAAACAGCTATTTTCCGTTTCTCAAAAACTTTCTTCTATCAATGGTAAAAAAATTACCCTGAAGTAGTTTTAAAAAAAATTATCTTTATAGTACCTATTGGTTGTGAACCATTCTATAAATAATTAAAATAACAAATTAATAAATAATATAAATAATTAAAAACTGGTCCGGTGATATAAATTTGTTTTTTCCTTCAATAATAATATTCAAATCAATGAACACTCTAATTTTATAACATTTTAATGACTCTATTTCCGAACATGGAATCGTTAGATCACGAGGAGTACTCTACTTTAGTCATAACATCATTTGTGAAGCGATAAGAAACATACGGTTGGAGATTCTATCGACGTGTTGTATATTATGTAAACGGAAAAGTACACAACGCCGATACCTTTGCGGAGTATACAGAGCGATGTATACGAGATTAGTTTGCCACAGGCTATGTACGGGTCTACAAATAATTTCTGACCGAATGTGTCAATCGAGTGAATAATATTCATTACCTAAGTTATAACTGAAGTTTTAGAGGAATTAGGGTTCAATATATGTTCTATAGCTACCATTACAAAACAATAGAGTAAAAATTCGTAGCCAAGTTTCATGAGTTGAGTTGGATAACTTAACTTGAGATGCCCGCGCCCTCAATAAATACAATTCTCCTGTACCAACTTGGGTGTTTGATGATAATATAGTGAGTCAGTACTGATCTTCTGCTAGTAATTTATTGGCCTCACCAGCAGATCAGAATTTCTGTTTCCTAACTACCAACTTTTGTTGGGTTTGTAACCATATCGTCTATATAGTATCTATAGAACAGTTCTATTGTCTGTTTGACGTAATGTTGATTGCCAATATCACGTCTCATCTTGTCGTTGGAAGGAATCCATTAATATAAATCTATACGAGCAGCCCTAACCTGAAACTCGGCTTTTGAGCTCAAAAAATTCTTTCTTTTTTTGGAACCAATTTAATTGAAGCTTTTTGTGAAAAATACCTTTCAAAAATACTGGATGGATCGATTTGCAGATAAACCACCGAATGGCGATTCATTCCGAACTTCTGTCTGGAGGAGATTTCAACTTCTGTTTCGTGAAATTGCTTAGTAACGAGTACCACCTCATCTTGGAATCTCTTTAGAAGTGATGACGCCGCAGGGTGTATATAATGTAGTTCGCAGGAAAGACAGAGCGAAAATTCTAAAAGACGATTTTTCAAAAGAGCTGCGGATCACGTTTTAACAATTCATCGATATGACTTTTCTCGGGTTTATGAAAAGAAATGCTTTCGTGAAAACTCAATTTCTGGAGAAAAAAAGAAAACCTTGGGGCGATTTTTATCGAGATTGAAAGAGAGGAAAAACAATTAAAAAAAAAAAAAAAAAAAAAAAAAAAAAACTCTTTCGCCCTTTATTCTCTGTTGCATCGCTTTGGTGAACAAGAGCTAAAAGACCCTTTGGAAACACATTACAAATTTACATCGACCGTTTTGAAGTAAATGAAATACAAGGATGATTTGAAATATTAATTCCTTCCAACGACAAGAGAAAACCTGATATGATCTTCAGTTCGACCAAGTCAAAAGACGATTTACATCATTCATCTATAGATGCTATGGTGGCTGAAAGATTACAAACGAACTGAATCAAAAAATTCGATTAAATATGGTCCTTTTTGAACTGAAGGTGACTAGAATAAAGTTCAAGAAAAAAATGAAAACTGTCTTCTATCTTAAATCACCCAAACAGTACTTGAAGATAAAATTCTTAGCGTTCGTATCTTGGTAAAGTTATTTCATCAACATAAACTCAAGAGCTAAACCATTCATAAGGAATTTCGCTATTCCTTTCGTTTGATGTTATTGAAAAAAATATCGATGAACATATTTGTAAATGTCTCAACCGAATAGGTTTGAGAAGGCGGTTCCTTGCAATCTTTGGTCTATTGCTGCTTTACGGCATTATTTAGAAATCTTTCTAGTACCCTCCTTGCAAAAACATATTTATGTTCGAGCGTAAAGGATATCTTTATATCGAATTTCATGGACGCTGATGTTATAATTGAATTATGAAATATTTTATTATAAATAGCGCCACCGGGGAAGACTTCACTCGTATTATTATCTGAATATTTCATTATCATTCGTTTTAATTTGGCTAATGGATCACGATCGCGGTCCAAATTGGATCATTCATATGGCTAATACAACGTCTGGCTAATCTGGCTTTCGGTGAACGTAGCGTGGCGCCTTTTCTTGGCAAAATGACCGATAAAGTACCGACCTAACGATATACCATGCATAACTATAATTTAGATTTTTATTCGCTCATCAAAATAGTTCAATACAGCGCCTTGTCCAATCATCTACTGGTTTCCTTTAATATCATTCACATTGAAATGCTTCTGATACGTTATCAAGGCTACAAGTAGTTGCGATACGGAATTCTTTCGGCTCGTTCTCCTCAACTAGGAAACCTCTAACTGAATTGGCCGAAATTGTTTGTGCTGATCCGATGATAACCAAGACCATCGTTCCTTGAAACGTATCTTTTATTCATAGGTGAATTCATTCATGAAAAAAGTCACGACCGAGAACAGTTACGCTTGAAAGTTGCAAGTAGATCGTGAAAACCAATTTCGGCGAATCAGATTTTGAAGATTTCCGTGTGAACCACGGAGAAGCGGCAAGAAACGGGCTCAACTTGGGCAATTCCAATTAAATAAAATCGGATGAACGCGTCACGAGGTTTTACCTGAACATAAATATGAGAAACTTCTGATATATGATGCTAGCCAATCCTGCTCACATACCAACGGAATCAATACAATAGCTAGGTACCTCATTTTTTACCAAGCAATCATGGAAATAATAGGGAAACGCGAGTGAGTTGAAGATGACACGTTGAGATAACCTCAGAATTGAATTCGACTTACTATAAGCCCGAAAATTTAGAACGAGCAGTGTTGGTTCGTCTTAGCTCCCCTTAAGCAATAGAATGAAAGGGGGGGATACAATACCACCCTACCTACTAGGAAAACTCTTCTTTCATTCTCGAGCCAAAGCCCTCACCGTTTTATCCTTCTTTTTCTCGACATTCTGTTATTTATTTTATACGCAAGAAGGGGAGCTTGAGTGAGGAGCTTTTCTTTTCACGCCAGTACTCTTTCCGATTTATCTTACTTTTTGTAGCATTAAGGTGATAACGAGCGCGAAAGTCGGATGAGAACGAGTGACTGAGTGAGCGAACTGCGACGCCAAAGCCAAAATCTGCAATTGCTGATGAGGTAATTTAGAAATCAAGCAACTTCCGTGTTGTGGCTCTGTATTTCGTTTGTATTCCTTGATTATCGAAATGAACGGTTCCTGTGTTTTTTGTGAAACAGCATTCCCGAATATCCGCTCCGTAGGTTGATCGAAGGCAATGATACGGAAGAATCAACCCCCCAATCCCTCAAGTGAGATAGAACAATCTAACTTACTCGGCTCTGAAATATGCCAAATACGTTCACTTTTTCATTGAACAATTTATTGTGTTCAGCAAACAAACAAGCAGTTTGATGTACTCTTTTTTTCCCTCCTCTTTATTGTTAGATACACCGAGGAGGTCCAACGTGTCCAAATGTCGCCCAATGTAGCGTTCACGAAAGAAGAGTTCACGACTTGACGCTTCCTGTATCGATGCAGTGAAGCATTGACTAAAAATGACATTGGGTTGACCCATCGAAAAAAAAATTTAATGTACAACAAACTTTATTTTACGGCGGGATTTGCTGAAAAAAAAGAGAAAAAAAGAAAAAACAGAATACTTGATTCACAGACGTTTGAGGAACAAATTAGGTATCACTTTAAAGGGACCCACGTTTTGGTATATTTAACAATTTCGATTGACGACTTTTTATTGAAGTTATGAAGCGTAAAATATGCAAATACTTAGCAATTACTTCTCCCCCTAAGTAGTTGTCCAACAATAGATTCTGTGGTAATGTCACAGCAACCTCAAATCATTGCTCCCAAAGTTAGTTTATTCCCTGAAGATACAAGCGCTTGTATCGATATTCACGTTCAACGGACTAGTTATGACGTAATAACTATTCATTTTTCGTTCAAAATCATCGGTTTTCATTAGCGATTTTCTCCGCGGAAACTCACAATTTTCATGAAAAATTGGTCATTCCCTCTTCGGCTGACACCAAGTAGCAGAATTCAGGCCATTAGGAACGAAAATAAAAAATAGGCGTCTTCCCCATTCTCGTTCAGTTGTGAGTACAGTGAGTAACGAGGGTTTTTCATCATAGGGCTCTATTCTGCATATAAATACTGTAATTGATTTCTTTTCCCGTTTTTTCCATTAGTTTTCAAGGTCAATCAAGGTATACCTGTGATAAAAAGATATAACTGATTAATGGAGACAAAAAAGCTATATGTCACCGAACTTTATTTCCCTCGTTGAACCGCTTCATAGAGCCGCTTCACTTACTCTAGCGTAATGAGCCGCTTACTTTGAGAATGAATTTGAGATTTCACCAGAGTGTTCATGTTTCATTCACTGACGCTTCCATCGAAAAATAGGTTAAAAGGGTGATCTTGATCCATAGTTGAGATAAATAGCGAGCGCTCGAATTATAAATTTCTGTCCTAATAGAGCTGACTAGGGTGCCTGACTACAAACAGCTAGTTTGTAGTGATTCTAGCATTCTTCACGGCCGTTACAGTTAAGAAGAACGGCTATGATCGCTGGGCTGAAGATCGGAGGCGATCAATCATTACGTATTTTTTCAACCGGTCGTAACGCGAAATTTGAGCTTGGCATTCGAACCGCTGCGTCGCTCGTCGAAAGTCATGGAATGGATGACAGTTCGCATTTTTTTCAGGATCGTTAGCAGGGTATGGAGAGAGACGCCTGCGAAACTACGACGCGCAGCGCCGTCACCAACCAAGAGCACCGGTGCTCAGCCAAATGAATGGGGGTACATTTTTGCCGGAAAAGAGGACCGTTTGTTTTGAGAGCTTAAACCAATAGATTCATACGGGAGATAACTGGAGGAAAAGCCAAATCATACGCAGCCACGAATGCCCCCTATACGTTGTTGGAGAACAGAAGCACACTCAGGCACGCGTACAATACTCTACAGCAATAGAGGGACGCTCACATGGAAGCGTCTAATTTGGTATCTTTTTTCTGCGGTGCTTTTCTCTCGAGCAAGTAAAATGAAGCGGAATGGCCGTTGCTGGTGATGATGACCAGGGGCAAGGGACGTAGCCGATGTATCATGGACTTTTAGCAGGGGCAACAGAGGCTGAAATGGCCAATAGGAACAGCCGCATGGAAAGAGGGAAAACGTTCCACGACCGCTAAGGGGCAAACTTGGGCTGAGCCCGTTTCTAAAGCATGTTCTTCTCGTTTTGTGTGAAACCCTTTGAGGACGAACGAACAACGAACTTCACGAATGGTTTGGCATTCCATCGATCAGAAAAGGCACGAATATTGGGAGCCAGGATGCTGGAAAACTGAGGAATAAATCACGACATGGCACCCGACATCACGGAGTATAGACTATAGAGATATAACCGCGAATATGTACGTCCATCGGTACCCCAACCATATTTTTACTCACTCTTCTTCCTTTCTCAGAATCATTTTTCGTGTAGAACGCAACCACAATCTTCTTTCAACAGAAATTTAAACTAGTGGTGTGCGAAGGACATACATTACTTCCATGTTTGAGTATTTAACAGGTGTAGCCATTTATATAATTAATAAACTCAAACAGCGTTAGTACACAACAACTATTGAGAGAGAGAGAGGAGACCCAAATATTGAATTAGGCCGACCAGCCCTGATCACTAAAAACAACAAGGAGGAATATTTTATTCCTTATATCTTGGAGGTACTGTGGGTTAGGTATCAAAATGTTACATTTTAACCTGGCGAGAAAAAATAAAAATCAAATCATGTGGTAATCTTTTTGCCATGTAGAGCATTTCAAAGCTTCGACCTACCGAAAATATTGAAGTTTACGGCTGGTGAAAATCACGATAAACAACATGGAATAATGTATTAATTATTTTATCTATGAAGCAGTGCGAAATTCATTAAAAGCTCATTTTGCTTATTAACTAGGAAAACATTTCCTGAAAATTTTATTGAGTTTCATTCATTTTTCAGGGAGTTATTTCGATTTGGTCAGTTTTGACAGACTTTTCATGTGATCACAATACTTCCATTTATTACGTAAACATGGAAGTAGAGGGGAATTCGTTCCGTCGTTTTGACTGTTCGAGCTTATCGTAAATTTTGGGCGTCAGTCAACGTATTACAGTCAGGCTTTGAGTGAATAAAGACGTTTGCCATCGACTTCATCATCATTTTATTTGATTAATAATTTAATTAAAAATAATTAATTATAATAATTTAATTATTAAAATAAAATCATTAATTATGATTAAAATCATTAATTATTATGATTAAAATCATTAATCATTATTATTTTAATTTATTATAATTTAATTTAATTTTTTATTTTATTTTATTTTTAATTTTATTTAATTTTTTTTCATCATTTTTAATTTGATTGTATTGAATCAAGCTCGAAAACGCGAAGAAGAAAACCTTTCGCCGCATCACCTTTTTTGTACTCTCGGATCATCTTCTTTTCGCCCAACATTACGGAATTATGAGCGAACTTCTTGATTCAACCAGCTTTACCATTGTTTACACACTGTATTGAACCATCAATCCTTCCGCTTCATTAGCCAAGTAGGAAAGTTAGCTGTTCGAAGTGGAAAGTTTCGTTGAAACATTTCCACTCCCTCAGCCTCAACGGTTTTAACGGACTTGGCGATTACCGATGATCTAGTGAAGATTGCAGTGTCAATTTGCAATATCAGGCGAATGAAGAGCAGATGCCGGCTCTCTTTACCACTAAAGGGTTTTCAATCCTATTTCAAGTAGATTGCGTAACAATACAATAGAACTCGCAACTCTCGCATCCCTGGAATTCGCACTTGGAAATAGAGACCGTCCGATAGATGGAATTCCTAGAGTTTCCATTCAAGGTTCTGAGCGAACAATTTTGAAAGTAACTATTGGTTTATTATTCAATAATAAACCATTGTAATCGCCCAAGAAAAAAAATTTTCTAACCCCCCCTCAAAATTTGATGTTTTACGTTTCAAGGCATGTAGAATCCGAATATCCAATAAAAAAAATTCTGTCCGTCCGCCGTACGCCGTCCGCCGTCCGCCGTCCGCCGTCCGCCGTCCGCCGTCCGCCGTCCGCCGTCCGCCGTCCGCCGTCCGCCGTCCGCCGTCCGCCGTTAGCAGTTTTCCGGCCAAACTGTAAGAGCTAAAAATTTGAAATTTTCACCAAAAATCAATCTCGGTCCAAGGACGGCCCAATTCTTGAACCAACTTGCTAGCTCAATTTTAAGGGTATTTTTGGGGGGTTTTGAGGGGGAGAAAATTCATATTTTCCAAGGTTTTTCAGAAAAATGTGTACGTGGTATCAAATTATATAGATTTTTGGACGCTGAATCGAATGAGACCATCGCCGGGTCGATAGCTTTATTGGTTCTCGAGTTATCGCAGCTTTTGTGAAAAATTTGGGAGATTTTCAGAAATTTGACACGAGGGTATAACTCGAGAGTTCTTGGAGCTATAAAAATCGTTCTATACTCATTGGAATGGTCGTTAAACACTCTCTCCAGCTGTATCGTTAGGCAACAGGTTTAGTTTTTAATTAGGAAATTAAGAAAAATAAAAATTATTAAAATTACAATAGTTGCTACGGAGTTTTCCCCTATAGTTACCATCTGTTTTTCGGTGGGAACGTTCACAAATTTTCGGAATATTTAAAATGACAAATGGATGGTCTTCTTAAATCAATATTGAAGCGAAATAATAATAAACCACTGTTTTCTACAGTGAAGAAAATAATTTCCAGTGTTTTTGTCGAATAGTATAATAAACAATTAGCGCCTGTTAGTATTTATTAGCTAATATGAGGGCAGTAATATTTAATTACCAACCGCAACTGAAAATTAAAAAGAATAACAGATTCGGAGATATTTCATTCATTCAACGATGTCCAGATAAATAATTCGCAAAACAGTGTTTTGAGTTACATTTTCTCGATGTAACAAAATTATTCATCGTGATCGCTAACAGGTACTTTGTCACAGAACACTAATACGTTGGCATTTCGCACACACATCAAACGTTTTACTGGCAGCTAATAGAATTTTAGCTTTTACCGGTGTTTTCCAAGGTGGCAGTGGGGAGTATTGGTTACTTTGTAAAATCATACGTCTGTAAAATTAAGGAAACCACAATCTACGGTCCGTATGAAGGTACCATCGTAAAATCGTATGATTTTACAAAGTAACCATTATTCCTCACAGAAAAACACCCGTAAAAGCAAAAAGTGCTTTAGGAATAAATTGTGGCGATTGTTAATAAAGCTAGAATATTCATTTATATTTTTATGTTATGTCCCCGCGGAGCTATTAACGTTTGAAGAAAAGTCAAAACACGTTTTTTGACATAAAGTGGAATATATCTCGAGAGCTATCATATACGCTGTGGGCGCTGCAACTGACCACGTTTGGTAGCTGTCGGTGGGCCCTGTCGGGGACGAGGGAACCGCGAACCGAGCGAAGCACCAAACGCTTTAAATTCAAGTATTTATCGAGACCATAGAGAAAGGGAGATCTTATAGAGGGGAAACTGGTATGGGAGGAGGTCGGACTTATAGGTGCGACCTCTTCGGACGGCACTTGAACTAAACACTAATCGATAACTTTTAATCGATGAAATATATCGATGTTTATCTATCGAGTAGAGTAATTGAATCGAACTAGTTTAATCGATATAGGTTTTTTTGCCGCTCTTTTTTAAAATACTACTAAATATTACGTCGACTCATCCATTTCCAGTTTTCTCAGGCCGCAAGAGATCGAAATTTAATCTCTTGAGGTTCACTGAGAAAACTGGAAAACGGATTCTTCAGCAAGAACTGACAAATCTGTATAAAAGGCAAATAGAAGTAATGATCATAGGTGTAGTACAAGTTTGTTTTATTTAGAATAAACAAATAATATCATACAGTATCACAAAAATCGTCCTGATTAGCGAAAGTTTTTTCAATTTGTAATGTACAATAATATAAAAATAGCTGGTACATGAAATGTGGAAAAATATTAAGTGAACATCCAAGGTGGTGAGTTTAAAAAAAAAAGTGATTTATGAAATACAATGAATCGTAGTAAGGATGTACAGTATCACGTTTGATAATTATTTCTGATCAACTAAAAGTCGGTAGCGTTGAAATAATTTCAAAAAGCAAGAAAAAAAAAATATAAAACAATTCCAATAGTGCTACGATGGTGGGACAAATATAAAAACGGAAAGCGCTCCACTTAAGTGGATTGTATGCAATGCAAAGAAAAGTCCACTGCTACAATAAATATTCATTGATGTTGGAGGATCCTCAGTTTACGCGTTCCAACGTTTAATTGGGCCACCGAGCGCCAAATTGCAGACCTGGAAAAGAGGTACATGGAAGTGATCAGAGAAAGAATAACTGGCGTATCGACTCATTGTTTAAGTTGTGATATTTACATTCTACAAGCTGTGACAGAAAATTATTTATTACCTTTCTGCATCTAAGGGAAACCCCTGAAATTTTCATTAGAGTACGTTGCTGACTGTATCGGGCAACCCTTCGTAAAGCATTTCCTCACTCGTACCTGAAATTCAATACAGAGAATTAGATTTCTACACGTCTCATACACTGCAGTTAACACATGCAATAGGGGTAATATTTTTTAAAGATTTTTTTCTCTTTAATCGCTTCTGGGGGTCCTAAATAACCTAAAATGACAGCTTAAAAAAATAAATACCTACCTACATAATAATGAATACCTAATAGAATAATGCGCTACTAATTTCCATTACTGACGTAATCAAATTTCTGAGTACTGTATTATTTCACATGAACTTATCTCACAGGGAAAAATTAAAATGGATGCACGCTTTGCTAGCATCGCTAAGAAGGAAAAAAACATCAAGTACCTAGCCAATCCAGTTCGCCATAAATATACATCAGTGAACTTGATATTAGATAGGTAGTAAGATATTTAACATTTTGATTTTCTGATCATTAGAATATCCTATAGCTACAATTTCGATTTACAATGGTGATCTCAGCTCATAACTTTCTCTGTGGCTCATAATTAATTTGGGAGGAGCAATAGTGAACGTTCTTACTGCCATAATCATAACCTGTGTTGTCGTTACGAAAATAAGTACAGGAATCCAGCATGATTTCAACAAAATCTCAAGAATTGTTACATCGTTTTAAATTGTGACTGGATATTACCAACTATGAAACAGTATTTTTTCAAATCAACTCATGCCGCATGTTGCAAGGTTAATTTATCGACCGGCCATGAGATGAGGCGTATGAAAGGAAATAAATAGCAACATAGTAAACTTACCATAATAGAAGTTCGGCGCAAACGATTATGGAATAGAAAACAAGTATTTTTTCGAATAAAAACAATTAACGACGAGCCGGACAGTAGACGTAACCTCTGAATCTGAATTACACAACACAATCACACTGAATTTAACGAAATCAAAATGGCAGCGACCGTTCGAACGGCACCGAGCGGGGTGGGAGGAATGCGACGGTGGCGGCGACGGACGGCATAGGAAGCTTCTTAAGTCCGACCTCAAAAAGCCTAGCTTTCTACCCCATGATCGAGACTTCCACGGAGGAAGTCCCTTCGCAAGAATATTGCGAACTTGGCCAAGCTCAGAAGCTAAAGGATGCAAACGGGCCGACCTAGCAGGGAGGTGGCTCTGTGCGTATCAACCGAACCTGTCGAGAAGGTAGCGGTAGCGAATTTGAATCAATCCTTTGTCATTTCTCAAGAAGATAGTGGGTGTTCCCCACATACGCTAGCCATTTTCTTATTTTTAATCGATTCTACGTTAAATTTCCTACATTTTCTTCCACAGCACCTAATCTGGCCCATTTCGGGAACGTGACGAAAAAAATCCCAAAGTTGAAACTTCAAAAGTATGAAAATCGTAAAAAATTCAAAAAATATTATTAATCGTTCGAATTCGATTATTTTCACATTAAATTCGAATTCTACGTCTAATTTCCTGTAGGAATTATTTACTAATTAAAATTTAACAGTACTGTAAGTATTTGCAACGGAATTTCGAAGTTGAAAAACGTAGGAGTGGCGTAGTATTAAACCTGGAAAAACTGATAGTTGTCGTGAAATTTCCGCCGTTTTGACGTCATATTCGGATTCAGCGTTAAATTTCCTATAAGAATAGCTTTCAAAATCGCTTTAAAACGAAAATTTAATTTTTCACTATTACCGATGCCAGCGGAGCTCCGGCGAAAAACTCGATTTACGGAAAATAATTTCTCTGGCTCTGTTTAAATTTTTTTCACCAAATTTTTTGCTATGTACGTGTGTAAGGCGTTCAAATGAAGACTCCTGCATAATAAAACAATTGATTCGCATTCATTTTGACCCCGAAAATCACGGTTAAAGTCCAATTTTTGAGCTTTCAAAAACCGATTTTTTCGGACCACTTGCAGATTTTTCCGAGAAATAAAAAAAATCACAAAAATACATCTTGGTAAGACACAACTTTCCTGAAAATTTCAGATTTTTATCTGTATTGAGAGACGAGTAAAAAATCGTTAACTGTTCGGTTGAAAAAAATCGCAGGGGTACCCCTTGGATTTTTCGCGAAAAATTTTTTGACATGGATTTCGCTCAAATTCAGCATAATGATAGTTCATGATGTGTATATCGATAATATATGGTTCATTCTTTGTTTCTTTCGCGCTAAATAGATGAAAATAACGTTTAAAGTTGAAAAAAATGATTTTTTCGTGTATAGTCCACTATTATTGTAGAATAACGCAAAAACGGTTGAAAAATGGATAGGTACATTACATTAGAAAAATGTGGACAGTTAAATTACCCATCTTTTGATATATTCAAACATCTGAATTGACGACTTTTTGTTTGAGTTATCCACTGTGCAAGTTACAAATCTTGGAAAACTTACAGTTGTTATGTCTAATTTTGCTCCTACTTTGCTCCAATTGAAAAACACAATACTTTATGATACAAAGTACATTAAAACACCACCACCAACATACCAAATTATAACTAAGTACTACCTACAATAAAAATACAGGGGCGCTCAGCCCCTAGTTCATTCTATACAATTGGAATTTCAGCTGGACACTCCCTGTCACTATCTCGAAGGGAGAGTAATAATTCGATGTTACCTTCAGCCATTAAAAAAAATTAAAATCTGGATATGTTTTGCTCAGGAGCTAGCCCAGTTGAAGAAACATTTACAACTGTTTGGTCTACTTAATATGTTACAAGTTGATAATATTTCAAATCGTGGTAAATTGAAACCAACTCCATTAGAAATTATCAACTATTGCATTACCATTTACAGGTTTTTTTAAATTTCAATTTTGTTACATTTTTTCGATCGATGCTAATAATTCAACCTCAGCTTTGAATGTTCTTGATCGAGATGTAATTTTATAACACTGCTGTATCTTTGTATGACTTGCAGTGTAACACATAATTATGGGCAATAACAACAAATATTTAACCTTATAACAATTAATATTTTTTGGTACCTCCGTTTGTTGAGTTTTTCATTATTATTTAATGCGAAATGGAGGAGAGAGATGGGCCTAAAATTTCGCCAGTTTCTATCGTGGAGATGGGATTCTACATTACCGCAAGATGCAGAGTGGTTGGGAGAAGGTAATAGCGGGCCATGGCCTATGGCCCTCGTGAATGGAGCTCTTCAGTTGATAGGTCGATTACTCAAATGGATATGTTGCCGTACCGCGAATAGAACAAAGGTTCGTTTCCCTTAGGAGCATGACATTCTTCCATTTCGATGGCTTTCACGCACAAAGGACCATGCGATGAGCTCCGAGGAGAATCAGTTGAGTTAACCTTTATGCCTCTAGAAAAGAGGAACTGTTACGGAAAACGAGCCTGTTTTCCCCAATGAACGCTCGTGGTACGCGATTCAATCTATAACACCGACCACCTTTGAAAATATTAACTTCCCCTGTTTGAATCAGTTACTACAGAACATTTTGGGCAAGCCATTTGCTAGAGCAGGCCTTTCAACGTAAATTAATGGGATTCTAATTCAAAATTACTTCCATTTCGAAGGAGAATTCCTTTACAATTTTATTGTGATTACTAAGTGACTCTTTTGAAAATATCCAGGTATTGTTTTATTTAATTTCAGTGACTCGATTTTCAGTTAACTGTTCATCTATCTACGTGAAAGAAAATAATGCAAAAATTATAAATCGATTCCCGTAACCTCAAGAATTCTCGAGTTCCATCATGCCGAATTCGTCAAATGCCCAAAAATTACTCACAAAAGCTGCATGCTCACTCAAAATTACCCTTTAAATTGGATAATAGATTATGACAGCTGAAGCTGACTAAATTGTCATGAGTCCAAATATAGTGTTTGATGGAAAAATTTCATAAATTTTCATTTCATAAATAAAACTCGGCGGTCGACGGATCGAAAGGTTATTTATTCGATATTCGGGTTCTACATGGAAAAAATCATTCATTTTGATAGGGCTAGAAACATTTTTCTTCTGGCGATTACAATGTTTATTAATTGAATAATAAAACAAATACCTTTTACAAATGAGATGCTGCGTGAAATTCTGAACCGTTCTTATGACTACCTGGACACTTTTTTTTTTGACAAATCACATTCAAGGATCAGTAGTTCATAAATTTTCTACGATGGTGGATAAACACAATTAAAATTGATTTTCAGAGAATATAAATTATATTGAGCTCGTGAGGGACGATGTTGATACCGGTATAGGGCAAGGCGAGGACGAGGTCAGTCAGAATACTCCAACGAGATCTCATCTCGCTTGCGTGTGGTGTAGGCGAGCTTCTCGTACTGTACCGGCAACCCAAGAGGTGGGGGTTGGGGGCCCATTAAAAGTTTCCCAGTCGCGTCCATTAAACGTTTTCTGGGCTGGGCTGGGAGTTGGTAAAGCTTGAAGTGAAAACTGTTCGTTGTACGCGGACACTGATTCATGTCGGAGGAAATGGGGGGAGGTCTGTGAAGCTGCCCGAAGGTGAAATGAAACCAGACCGCGTGGGATCCTTCCAAATGCGGAGCTGCCACAGAAAAGAGTGCAACCCACCAATCCGACAAGCAAAGCTCATATTACAGAGTTAGAGCTACAACTCGCTCTCCACGCAGAACCAAATAGGATAATTTATCCCGAGCAAAACGGAGAATGTGAGAAAAAAAAATCTAGGAAAAAAATAAAACCGACGTCAAAAATACTAACACTTTGAATATTGAAGATGAAAAATAATAATCTCACCCGAACTTCACAGTAACTCGAATAATAAATAAATGGTAATAAATTCAGCTAATTCACAACCTTCCCGAACAGTATGAAAAGTTCTTTTGACCGTTTCCCATTTTTGATGATACGACTAGCCTATTGACTCAATAATGCACTATTGTTTTCGGAAATGCGGCCAAAGCAGTATTTTTTTTCATAAATGTCAAACTATAGGTGTGAAAACTAGACTCAACTTTCAATAGTTCAAGACTAAAAAAAAAAAAAAAAAAAAAAAAAAAAAAAAAAAAAAAAAACTAGACGACGGGATGCCCGAACGGGCGAAAGTACTCGGCTGGATAATAAAAAAGAATGGAGAAGAGGTCGCCTCGTTTTTCTCCCCCTCAACCTACAAAAAGAAGTAATGCGACCACCTGGAGAAGAAAAAGACGACCATAGTAACCTCCTCCTTGTTTGAAGTCGGTTAAAAAGCAGCGAAAAACGTAGTCGAAAAACGTAGTAGGTAATATCTAGAATTGTATGTCCTTTTGATTTTTCCTTATGATATTTTTATCACGGTGGATTTAATTTATAGTAGAAGCCTCTCAATGTATTTATTGAAACCTGAGTTAGTAACTGCTACAAGATACAAGTTCTTCAATGTATTAGTGTAGAATTCTGCTCGAAATGTTATCCACGATTCAATATTTCAATAACAGTTGACTGCCACCTCGAATAAGACCATCATATCGGAACTTTTTTACTTTTCTTTCGACATGAACTTAAAAATACTGCGCACTAGCTTAATCCCCTTCTGACTGTGTGTTTATAACGATTCCGAAGCCTAACTTCGGTACGCCCAGCTAATCATCACAATTATTGCTCTGAACTTTTGCTCTGCGAACGCATCCGACCTATAGGAATGAGATTGAATATCGGTGCGCGTTGGAAAAAGGTTATGCCTATGAGGAAGTTCAAATCGAACGAATATTAGCCGGTGGCCAGTGGAAACAATTCGTTTGAAAAAATAGAACGAAAATGTTCACGAAGCAAAAAATAGAACATTTTTACCAAACAAACTCTATCCCGCTGGGAATGTTCCGGCTTTCGAAGCCTTTTTCGCGATGTATTTCACAAGCCCCTAATGTTATCATCAACCCAGTTGGCGGAAGCCAGTTTGAAATTCACTCGGGTGGGATCCGTTCGAAAAACAACCGACAGCGGTACGTCATTTTCCATAAATTTCTCCGCTCATTCCATATTCGGATCCGATCCTCGACATCCTCCCTTCGACCAAACCAGAGCTTAGAGCGGGGCGTATATAAATTCTTTTATCGACGCGTCAACTTGGAGCAGCCCCTGGCCTAAATCCAACGAATCTGACAAAAAAGTGCCGACTTCTCCATCCACGTCTAGTTTTCCTCTCTTCCCGTCAGCTCTTACTCTTCGTTGCGGACTCCGACGTTGCTGAGTGCGCATAGTTTCAAATGACCTGGAAAACGAGAGCTCTCATTCACTCCGTGATCCGACTTTTCTAGGATAGAATAGAAAAGTCTCACTCGCACAGGAAGGTTCGATAACCAAATCCTCAATAAAGTATTCAGCTTCCTCACTGAGGTGGAACGTAAAACTTATAAGGACACGGACGATTTTCAACTTAAAGTACTTGTCATGACAATTCCAGTGCTGTTAGACCCTAGAACGACAGCTAAAAATAAATTAAACTTATTGCTCAATTAAATAATTTTTTTGGTAGCTCCAATTCCCTCATCTGGAATCCCTGCTCTATAAAAAAGAGGGGTTATATAGAAAGAAATCCTCGTGCATAATACGATCGTATCATCATAATCTCAAACGGCTGCTAGCTTATATTAACAGTTTTCTCGAATCGCGCTCCCATGAACAGTTTCGAAGCGTCGAGTTACTAGTGTGGTTACTGTTTTGAGGAAAATTGTTTTTTTTTTCTACAAACGTATGAATTTTCGAAATAATACAACCATGTTTAAATTGTTGTTTCAAACTACATTTCACGAGGACATGAATTATGACACATAGAAACTGTTGATTGAAGTTGACGAACTGTCCGTTGATACGAACAAAAACTGTTCCAATTCTGTGAACTGATCGATCAACGGCAATTCCGTTCTAATGAGGTTTCTAATTATGTGAACGAAATCATACTGCAATTTTACAATTTGATAGTTCTGAATTTTTATCTAAAACCCGTTGTATTTATCACAAAATTCATTAAAGGTAGTCTATCATAAATTAGGATAAATTCTGAGCTAAAACTTCAACTTACATAGACGGCAGCATAAGTTACAGTCAGAGCATTCGAATTTTGGCTCGTAACCAGGAAACATTGAATTCATAGTTTAATCTTTATAGTCTTTCGAACTGATTAGAAACTACGCACAACTGATGTCCTAGAATATTGTACAACACTTTCCCATTATCGAACGATCTTTCCCGATCGTATCTTTCCCGGATTATTATTTATTACTATTTATTATTTTTATTATTTTTCATTATTTTTATTTATTATTATTTTTCATTATTTTTATTTATTATTATTATTATTATTATTATTATTATTATTATTATTATTATTATTATTATTTTCTTGATGAGGAATTACAGGAATTACATTACAGTCACCCGTTCTAAAACGAAAAATTATTCAACGTTGAAAGCTATCGGCGGTGGCTACTGGCGATTACTTTTCCAACATACCATTGTCCCGATAATTTTTTAGTGAAATTAATTCGCAATTATATCATTGACATCGATTCGACGGATTCTGAAGCAAAAGGAATTTCGTATAGAAACCTGACAAAAGTACAGAAAAAGTCAGTTACATGTTGCTCTTTGCAATTAGTTTGACAGAATAATTTTCCATGCGAATGCGCGATCACAATTCGCCATCACTCTAACAGGAATATCAATTTTCTCTTCCACGATTTCTTCCTAATGCAGAACAATATGTTGCTCTTATGCGTTTGCCCTTTTTTTACAGTAAAAAGGCATTAAATCAAGAGGTTTGCGAAATATTCTGGGGTAGGAATTTTCTGACTATTTCTGACGAACATTCGATTAAAGTATTCTTTAATTTCGTTACGAGCTAATGTGCGAGTTCAATCTGTGCTTTGTGTTGTGAAGAAGAAATATACATTTCAGGAAGAAATATTTTGCTCGTCTTCAATTAGTCTACTGATGAAGTCAGTAAGCAACGAACTCTGTGAACTTGGGACTATTGGAGGGATTCGATAAAAGAGGTAGTGGCAAGGAATGGGAGAGAAGCTGACTGAGTGAATCGGTCCATTGGGGAATGTTGGATGGCGAGTGGTGGTGAAGAGGGGGTATATAGCAGGTTCCTCTGATCATTAAACCCGTCGCTCTACGTGAGTAGAAACTAATTCACTCGGCTTCTATTCTGGAAGCCGAAGCGATATTACGCTTCGATCAGAAACGTTCGAAATATTTCAGATTTTCCAGAGAAAGTCCCAACAGAAGCTGAAGTTGGAACGTTTTAGAATTCCCCCTTGGAACTCGTTTTTGCTGCGTCCTTGTCCTCTCCCTCCGTAATTGTTACGGAAAGGGAATACGATGAAACGCTCGTTACTCGTGGCGGCAGGAAAAGACCCTCACACTTTTCCAGTACGGCAGCTTCTTCATGACCTAGGGAGACGCGGTGGTCGTCGATGGAGTTTTTAGGTAACGTTTACGAAAATTAACTTAACTGAAAGATGGTTAAATTGTTAAGGCGTTAGAGAAAATTGAAAAATTATGGATATAAAAGGTTAGTTATTTGTCCTCCGTCGGAAACAGAAATCATTAACACAATCTTCCCACTGAATTGATATGATGTCGGGTGTCACATCCGCTACTGCAGCTACTATGCGGACTTTTAGGTATGTTAGTTCCAAATTAATATCGGCTAGGAATGGTGCGAATCACATGCCTTTTCTGTACACCCCTACATGAAGAAATCGCATGGTGCCATATTCGGAGAATGAGAAGGCCACGGGTGAAGCAAAAAATTTCTTATAGAGCTTTGACCAATTCATTTGTGAGGGACACGATTGAAAGCTCACGTACGCAGCACCTAAAGAGGCTAATACGGTGATCGTGTTGAAATATCAAAAATAATCCAATTTGCTGGGAGAATAGCCATGTTTGTCTCTCCATTGCCTGCGATAGTGCCAGGCGTTGTTTCCCTTCTTGTTTGTCTGAATTTTTACCTAAAGCTACGTGATACCCTTCAACCTTTTCCATTATATACACACCCTTTTGAAAAACATTAGTTTCCACATGTTTGTCAAAAAAGAATATAATTTCTCCTTCGTGTACGATAAATTGAATATTTGGAACCTGTCCTCACCACAAAATCCAGTCTCAGCTGTCCTTCAACAAACCTTTTTTTGGTTGTGTTATCAAGCACGCAGCAACAGGAAAATTGTTACCACGTTGAGAACGTGGTTGGTTCAACGGACGTGTAAAACTATTTTAATCGAAAATACAAACAAGCGGATCGAAAATGAAACCCTCGGCAAGGAAGGGAAGTTTATGTGATAGGTCCTACAAAGTTTTTGCTCGTATGCAGAGGTTTGCAAATTGTCATCCTCGTCAAAATTTGGGATGAATATTCACGCACTACATTCATTTTCATAAAGCGTAGTTCAGGTTGTTTCCGCTTACCTTAGATGATGGTTTTTTTAAAATTAATAACCCACCAAATAACGTAAAACACGTTCTACGATTGAAAAATCATGGCTAAATCGGACATCGGTTTCAAGTATTCAGTGCCCATGATACATCATAATAACTGATATCATTTACATTGTAAAATATTAAGCATCTAAAACCCTCACATCCTCGTTTTAAAAAAACCTGGAACCAAAAAAACTCACCATTCTTACTCGCAGATTTTACCATTTCCACTTGCGCTATACGTTTCAGAACTTGACGCCCTACAACTACACACACAATTCAGCCGTGTAAATAAATCACCGAAGGGGTTGGGGATCACTGTTAAAGTACCGGCTTCGAATAACCGTGTCGAAGAGCGATTGCCCGATAGAGCCGGTTATATCGCTTATATGGCTCCCCCAAGACAAAGGTATCACCGTCGACACGTAATTAAAAAAAAAGGCCACCTCCGACAATATCGGTTTATCGCCATACGGCTGATCGCAGTGAATGGATTGGGGATATGACAACCATGGAATTTACACGAGTACCAGCAGAAAGTTGCAGTGATAAATACAAAAAAAAAAAAAAAAAAAAAAAAAAAAAAAAAAAAAAAAAAAAAAAAAAAAAAAAAAAAACGCGATGAAAGTCAACCGAGAGAGTAGCTCCAACAGTCCTCTCACCGCCTCTTCGCTCTCTTTTAGTCTCAGAAAGAAGCTCTTCGTGGCGGACCCGAAGCAATCGATATCCGACGTGTACCTGCCGCATAGCTGCTGGTTAAGATAGCGAATACAAGGGCTCTGCTGTAGTGAAATCCCTCTCGGGGCTAATAGCATAATCAACTCAGTATAAATTAAATCGTATTTATGCTCGTGTGCAGTACGAACAGGCGTTCTTCTCATACCAGGACTGAACACCACTAAGAGCTCCTCTTTGTCCTTTTCTTCGCGAACATCACGTTTTCCAACGTTTCAAATTCTGGGGCCGTTGTTACTAATTGGATATGATTTTTGAAAATCTATGATACGGGTTGTTAATCTTTCTAACAAAAACAATAAGCAACCCGATCGGACTTACGAGCTAGCGGACAAGGCATTCAGAACGAAAGTCAACATGAGTTACCTGTTAGTTGGACAGGCTTTGAAATCTGTTATATTAATTTAATAATTTTCTGTGCTCAGCTACGAAAGGATTGACGTACCTATCGTAAGAATATCAGGATTAGCGAAATCTAGATCGCATTTGAACCGATTTGGGATGCCGGGCAATGCGAGGTATTCGAATACTTATAAAAGCGGTGCTGTTTACGTAGAAAAAGGACCCATCCTTACTAGCGAAGGAAGGAGAAGGTTATTCAGTGTTGGGTTAGGGTTTGAGTTAATGAGGGTGATTAAGCCAACACCATCCCCTCCCGCGATCATCACGCCTCTTCACTGCACCCTTGGGAATTACTGAGAAAAGCTGAAACAAAAAGCAGGTATTAAAATAGAAATTTTTCACGGCGTTGCAGGAAACTTTCGCAGGTCCTTTTCCCCCCTCGATCTCTCTGTCGTTCCTATTTCACTCTCACACTTTCTCTCAGCTCGCACTGGATAGCTTGGTCGATTCGTTTTCAGCTCAGCAGATGCTGCAGCGCCACCGTTCGCACGAAATTCACTCACAGCACTCCAGCTTCAAGATAGGATTTTTCGGAGTCATATAGGTACTAGTTTCGGAGAAAAGAATTCAGACGAATTTATCATCAACAATTAATTAACGTTTTATCATCTTGGTATTGTTCAAGGAAGATAAGATGGTGTTTGGCCCGGCGAACAGATATTGCTAAATCACAAGGAATTGCAATAAAGGCATCGCTCGATTCAGTAGTACTGTTAATATTTAAAAACGCTGCAAATGATTGTACAGTGGTACATTATTCAATTATGATTTAGTAACATCATCCATTTGTGAGAGTAACTTACTATTCCGAACATTTGTGAACAACAACAGGTTGGTTATTGTAAGGAAAAACTCCATCGCCCGAATTAACTTAAAATGCGTTCTACGAAGAAGTACTGTGAGTGACCCCATTAATTAAAATGAAGCGATATTCAGCTGTCATATGGAGACATTTAGAGTCTCCCAGCGTTCAAATATTATATTCATTTTGCGGTCTGCAAAAATAAAAATATAGCCGATATGCGAATAACGCGGAAGCACTGTATATGACCCTCTTGATAAAAATCAGGCATAATTCAATCGCCGTCCTAAACATTTCAAGACATTGAACGTTCAAATATGTTGATTTTTTCCGGCTTTTAAAAATCAAAATACAAAATACGCACTAGCGAAATCGCGAAAAAGGCTCATAACGTGGAGGTACGGTGTGTGACCCAATATTCAAAAAATCGAGCGGCATCTCCGCGCCATAGCGAACGTTTTAAGACCTTGAACGTTGAAAAATATGTACTCCTAGAGCCTGTAAAAATCAAAATAGAAAAAATTTTGAACGCCTATATCTCGGAAGTACTGTGTGTTATACATAATCCGGAAACGGCCGATTTTTCACAATTTCTGGGATAACATTCTCTTGAAATTTCATAGCGTTTCAGTTACTTTTCACGGAGATATGACGATTTATGTAATTTTTTTACCACAGAGGCACAGACTTGTTCAGAAAGTGATTCTGAGTAGACTAGTACAATAAGTTCTTCCAAATTCACTTCCGTTCCGAATTTGACTTTTCGGACGATCACATTACTTCCATTTACTAACAAAACATGGAAGTAAAAATATGATTTTCTGATCTCCCGAATCGTTTCATTTCCTGTAAGGATTCTGAATATAAGTTTTATCAGCGAGTGATACACACATTTATATTTCAAAATAAACCGGTTGAATTGTTATTAAGCTAACCAGAAATGAGTAACACTCCGGTGACTGGCACGCATGAACTTCTAATTGGCCAACTTATAATTGGCCGGTTACTACCTAAGGACATGCCAGGTAAAAGAAAAGAAAACCCGGCGATGGTCTCATTCGATTCAGCGTCCAAAAATCTATACAATTTGATACCACGTACACATTTTTCTGAAAAACCTTGGAAAATATGAATTTTCTCCCCCTCAAAACCCCCCAAAAACACCCTTAAAATTGAGCTAGCAAGTTGGTTCGAAAATTGGGCCGTCGTAGGACCGAGATTGATTTTTGGTGAAAATTTCAAGAATTTAGCTATTATGGTTTGGCCGGAAAAGTGTTGACGGCGTACGGCGTACGGCGTACGGCGTACGGCGGACAGACAGAATTTTTTTATTGGATATTCGGATTCTACATGCCTTGAAACGTAAAACATCAAATTTTGAGGGGGGGTTATACAATTTTTTTTCTTGGGCGATTACAATGGTTTATTATTGAATAATAAACCAAAACTTCCCAGGTGCGAGGATAGGGGATGAAATCCGTTGGTTCTGGGGGAAAGTTTGACAACACACTACTCTTTGGGCTAATAAAATAAATACAGTTATGGAAACCGTTGCCCAGAACAAGTATGGAACTGGAGAAATATAAAAATAATTTTATATCCTCGAAGCGTTAATTCTCCGAATTCGTTAGCGGCAAGTAAAACGTGATCATTTTTTAACGAATGGATCGCGTTCCAAAACTGAGCAAAATATATTCGCATTGTAAAGTGTCGTTTCGTTCTAGATAAATCGGAATAGGATGACTACGGATGATGAGAATAAAATAAAATAAAATAAAATAAAGCATTAGGTATAAAGAAGAATAAAACTGAACCGAAAATGGGCGGCCGTTGTCAAAGCTGATTGGTGTGAACATTATTATGAATCGCTATGAACCAACAGACACAATATTGGGCCTGAGGCTGTAGCACCAAGAATCACACATGGATACTGGGACATTGCCTTCACAGCGAAAGCGTTGATTCTTTCCCTTTTGTATCCAAAACGATGGAACCAACAAAGGAGTGAACGGCGAAAGAAGAAAATGAAGACGTTCTCAAAGTTAAGGTGAAGTATAATTAGCGGCTTTGAGAAAACTGATTATTTATTAACCGACTTCAAACAAGGAGGAGGTTACTATGGTCGTCTAGCGGAATTTTTTTTTTTTTTTTTTTCGGTATGTGTTGTCTACCGGCGTTCAGCTCCTGTACGTCCGATCGGGTTACTTTTTTTTGTTTGAAAGGGTTATCATTTGAACTGTTCATAAAAAAAAAATAAATAAAATAAAAAAATAAAAATAAAAACCGAAAGTCAACTATAGTAACCTCCTCCTTTTTTGAAGTCGGTTAATAAAGTCTCTAAAACGGTAAATGCGGTGGCAAATAAAATTATGAGCTTGTTTCACACTCCCTGCAATACTTCCAAGTCGATAATTAAATGAACAACCAGCAATCCCTTTTCAGCCATCAAATTAATTTGGAGCCTATTCAAAAACCCATTCCAAACCGAGTAATCATACTTAATATCAAATGAGACTACATAAATTGTGTTTAAAATTGTGACTTTTGACAAAGGACAAGTGAAATTGCCCTTCTCATCGAACGAATATAATTGAAAAGAAAACGCCGTTTGTTTTTTAAGTTTAAAGTTTCCACACAGTGACGAGAATCTGAACCGATATGATGATTATTATTATTGATTTCAAATCGGTATGAGTTCATTAATCATGCTTACAAACCATTCCCATCGCCCAAGGGAAAAATTGAAATTTTGATGGAAATTAGATGTTTTACGTTTTAAGACATGATAATTCTATACGTTAGAAAAAGGTGTATTTCCGCGTGGTTCTTTCAAAGAAATTTTCGTTGGTTTTAAGAGAGGAAAAATAATTATTGCCCAACGTTAAAAAAAAATTCACCTCCGTTCTGAATAATTAGGAAACAAGTTAGTAACGAGACACTGATTAGGCACTATCATATATTATATCTCATTCGTAAGGAAGTTCGGATCGATTTGGAGAGCGTCATAACATTTCGAGTGGTAACCCAACATACGCTCAAAACCACCATGAAGATGTCCCTAGCGCAATAAACCATGCAATGACAGCGACAAAAAAAATTCGCTATGAACATAACGCCGCGAAAAGTAGAAAACCCGATTAGACAATAAATCGGTCAATCATGCATACTCAAAGGAGGCAACAACGAATGTGCCCTGATACTCGAGAGGTCATAATTTTTTCCCTGCTATTTTATTGTCTGCTGTGCGATGTTGTTGTGGCTTGAGAATAATTATAATGAAACGTTGAGTAAAGGAAGTTTGCTGCATTTTGAGTTCCTCGGATGGTCTTTGTAGCGTGCGGCGCGAAGCAAAAGAGACTCGACGTATATATATACGAAAATAAGGTCGAGTCGCCCCAAGCTGCATATACATGAGTGGCAATGTATGCACATCGCTAAGCAACCTCTCATAATACACGAGAAAACTTTTAGTGGCCTCCGGAATTCATAAGAGAGGGGGTGCTAACTCCAATTAATAAAAATTTCCAACAAACATGGAGGTCGAGTTATATTCGCTACGAATTTCACCCCTGAACCCCTTTATTTAGTTATAATTTAATTGCCAATTTAGAGGTGCAGATTTGCCATCAGCACCGGACAAAAGCTTGCCCGCGATATCTAACAAGGACGAAGAGATTTATTCAATGTATTGACCGTGGTAATTATACGCTGTGAAACCTACTAAGCTCGTTACGAATAAATGAAATTCAGGTATTACTATCTACGTACTACATCCAAAAATCATGATATTACATTATACATTTTTCGTTCTAATGAAATTTCTATAATTATTTTAATTCATATTATTTTAATTCTTTCTCGATATTGATAGATAATGAATCAGTCAAAAAACTTACCGTATGTAGCAAGTTTGAAAAAGGTTTCAATTTTTTTTCAAGAACGAAATGCACAGGCGATCCTTAGAATGATTATAGATTTTATTCTATTTAAAAGTTGAACAAAACAAAATAAATACAACTTTTTACTAAGGAATGTTCCCCAAAACAGAGGACCACGTCCGTGTCAGTGATCGGGTCTTTCCTAGGCCAAAAAGTGATTTGATGCTAGCGATAGAATTTTGTGCAACTTGAGTCGGAAATACCGCTGAAATCTATCACCTTGATGTTTTAAGAGCAATCAAACTGCACTTTTTATGGGGATAAGTCGGTTTGGTAACCAACGTTCACAAAATGGTATTGAAAAATTATAGGTGCTATAATAATTGTAGGTAGCATATTTGAGCAGATGAAAATCATCTACTCTAACCCGAATGCTTGACTTTTGCCAATAGTTATTGGGAAAAAAATTGCTTTTGGTCGGTGATCGGACAACGGACGATAAAATAAAGAAATATTGATAGACAGGAACTGGTAGGGGGAAAGTCAAAGGTGTACTGTTGATAATAGGCATCCGTGTATACATTTACAGACTGATACGCAGCCTTTTCGAAAAAAAGAGTCTGGCACTCAGAAAGTGCATTGGAGTATGGTAACTATAAAACTGTTTTCCCAATTCGCCGCCACTGTTCCGATTTTGACTTTTAGGACGAACACAATAATTATGTTCCTCGAAACGTGGAAGTAAAAAATTAATTCCGATCCGTATCCCGAAGTAGTAACCAACCATCTCGAGGAGGAATCTGTCGTGACAGGTATAATAATAATAATTATTATTACAATCTTTTTTACAGTAGACCAGAACTCAGTTTATTTCCCTGGTGCTACCGTCCGAACCTTTTGTACTTTCCATTGACAATTTCTAATCGATTAAAACTCAGAATAATTATTATGCGAATTAAAAGGAAATGAGGGAATGAATAACGCTGTATATCCGAAGAAACCGACAAGTCGTGATAATTATTTTTCCATCCGAACGTTCCAAGTGCTACGGTGTATTTTATACACCTACAATTTGTTTTTCGAAGGAACCTCCTTTATGCTCTCACCCGACGTAGATTATTGCATTTTGGATTTAATAATTTATTCGACCTTTTTAATCGAAAAAATTTACCAAGCTATTTATTTATTTGTATATTTACGGGCCAGCCCAATTTACATTTTTTACATAATAAGTCATTCTAACCAGGGGAATAAAAAAAAAAGTATTACAATTTTGATCTGATTTCAAGAGAAGAACTTCTCTTTCTTCAATCTAGCTTTCTTCTAGATTGAAGTTATTCTTCGGAATAATTTATCATGTATGAGCGCTCGGCAACGATTCTGATAGTCTGTCTAGTAGCTGTCGTGTTGCGGTCTGAATCTTCGGTTCGCTGCAATTTGATTTGAACAAGTTTGAGTTGGATGAAGGTGGTGAAAAGGTGAGTTGGATCCTAAGCCGCTGATGGGGACCACGAGGGACGGGGTTAAGGCGTCGCTTGTGGAAAAGAAAATGAATATTCATGGCCCAGTAATAAACACACACACCGAGTCACAGTATAAATGTTGACTACCAACACGTAGAAGTCTCGGGCTTTGGATGGAGTTTCTCACTCTCCCTCTCAGCTCTCACACTTGAGGACTTACCGTTCGGTTACCGAGATTGCGGACTCTGCAGTAGAGGAAGGCGTTCCTGCCGACAAGGGCTGTCACGTTCCGGGAGACACTTTTGTCGAAGTATGGACCGCGGATGGACGAGACGTCCAAGTCACCTCCGTTAGCTGAACGTTCTAGTCGGGACAGTTCGCCGTAGCCACAGGCTGAAAAGAAAGAAATTTCATTATATATATATACCTATATAATATTTTTTTTTTGTTTTTTTTTGATCGGGATTCGGCGTTGACTGGCCGAATCCCGATCAAACCAAACCAAAAACTACATCTAAGTAAGGCCGACTATCTAATTAAAAAAAAAAAAAAAAAAAAAAAAAAAAAGAAAAAAAAAAAAAAAAAAAAAAAAAAAAAAAAAAAAAAAAAGACGGTGCATACCAGAACATATAACCGATACTGTTTTTACGTATCGATGATTGGTTGTGAATGGTGGATGAAATTGTGCAAATGCTATACAATTGAATGAAGGGCTATTGAATTCGAACTATTGAACGCACTTATTGAATTATTGAACTAAAATAATAGACAATTGAAATTGAACGGAGCTTCCTCCGGTTTAACTCTAATTCTGGTAGAACGCCATTTCACTTCGAAGTGTGAGGATTTTCAGCGAAATACCACGAAAAACGTTTGGAAAAAAATCATTCATTTCAGAAACTGTGAAAACTATGCTATTTGGTTCTCAGACTAAATAGATTTCAAACTAAGAGAAATCAATTTGAATTCCACTGTTGTCAACCGTTCTGATTAAGACCATTCAGTTCTGTATATTATACATCAATTCTTTTTGCGAATGTATTGAAAATAATAAAGCGGATAGCCTATGGCAAGGAGAAAGTAGTTGTTTTCAATTATTGTTTAGTCATAAAAAGGGTATAAGATGTTTGGAACACGCTTTAGCTCATGCAGAACCTGCGTAACCTGACACTGAATACTCGAAAGAGAACGCGATGATTGTTGTCTGTGAGATATGGGGTTAAAATTTTCCCGGCAAAATATTACGATCTTGAAACATAACTGTTGTCTATATACAATGGGTTGGAAAGTAAATGACTCTCATTTAGTTCTCTAGGTTTTATAACGTTTTAAAAATACCGACAAGACGTCGACAACTCTATTTTTTTGTAATAGTGGAGTGATGAACTCGATAATTTTGTAATAGTGGAGTGATGAACTCGATAATTACAATGATGCGCTCTCCGGCGGCGAACTTTCTCTGAAATAACTGCGTTTCTGATATTTTCACCGAAACAATATTTTGGGGTCAACGACAGATCAATATTATTTAACCTGATTAGTACCCGATTTCGAACGGACAGTTAGCATTATATAGGAGAATGTAGTTTTCCAATGTTCCACCATGGACCACCATGAGATTTTCAAAAACATCAAAATTTAAGGTTCGCCAGAAGAAAATGATCGCCCCTAGTAAAAATTAGTATTATATAATAGTAATCTTAGAAATGACGAAAACAATAGAATAATAGAAAAGACCAAAATAATAGAAATGAAAAGAAAATAAAAGAAATGACCATCATAACTTTGGGCAACGTGCGCAATTTTGTGCGGCGTTTTCCTATGAAGATTCTGAAACTCTGACGACCACTTTTCGGTCTCGCGGAGTAATATTTACGGGAAACGATGAATGATGAAACCGTTGACAGGGAATTGAGTTAATTTGAACTCTTAATTCCAGTATAGTAAACGGTCCTGAAGAACTAATGAAATCCAGAATAAAAATCTGATTCATTGTCGATGTAGCTTTAAACGATATTTTGAAGCGCTCGATTATCATTTCTGCTTTCACCGCATAAAGAATTGCTTAAATGAGAAGGAATTCGAGGACATTTATATTTTTATAATAGAAACAAAAACACCGTCCGATTCTTAAATGCTGACATTGTTAGGTTGTTCAATTCTCAAGGGGCTCGTATTATTGATGAGTTAGTAAATAGCTAACGAATGAAGAATGGGAGCTTTTTTACCGAAGCTATTAAGTTACAAGCAACGAGTAATCGCTTTTCCTTCCTTTCTCAATGGAGTAATTCAAGTTTCCGCTGAAACTGTTTCCAAGGTTTTTTCGTTTTCACAAACTTCGTCTACGATATAAATAACGGTTTCATCATTTTCTGCTCGAAATATTTATTATTTCAATCGAATGTCGGCTGAATAATTCAAATGATTCAACGTTAACCTGGCGCGCATCATTTTTTTTATTATAAAAATGTCATTTTTATTTTTATTATAAAAATGTCATTTTTATTTTTATTATAAAAATGTCATTTTTATTTTTATTATAAAAATGTCATTTTTATTTTTATTATAACAATGTCATTTTTAATGTAACAAAATTATAGAATACCTATCATCTACTTTCTGTCAAATTAAAAGCCTAAATAATGTTTGATATTTTGCAGCTTACACGAGAGTTTACACGAGTTCTTACCGTTGGTATAGTAAGAACAGCGACCCACGTACCCGAAAATGATAATACTGTGCGTCATCAAAACACTGGTTCGATCCGAAAAACGAATCTTATGATTGTTAACCAAAAGAATCGCAGCGAAAAATTTCAACAATAGCTTCACACAAAACTGCTATTTTAAGAAAATGAATTGACATTTTCGTGGGAATAATTTGAATCACATATGTGTTCGAAATAGAAAAAAATCATTTCCTCACTCAAATTACTCTTGTTAGATCGAAACTTATTTTATTTAAATATTCCTTACCTGTGGACGAGAACAGGAACAGAGGAATGATATAGATAAACTTGGACATCACTAGCGACAGCGATTTGCCAATTTTACGTCGAACCGATTTGCCCATTTGTTGTTGATTTTGCAAATCATGTCGCGGCGAAAAACGGCATGAGCACTGCGGCACAGAAAATTAACGAGAACGGTGGTACGTAGACGATGGCAGCGTAGCACGAGTCACGGCGGTGCATCAACGATAACGGACTGAGCACAAGTCGCGTACCGGCTGTGTGGAGGCGGCTGATAGCCCGAACGGTCCGCACGGCGGTGTTCACGCGCGAGGGGTGTGGCTCCGTACGGTTGCCTAGTTCGGCTGACTAGTCGGCTGGCTGGTTCGCCCTGTCCTGAAGGGTCGTAAGGAAAAGAGGCGAATGCCACCCCGCCTCGCCTGTAGCCCTTCACGCCGAACAAGAACGAACTTGGTCGATTTCGGCCGACCCTCTTTCCTTTCAACACACCTCAGGTCGCCCCAACTCCCTGCTGAGCTCAGCCGGCGTTATAACAATAATAAACTTTCAACTACCCGTTAATACGCGCACAATTGTGTGTCAATTTTCGTTACTTTTGGTTTATTATATAATAAACCATTGTAATCGCCCAAGAAAAAAAAAATTATAACCCCCCCCCTCAAAATTTGATGTTTTACGTTTCAAGGCATGTAGAAACCGAATATCCAATAAAAAAACGCTGCAAATGATTGTACAGTGGTTTATTATTCCTTCGCTTCAAATATAATTTCAGAAGACTATCCATTTCAGATAGTCATTATTCAGAACATGTGTGAACATTTCAACCGAAAAACAGATTGGTAACTATCGGGAAAAACTCCGTAGCAACTATTGTAATTTTAATCAATTTTATTTTTCTTAATTTCTTAATTAAAAGCTAATTTTTTTGCCTTACCCTACAGCTGGAGAGAGTGTTTGACGACCATTCCAATGAGTATAGAACGATTTTTATAGCTCCAAGAACTCTCGAGTTATACCCTCATGTCAAATTTCTGAAAATCTCCCAAATTCGACACAAAAGCTGCGATAACTCGAGAACCAATAGAGCTATCGACCCCACGATGGTCTCATTCGATTCAGCGTCCAAAAATCTATATAATTGGATACCACGTACACATTTTTCTGAAAAACCTTGGAAAATATGAATTTTCTCCCCCTCAAAACCCCCCAAAAATACCCTTAGAATTGAGCTAGCAAGTTGGTTCAAAAATTGGGCCGTCGTAGGACCGAGATTGATTTTTGGTGAAAATTTCAAGAATTTAGCTATTATGGTTTGGCCGGAAAAGTGTTGACGGCGTACGGCGTACGGCGTACGGCGGACAGACAGAATTTTTTTTATTGGATATTCGGATTCTACATGCCTTGAAACGTAAAACATCAAATTTTGAGGGGGGGTTATAAAATTTTTTTTCTTGGGCGATTACAATGGTTTATTATTGAATAATAAACCAAAATTCTGTCTATCCGCCGTACGCCGTCAACACTTTTCCGGCCAAACTCAAACTCAGAATTTAAACTCCTCCGAGGTTGAAATGTATTGACATTTTTTGCAGTCTGTAAAAATCAAAATACGTACTAGTGAAATAGCGTAAAATGCTCATAACTTAGAAGTACTGTGTGTGAGCCATAAGATAAAAAAATTAAGAACCATCTGCTTGTCGTAAAAAACACTATGAGACCTCAGACGTTTTAAAATATTGACCATTATAGACGGTAAAAATCAAAATTGAACGGTTATATCTCGGAAGCACTGTGTGTAATTATCTATATCAGGAAACGGTTAATTTTGCACGTTCTTTGGGAAAACATTTACTGAAATTTGCATCGAGTTACATTCATTTTTCAAGGAGATGTCACTTTTCTACCTCAGAGACACAGAAGTACTTCACTTGACTAATTATACGTCCCTAACGAAATCCAATCACCTGTTAAACGTCGATTTACATGACAGTTTTTTTATAGTTAGTTAAGTTATAATAATCCGTTGTACCAAAATATCTCAAGTGAGCAGCTTCAAATTGCAAAAGGTTTTGCGGTTCGCTGAACACCGCCGAGAAAAATTGAGAACATTAAAAAATGAGAGGATCTCCAGACTCCCCTCAGTATCCTTTCAAAAAGACAAAGCTAGCATAAAATTTTACTTCTACATGCTTAATGGATTTCTACTGAAAATGCGGTAGATAGAAAAAAAAATACCTCCAAGGAAAAAATGTATCTGAGGGGTTCTTGAGCTCGAACCTTAAGCCGGAAGAGAATGAAAGTCGATAAATTAGTCTGTTAATTAGTCAGGACGTTATCTTGCATGTTTCCCTTTGTCGCAGAATTGAACGCAGCTCACTGGATTACGTCCACGTGAGCTGCCTCATCGGTACACAGGTGATTATTCAAGTGATTGAATCCTCTTGTTGTGATCAAGAGAAGGATTACGTTCAGAGACCTTCCCTTCATTGCAATGAGGTGCACTCTTTTCTACTAGTACGAACAATGCGTCAAGGTTTTACATTTACATTATACGCGTTCAAATAATTTTGTTTTAAATAGGAATTGACAATTTTGATCATGATTTTTCCTCTATCTTTCATAACTAATTAAAATGCAACTATTCTGGAGAATGGCTGAACTTGAACTGCTATTATACAACAATAATCCGAACGCATAAAAGCGTTCGGTAACTATTGCATAATGGGGAAGATGCCTATTTTTTATTTTCGTTCCTAATGGCCTGAATTCTGCTACTTGGTGTCAGCCGAAGAGAGAATGACCAATTTTTCATGAAAATTGTGAGTTTCCGCGGAGAAAATCGCTAAGGAAAATCAGTGGTTTGAATAAACCCGGAGATGTAACTCCAACCGATTGAAGTGACTCCCTAGAGCGCTCTGCAGTCGGCTGAAAGACAGACAGTAACAACAAGACGTTCTTTAAGACTGGAGTCATGCTAAATCGAGTAAGTGACGCTAACTTCACTGCTACTTGTTAGGTTTTTTAGTCGTCGAGTTAGTACCGCCCGAAATGCCTCGTAAAACAAATAAATTGCTGATGGGGATTGGTAATCTCACAGCAACCTCAAATTATTGCTCCCAATGTTAGTTTATTCTCTGAAGATACAAGCGCTAGTATCGATATTCACGTTCAACGGACCAGTTATGACGTAATAACTATTCATTTTTCGTTCAAAATCATCGGTTTTCATTAGCGATTTTCTCCTCTGAAACTCACAATTTTCATGAAAAATTGGTCATTCCGTCTTCAGCTGACACCAAATAGCAGAATTCAGGCCATTAGGAACGAAAATAAAAAATAGGTGTCTTCCCCATTATCACCAAGTTACACGAACCGCATTCTTCATTTCCAGGCTGCCTAAGACCGACGCTTGTTTCTATTTCTTCTGTAGAAAGATATCATAAAGCCTACGAGTAATTCCATCAAAAATGTAGCAACAGCAGTTGAGAGGCCGAATTTGAAAATATTCAACGTGATAGTCAAATCTTTAATTCCCAGCGCCATGGGTACGAAGTGGTCGTCCTCAAACGCGGTTTTGGTGCACTCCAACATGCAACGAGGAGATTGGTTGAGGCCAGCTGCTAAGATCCGAGCCACTGCAGTGTTTGTCGACCTGCAATTAAAAGGTACAAATTAATAATGGAGCAATGAAATGACGATGCGCTCCAATTGTATATTCAAAATTAATTTTGCTGCAAAAGTAATAATATTCTAAGTACGTATAATATTATGTTTCCGAAATGCTGTTACCCCATTTCCACTCAGTAAATTATACACCTGCCTATAATGATCACCCAAGTTGAAAATCATTGATTTCTTACTCCGTCAACTCGCCGGTGCAACGTGCGCCATCCTCCTACATATTAAAACTTTTTACGACAAACGTTAATGATAATATAGCACAACCGACTTGGTATAACCCCCGACTGGTTTAGCCTGACTTTGTATAATGAATTGTATACTTAACTCCATTGAACGTGATCGAACCCGTCAAGATACTCGGTTTCAATTTTCAGGAGGAGAGGAATTGAAGAACTGGCTGGAAGGATTCGGACGAAAAAAAAATAGGGCGTGCTTAAAATTTCAGGCTGCCGTCTGAAAAAATTTAAGAATCTTGAATTTCGCCCTTGAAAATTTTAAAAAATTCGAAATGTGAGAATAAACGTGTTTTGGGTTAAAAATCGCCCTTCGGAATTTCGTCTTTTGTAGCGGTTAAACTATTGGGTTTTACATACTAAGTAAACTGCAAAGTTGTAGCCAGATAAATTATCTACATTTTCATAATGACGATTGTAAGGTTTGCTTTCAACTCCGCGGAGCTATATAGCCTTCCAAAGTCGAAACTTTGATGCAGCGTTTAAAAAAAAAACTCAAACGGCTAGAGCAAAATTAAATATTTGACACTATATTCATCAATTAAATCGAAATTCTTGAATACATTTTTTGCCCTTTTTCGATTTACGGCTTGGATTCCTCTCGAGGAACAATTATGTATAATTTTGACGTTTTCCGAAACCACGTTTTTCCGCAGTTGATCGCGATTTTCTCGAAAAATTCTCACTAGGCGAGAAGATTTTATGAGCGTATTTTGTTCGTGGGTAAATTAGTAAAACGAAAAAGTAAAAGAATTTGTTCGTTGGTTGATTTTAGCCGGAGCTAGGGTGGCTCGAAGCGAACACCCAAAAAACCGTAGTATAAAATTGATAGAGAAACTGGGGCAAGGGAATCAAATTTTGATCATAGAGTCGTAAAATAGAGACAACTTCATTGCCTGGAAAATTCTTATTTTCATAATTAGGCCTTCATTCAAGTTTTATTGCACTTTCAATTTTTATACCTCTCTTTAGCGTGTTTTTTGCCTGTTATTCGCGAATAAGTTTTGAACCGACCTCTTTTACATAAGTATATTACTCAGAGGCGAGAAAGAGCTATCGAAATCCTACAGTTTGGTATATTTGATTATATTTTTATGTTATGTCCCCGATGAGCTATTCGCGCTCGAAGAAAACTCAAAACACTTTCTTTTTTTTTATTAAAAATTTCCAAAAGTTGAGAACCAGTCAAACTAACGTCCCCGTTATGGTTTCATTCGATTCAGGGTCAAGAAACCTATAGCAATTGATGTGAAACACTTCCATCTTTTAATAACATTGGAAAATACTTTTTTCTCCCTTCAACTAAAAATACCCTGATAATATAGGTACCGAAATAGTTTAATGCTTGAGCCATTGCTAGACCAAAAATGATTATTGTTGAAAATGTCAAATATTTACGTGGGTCTCATAGTTTCACCAGAAAAGTCTCAACAGCTCACGGTGGACGGACAGAATTTTTTAAATTGGATATTCGGACTCTATACCAGACTTTATTTCTATGATTAGAACAGCCAGTTGAACAAGGCTAATTATTTTAAGTACCTATGTGAAGTAGGTCAAATGGTTGTACCTATATCATATTTTATAATAATGAGAAGTGCAGACCTGTACAATGATGCTCCTCTCCTCATAACGTACGCCAAATGGTACACTCTGGTACATTCATTAACGATCTGAACTTGACTCCTTGTTTCCTTCATCCTCCGGTGGGTTTCACATTCTTTACCGAGATATGATAGGTTTCTGTAGGCGCCTACGATCTCAATCAAATCCTCTCCCGTATCAGCAGATTTAAAAAGACGTAATCTGCCTTGCAAGTAGTCGGGCAGCGAGTCCTCGATCAAGTTCGTTGAGTAGGTGAATATATTGTAGTCAGAGTCCTTCACTTGGGCCAAGGTTTTGATTCGTTTTTCGTACGATCGCGTTTTTAGCAGAGAGAGCATGGAGCCGGTAAATGCTGGGGTGAGTACACCAAAAGACATGAGTACTGACAAAGTAAACATTCTCTGCCAAGGTTTCTTTGGCATAACAACGACGGAAACACACATGCCAATAATATAAATTATGGAGCCGCTTACGTCGGGTCTGGAGCCTTCCCAATTGTTGAGTAAATGCCAGGTAAAAACGTAACTCAGTATCGATATACCAATTCCCAGCCAGACCTTGAAACTGAAGGCTCTCAACACCATTTTCCAACTCGGAACGAGATTCGGCATCGGAACAACTATGCAAAGGGCTTCTTGCTCAATTGGCATTGTAAATGTGAAATCATCCGATCCGTACTCCTTGATAAATAGTCTGTTCGACGCAAAGTCAGCTTTCCCTGAATAGATGTCCCCAAGTATCCCGTCAAACGATCCGTTAGGGAGTTTGCTTCCATATCTGCAACGTGGTTGAAGCACGTAGGTAATCAATTAGGCTACTATACGACAAATAAAGGCCTAGTTCTAAATCCATTTTTTCAACATTATTTGATGTTCAGGGCTATAGCAATACTTCCGTTCGGTACTGCCAAAATAAGTTTGTTCACAATAAGTAAGGTAATAATATTCATTGAGCTCTTTGATTTTGAACAAGGCAAAAAAATAATGGTTATACCAGTCATTTGATATTATTTACTTGATCGTTTGGTTCGCATAGTGGATTCGCAACGTGAGGTTTAGAGCGAAGGTGATCAGCTTCAGCATTTCTCCGTCGATTCCAGAGAAATTTCCATCTTTTTCCTGTACTGCACTGAAACTGAAATGGGAAAACGTCAATCGGATTATGCGAGGATTTGTTAACGTTCTTTGTTCGAACGGAAGAAAGCTTCTAATGCAAACTAACCAATACAAACTGATATAGATCATTGATCGATCAGTTCGTTGATATGTCGCTTTTTCTTCTTCTGTTTGTTACATTCCTCCAAGTTTGATCGGATTGAAGGGTATTGTAACTAAGCAAATGTTTCTCAATCGTATTCATCTCATTGCCTTTTCATCATTAACATTGTATTCATTGGATTGATTTGTTATTCATTGTTTGTAGTTCATTTGTATTCATTTATTCACCTTCGACTGCCATGGGGCCCTATAATGGAGAGTTTGAGTGACTTTCGCGTTTTTTGAAAACTTAAACGTGGGAGATTTGGTTACTTTGTTAAATAATATGTCTCTAATGGTCACAACAATCCGCAATCCACAAGGCGGTAACCATAAGAAACGTATGATTTAATGAAGTAACCAATACTCCTACGTTTAAGTTTTCAAAAAATGCAAAATGCACTAAAACTCTCCTATAAGTTGGTCATAAGTACTTAAAAGAGCCATGACGAAACTTAAACATAAATTAAATACTGCCCGGCAGAATGGGAAACAGTCACATCTCCATTTTCCCCCTAAACCCATTGAAATTCTGAAAATGCTTTGTTTAAAGTGTAACGGTTCTAGAATGCTTGTCCTTCATGGTTCGCGAATGAATGGTTCGAAACAGTTGTTTTGTATGATATATTATTGCTATATATGATTAGTGCGTTTATTAAACACTTTTCGGCTTATAAAAAATAAAAACGTTTAGAAAGTTAAAAACTGCGCCAATGATAGAAGCGTGATTTTTATAGCCAATCTATATCCGAATTCTAAAGTTGCATAAACTTTTTGAATCAGCGATAAATTTGAGATTCTTCATTCGGAAGGGTTTATTCAACAATTGTTGTTGCATTCTATGATGTTATACTAAAATCCTCAATTTTACTTTCTGAGCATTTGATCATTTTGAGAAGATGAATTTTTGTAACCAATGGTTCTAGAGACATTTTTTCACACTCTAATTACTGTAAATTATAAAAGAGAAATTATTCATTAGTGACTACCGTTTATGAGATAACGGAAGTCAGAAAACAGATGGGCAGAAGTATTTGGAAATCAAGTAATGGTGGGAGGAACGTGTGATCGGCATCGAAGTCCCGTCAGAGATCAAAGTCCACCAAGAGAAAGGCGTTGCCAGATCGACTGGGTCGAGGCGACTTGGCAACGTTGTAACTTCCCCCGCTCAAGGGGGAGAGTTTATAGTGGGAGAGGGAGCGTCCCTCCCTGGCTGGTCCACCAGAATAAAGTCTCTGCCGCTCGTCGGATCGCGCCACTAAATGGGACGAAATTTTGAAATGGAATTTTGGTGATTTTTTAGTAGGGGTCTATGGAGAAATCATTTGGTAGTCAAGCTCGTCCACCTGTGTTCTAATAACTTTTCTCAAAATCTCCTCTTTACTGCGGGCCAGAAAAAAAAATCAATTAATTTATGGATAAGCCTGACATATTTTTTCATCGGCTATATTTTTCTTCGACTTGAATCATTCATGAGTTTTTGCCAAGGTAATTTCCGTCCGACCGAACTGACGCCTTAATTGATTATTTTTTTCTTTCGTTTCACGTAGACGAATTGAAGGCTTTTTCCTTTCGAACATTCTATTGAGTGCACTATTAAGATCCTGCCGGATGGAAGTGGGTGATGGATCTCCCTATCCTTTGAATTTTGGAACAGAGCGAAGGAAGAGACGGAATGTTCGGAATGAAGAACGTCCCCCTCCACTTCTTTCTACTTTTGCATTGTCAATCAAATTCCTGTTCGCGCTTATCCTTTCATAGAATCGTCCCTTTTCTACAGAATGTCGGTCGTTGGTAACAAGTCCTTTCCGAATCTTTATCGATCGGCCAACTTCAAGCGCTTTCGCAGTTTTGAGTTATGCTCTAGGTTATTTCTTTATGTAACTTGCTGTTGGATCAAGAATTACAGGAAAGGGCTGGTTTTAGCTGGGCAGTGTGCGTTGGCCCATCTAGCTTAACAATAATGTAATTCGATGAAGACGAGGGTTTCTTGTTCCACCCGTCAGATTGGAACTATAATTTGATGTTAATCGATATCTTTCCAACACAGTTATTGCCTCACGGGCCAATCAGTAAAAGTACAGCACATCGCATCGGTTCGAATGATTGAATTTTGAGTTACCCCTCACTTCTCCAATTATGCATAATTCCTTTCATTTAATGATTGAACTTGAGAATGAGTAGGTACTTGAAGTGTATCACAATTTGCAACGCTTCCCTCCATTTCCTGGTCCAAACATAAATGTACGTACAGCGTGTTCTTACTAATTATTTCCTCTCAAGCTGAGTTTATTCTTAATTTCGATTATCTGATGGACAGGGACGTGTGATGACATGTGAAGACTTTTAATGAATTCAAGTGACCTTTTGGTCATTCCATAAACAAATCGGAATGATTCATTGTCGCTAGTCGGAAGTGTTGTCGTATCAAGGATTCATACATGGTTAGACGATTTGAAGGTGCGTAAAAGACGAGGAATAGGAAGGCTATTGACGGAAAAGTGACTTCTCTTAGCAATATGGCCAACGCGACAAGCCAGCGACTGGAATTTCAATAAACGTTCCACGAATTCCTCGTTAGCCTCACTACTTAATCACCGAAGGAGAGGAGAAGGCTTTTCGTTTTCCTTATTGAGGTTTTTAATCATTCTCCGAGGCGTTTCTTAAGCTGCAGTCGAGTTGGGCGGCTCAGAATAACTAAACAAACTTCCTAACAACTATTGAAGGGTTCTCATAGAAACGGTTGTATAAGTGTTATTACCTTATGTTATATAAGATGCTGTTATAAGTACTGAGTGGTAAAATGGACCGAAATAATTACGTATTAGCTCACTGCAGGTCAGTTGACACGATCATGAGGATAATATTTTTCGAGCAGGTACAACTTTAACTCAATTTTTTATGAATTCATTTATTTTCATAGTAGTAAGTATTTATTATTATTATTTGTTTTGCTTTTCTTGTTCAATAGCTAATCCACTAATATATGCACTTTTACCATAAATGTTATTCCCTGCACAAAAAACGAACTTTTTTTAGATTAACATAAAAACGGGATTGTTATATCCGTACTTAAATTAAGTATTTAAGGATAGGGCTCAAATGAAAACGCCGAGTTGGTCGAATCGACTAAGACTGAATTTATTCATTACCTATTTTTACTGTTGACATAGGTTATCATATTGTGTAACGGGAACTGTAAATAAAATGTCCTGGCGGGATCAATGTCGGCCACTCTATAACAGGGATTATTTTAACTCTCCGATCATATAGGTAATTAACTTGAGTTACGCTGATCTTACGGTTCATTGAGTATCATCATCCCATAACCTAGACTATCTTTCCCCATTTGTAAGATATATACGGCAAGCGTGTTTTCCCTATAAGCGCGCCTAAATTTTCAAATTTTAGCTTACTCGAATCGCAGATACTTACCGTTTTGGGAAAATGCTCGCTATCATTTGCGCTCCGTTGCAATTGGTTTTGCTTCGCTTTAAGACTGTCGCCAATTCAGAAATATTGCGAGGACTCCAATGAGACGTTTGTCGACGATTTGGCGGGTAAACGAGAGGAAGTGATAAACGAACTACGGTCGTCCGATCGCTAGATGATACCTGGGTAGTTCCATAACAGCTGTGGTTCGAGATTTGGTTTTCTAGGTTGAGTTCGAACGGAGCAAGGATTACTCTACAGAAGCAATCTGGTTTTCTATTATAGATTTCCCATTCCTCTTCTTCCATTAATAGGACACAGCTCGGGTTTCTAAGCTGATCGTCGAGGAGGTCCTGGTAATCATTCAAGCGTGTAACTACGACACTTTGTCGAGTAATTATGTTTTTCATTGTCTCCTGATCTTCAGTCGAGCCGCGTATCAACAAGATAGGCGACTCTGGGTTGAGATGGCTCACTATGAGGTTGAAAGCTAGCATCGCAAAAGTTACGTTGAAAAACATCACCGAGCACAATAGCTTGCCGGAGTTGTAGCTGGATGACTAGTGAGGATGGCTAGATGACTAGCTCAACCCTTTCTCCACCTTCTTCTTCGTCCGTATGGCCGTCACGAAAAAATAACGAACGAGAGTTAGCTGATAAGCCGTCACATCGTTAGGCTGCCTACGCATCGTTGCTCTCCAAAGGGCCAACAAACAAAATGAGACAGGCTGAAATACGATGTTGAGAAAAGGCGGTCATTTTCTCTTGAACGCTCCAAACGCCACCGCATCATCACCCCTCGCCATCAAACAGTGCTGTAATGGGTAGACTCAGTTTCATAACATAATTATTCTACTATCGCGCAGAATGCTAGGTTTCGGTGGGACGAGGCGCTCCTATTTATTATTTTCTTTTTTCTGACCAATTTCTTGAGCTAGGCACCGAATATTAAACTGAACAATCAACAAGTTTAACGTAAATTTTTAAACCACATTTACTCTTACGTAACTCAGTGGAAATAATGGATTAGAAACGACGTTGTTACCCGGCAATGATATGGTTCCGATATACACTAAAATTATACGCATCGCAGTCATTCGCCGTCGACCGGTTCTAATAATTTAAACTATGAATCAGATTTTGAAATCTGAAACACAAAAAAAAAAAAACACGAAAGTTATACTCTTTATCAATATGATAGGTAGAACTAAATTAGTAATTATAAACATCGGTTGCTATTTTTTCATAGTATTCATTTTTAAAACTAGAACGCCTCCGCCTTTTCTTCATTTAGATCAGTTTCACTGCGGTTGGAATTAATCAGCGCATACCAATTCGCTTGTCACTGACAGAACCAGTTCTACGCGACGGACTGTTTAACCCGCAATTTTCCTGTGCGTGTCAAGCTCAACAGTCGCAGATGTTGGTAGGCGTTGCGCAGGGGATAACTATTTACCCGGCGCGAAAAAATTGTGAACAATGTAGGATTCGACCAGAAGACATTCATTAGTATAGTCATAGGTAATTACTTATTTTACTTTAATAATTATGGGTACATTCTTAAACTGGTAGTTTTAAAACTAGGAGACGTGTGCATAATTTTCACTACCATAATAATCACAGAGGATTCAAAATTCAGTTTTACAACAATAGCTGATCCTTAGCACTACCAGTAAGTTAGGCCATAAAATCGAGCTGAACGATAAAAAATAATTTTACAATTACTACAGTCCGTATCATTGTGTAAATATGATTTACTCGACAATAACAAAAAATATATTCACTATTAATGGGGAATTTGCATAGATTTATTTTTAATTATTTAACCGACTTCAAACAAGGAGGAGGTTACTATGGTCGTCTAGCGGGATTTTTTTTTTTTTTTTTTTTTTTTTTTTTTTTTTTTTTTTTTTTTTCGGTATGTGTTGTCCACCGGCGTTCAGCACCTGTACGTCCGATCGGGTTAATTTTTTTTTTGTTTGAAAGGGTTTCTATCCAGGTAGGTCCCATAATTTTTTCAATTGAGTCCACTCAGTAGTTGCGTCTCCAGACGCGGAGAAACGCCGGAAAACGTGATTTTCGCGAAAAAAGGAAGTTTTGACTTTGCAAGCTTATAACATCTAGAATACTTGCTCGATTGTTTTGTTTCTGGTGTCATTTTGTTCATAATTTATCTGCCTACGAGGGCCTAGCTTCAAATTTTCGTTCAGCATTCTAATATAGCGTGTAGAGAAGAAAGTGTAAAAAAAAACGTGATGCCGATTTTCACTTTTTTGAGGTTTTTCGAGCACCGTTCCCAACCACGTCGAGAAAAAAAATATGAACACTATTGCACTTGAAAGCACTTAGCTAGAGCTTTCTAACGATGGTAAAAAATCAAGTTTAGGTGGCATAACAAGGGAGCAATCGATGTTTTGATGGACCTGTGTTTGAGACCTCATAACTTCCAAACCAAAACTGTTTTTCCATCGTTTTTAAACTTAAATTGTTCAAATTTGAGTCTAGTTTACGTGATTCAAATTTGGTGTTGATTCGACTAAAAGTAGATACTTTTTAGGCCGTATTTCTAAAAAAATTGTTTCAAAATCACGTTTTTTGGACTATTTATGCTTGTAGAAAAAAAACTACGTTAGTCATAGCATTTTCGTTAGAAGATTTGAATTCAGCGTTAAATTTTCAATAAATAACATGGTTTTGAAGGCCAAATAACTTCATTTTGATGCACAAACGATTGGCGAATTTCTGAAATTTGGTTCGGATTCTCTCATTCAGTGTGAATGCGGATACGCTTCAGGAAATCATCACTCTATTATCGTTAGAGAAATAAAGAACGAGTGAATTGGTGCAATTCAGTAACCAGCAATGGTGTAGACAATTATTTGAGTTTTGTAAGGTGTATCAATGGGATCAAAGTATCCGGTATGTTGACCAAGAGACCCAAATCAGTGGATGGATTATTCCAAACGTTCAAACTCACTCTCAATCAACATAATAACATTGAAAATAGTTAGGTAATCATTATACTTTAGAACTTCAACGTTCAACGGACTTATGAATTGAGTTTGGACGGTTAGTAGTAAGTGACAAGAACTCAATAATGAAAGGTTGGGAAAATTCTGTAAAGAGAGCTGTCCATAATTGTAAGTCACTAAAAAGAGAAAAATAAAAAAAAAACTTTTTAAAAAAAAATAAAACCGACTTCAAAAAGTTAGTCTATAAAATACACTCTGAAAAGGAAAAAATAACAATAATGTCCCAACTTCGCAGCAACTCATTCGCCAACTACACATTTTAAGGACTACTTTACTACTCGTATTGACCTGACCACTTCCTGATTGATTGGATCACCTTCCCTAATAATATAAAAATTACTATTTCTCATTTCCCAAATGATTAAAAGATTTTCCTTTCACCTCTGAATTGCCTCCAGATTGATCATCTTTTGGAGTCGGCGCCTCTCTGGCAAAATGACTACCCGATGGTTACAAATAAATATGAATTTACGATAAATTAGTAGGTGCCAGGTAATAAGTCTGGGTCTGGACGTAAAGATTCTTAGAGAAATCTGAAATGGTTTTTAGGAAAAGGCGTGGATAGTCACCTTCAAATCGATATTGTTAATAATTAGTTCTCATAAATGCTGATTTGCTCTGTTCAAGAATCGTGAAAGCTCATGATATTTATATTCTTACTACTGGTACCTAATTCGGAATCTATAGGCTTCTCCAATACAATATAAGAGAGGCGCCGACTCCAAAAGATGATCAATCTGGAGGCAATTCAGAGGTGAAAGGAAAATCTTTTAATCATTTGGGAAATGAGAAATAGTAATTTTTATATTATTAGGGAAGGTGATCCAATCAATCAGGAAGTGGTCAGGTCAATACGAGTAGTAAAGTAGTCCTTAAAATGTGTAGTTGGCGAATGAGTTGCTGCGAAGTTGGGACATTATTGTTATTTTTTCCTTTTCAGAGTGTATTTTATAGACTAACTTTTTGAAGTCGGTTTTATTTTTTTTAAAAAGTTTTTTTTTTTCTTTCAAAAGTACACAACACGCGGATAACCGCATGGTGGTGCTGTGGCCAGAAATTTTATCTGTAAAAAAACATGGTCTCCAGTGAAGTTTTCGAGCCTCAAAAATGGTTCTAACCTAAAGGAGCTACCACGTTGTCGACGTCACTTGTTCTCTAGCCCTGGGGATAGAGCAGTGATACGGTTTAGTGGGATGGAAGGTCTGTGTAGTGATACTTGGCTTGTGACGGCAATTCTCTTCTGTTTCTCTCTACTTTTCGATTGCGCTCTTCTTCTCTCAACGATTCCTCCTTCAATGTTTTTTTAAAGTTTCATGTCTCTTAGAAATAACTATTTTTTGGGATCTAATAATTATTGATGATCACATTTTTTGTAATCAAAATCTATGCAAATTCCTCATTTTGACTCAATTGGAGATACAGCACCTCGATGGTATTTGTCTAATTGTTAAAAATAGTTTCTAGCCTTGTAACTTCAACTCAGACAGGTGAAACTTCATTTGAAGGAATTTTAGTGAACAGACGATTCGAAATTTCTCGTACTGCTTGGCCGAAACTTGTCTCTATAGACCCTTGAACTTCTTCCCAAATGAGCTCCCAGTTTTCGTTGAGAAATTTGTTCATGTTGTCACCTGGATTGTGATAACAAACAATTAGACGGTTATATATATTATTTTAAAACATCACTTGAACATGTGATAATTATTGAAACTATTGAACGTTAGACCGAATTTAATTATTTTTATAATGATTTACCTAGACGTTTATCGCCATTGAAGAGGTTGGTGAAATGGAATCCCACTTTCCTTCCGTGCACTTGCAGTCCCAGTTTTTCAACGCTGAACATTTTCTCCCTACCATTGACGTTTTCAGGAATCAGCCATTTCGAGGAAATAGTGGCCTGGTCTGAGGGCGCAAACACGACAAAATGAAGAGAAAACAAAAGATCAGAAACGTGAAGAACGCAGGTTGAACATTTGAAGAAATCTGTTGAATAAACGCTGTGGATGCCGTTCAATTAGAACGGTTAACCATCAATTAGTTACTACTTATCAAGCTAAACGGGTGTGATCTTTTTCCACATACTTGAAAGAAACAACTTTAAGAGAACCCTTGGATGATTTTTAAATATTTGAATTTTTATAAATAGGGTTTCTTTTTTCAGAGTGCCTTGTTTGAAAAATCTGATATTAGAGAAGTGTTAGAGAAGTATTCAAATGAGTGTTGAACAATGTTTAAAACCTTGTAGGCACTCGAGTTTTATCATCTTGCGGTATTTCTTGAAGCTCGGAAATTCCTCACGAAGGTTACGATTACTGAAGAACCGTTAGTGCCATTGAAGTCGCTATTATATGGCGTACGCGAGAAAAAATTCATAAAATGACTAAACAAATACGATTTCAACAACCAAGAAAATTGAAATCTTTTGGAGCACTAAATTGTAATTGTTCTCCCTCCGTTCTTAATGGCCAAAGAACTAAATGTGGCCGTGGCAAATTTCATTGTGCAACATGAAGAATTTCCGCTCAAACTACGACATAATTATTCAAGAGTCGTAAAATAATATTTTAAAATTTAGTTCAAGATATCAATTACTCAATGATTCACAAAAACGCTGCAAATCGTTATTGTTGAGTGTTCATTGAGCGTTATTTGTTTCATCAGTCATGAATAAAGAACATTCACTTGTGATAGTTCCCGATCCCGAACATTTAGAAAGGTTCCACCTAACAACAGATTGGTAACTACAATAGCAACAGTTCTTTAGCAACTTCGTAATTTTAATTATTTTTATTGTTCTTAATTATGTAATTAAAAGTTAAATAATTCATTTAACAATACACATCAGTAGGGTGTTTTTAAGCATTTCATCAAGTGTAGTGCGCTTTTTATAGTTCCATAAATTCTCGAGTTATACTACCATGGGAAATTCTCAAAATCAAAATAATTCCACACGAATGATGCAATAACTTGAGAAACATCGAAGCTATCGACTCCGTTATATTTTCATTCGATTCAGCGTCCGAAAAACGATATAAATTGAGGTCAAACACTGAAAAGTGTTGGAGGCTTACGGTAAAGGGGCAGAATTTTTTTTAATTGGACATTCGGATTCTACATGCGTTGAAACGTAAAATATAAAATTTCGAGGGAGGAGAGGTTGTTATTTTTTCGTGAGCGAATACAAAGGATTATTGTTGAATTCAAAACGAGCGAGTGTCTGTATTATTTTTACTGGTGAAATTAACGCTTTCTGTTCATTAGGTTTCATCTACAGTTGAGTATACTTCACTTATATACTCAGTACAGTTTGCAGACAGTTAATGTTCAAAAAGGGCTCAAAATCCACTCATTCTTCATTCGTTTAGCAATAGGTTCAAAAAAACTCATCTTACCTATGGTGATATTCGATTTCCCTTGGCCAACAATCGGCAGTACAAGGACACGGCCGTTGATTGCATAGTCTCCATACACGATCAAACTTGGAACCGTCACGTTGAGAGACATGTCATTTCCTTTCCAGCTGCGGTTCACAACAGGCAAGAATTAAAAAAAAAGAATAAATTATGATCGTAGATAGATCACAAACGTGATACCTGTGTACCATTTTTCATATCCACAACCTCGGGAGATATTATATTAAGGAGAACAATTGAGTGTTCAAGAAAAAAAAATTAGAAAATTATTTAACCTGTAAGAATTCAATCTCTCGAATTGTGTCACCTGACGTTCCAAGAAGAGTAAGAAAAAACTAGTGGCATTATGTGATCCTGCCGTTCTTAGTCTGAATATATAATATACAAGGAAAGCTTGGTAAAAATGGTAAGCGGTAGCAAAAACCAGCGAAACGCTCATCTCTTTCGAGTTCCATCCATACTTCACGAGGTAAAAAAAAAAAATAATAATTAGTTTATTAACGGTCCTAAATAGTTAGTTTATCATTTTACCCTCGAGTAAAGTGATCTCAACCATTGAGAATGAAATTCTTGCAACATTTTTGGTTTATTGTTATTATAGTCGAAGGTAAGGAGTAAAAATATACTGCAGAACTAAAAGACAAAAAATTTGATGTGATATGACGTAGGAATCAAGGTTCAATGGGAACCTTGTGAGATCAGAAACTCCCACGTAATGAAATACCACTTTTTTATCATTTATGTTAACGTGAACGATCGTACGGTATGTGATCGTCCTTCAAGTCGAATTTACCATAATAATCATTATATTTATGTACTATTACTCTGGGAAACTTCCTGAGCAAGTGATTGCGTTCTGTGTGTCTGCGCATCAGTGTTTCTAGGGTGAGAATGATAATGCTGTAATATCGAATTTAATCAGGTTCGATCAATTTTTCAGGGATTTTCGAGTGCAATTAGAGAGAGTATAATTAATGTAGATGTGGAAAAACAGAAGCTATTGGATTTGGCTAACGCACAGTTCAGCGTGATATTGGTAAGCTTTCGAAGTTTTTTTTCTACATACATTACTTCAAGCAGTGAAATTCAATATGTTTGATCGCTCAAGTTCGTTAAATATTATTTCTTATGGCCAGCAGATGAAACGTAATTTTGATCGTTTCGTGGAAAATTGAATGCCTTCTTTTAGATCAGCTATGAGTGATACCATTGTGTCACTCAACCCATTATTATTATTTTTTTTATATTATTTTTATTATTATTATTATTATTATCCTTTGTAATACCTTACGGTTATACAATAAACGATATTTCATTCATTTCATTATTATTATTATTATTATTATTATTATTATTATTATTATTATTATTATTATTATTATTATTATTATTATTATTATTATTATTATTATTATTATTATTATTATCATTATTATTATTATTACCATGAAATGATTATTATTATCGATTTAACCAAGTTGAGTTCATCATTTGAGTGCCCACCTAGAGTGATCCCTGTTCTAGATTACTAACTTCGTATTACTACTATTGATCAACATCTTATTGATCATTGATGCTATAGAATAATGATTAAGGACGTAGCCGGATCTGCACTCGGTAAACATTCTAACCAGCTTGTTCAACAACTATCTTCAGGCAGTTCTAGCAAACATTCCTTGGTTCGGTAAAAAGTGTTTGTTGTTCGCTTAGCGTTAACGCTTCTACGAACGACCTCAACAAACATATTGAATTTTCGTTCGCTGAAAAAGCTGGCGTACACACCTATTGTGTGAGGACATCGTAAGAGAGAACCATTTTTTGTTCGCCGAAAAAAGACAAAATTCGAACATTTTTTGTTGTTGAACGTTGGTCGAAAGAATCTAATGTTGTCTTTAATAATATAAAATCACCTGATTCCTATTAAATATGTAGGTAAATAATTTGTTCCAGTATTCTTGTAAACTGTTTTAACATTGAAGTTGAAGTCAATAACGAACTGTTCGTTTGGCTGAAGGTGTCTCGATCTTATCGTTTCACATCTTAATCTTATCACAGATCGTTTGCTTCAATCCAAAAGATCTTTTGTTGGGTGGGATACAATTAAAATGTCTCTACGCTACGAGCCTTTTGGGAGAGATTCTAATTTATTATCTAAATCAAATGAAACTGGTTTTAAGTCGATTGATTTGAAGGTTTTTGCATTATGACAGTGATTGTGAACCAAGTTTGTGTTTTGTGCAGGAACTACAATAGTAATTCGCAAACAAGCACAGCTACATAAATCGTTCTCTGCCCGTTCGAACACTCGAAAACGCTCTTTCTTGCTATATCGAGGAACTATAATTTCCTCTAAATGAAGTCATTTTGAATAAATAAAACACATTTTATAATAAAATGGGAAATAGTGAAAATCCGAGTATTTGTAACGGAATTAGATATTCGTTGGGAATAAGTTGTCAGCTGGAAGCGTTACTCCTTTTTCAGAGAACTTAGTCTCGATAAGTTCGGCGAACCTTCCAGATAGAGACGAATCTACCAAATATTTTTCGAACGTACGCCAAAAAATTTAGGTTTTGACGTCCATAACTAACATCAAACATTTTTTCGTTAACTATAATAGTGTGTTCGCTAGAATTGAATGAATATATTCGACTTCGACTTTCCAACAATGCGGTCATCAATTACTGCAGTTGTAGAAATGAACATCGTTCGAATAGAAACGTCAAGTCAGATGATATTTACAAAATTATTATAGCGAACATCCTCGAACACTGAATTTTGTTCATAGTGTACATTTTGGTGAGCTATCATTCTGTTCGATGGACTTTAAATTTGTTTGAGCTAACAGAAGAAGAGATAGCGATTTGGCTGAAGAACTGAGCCATTGTCAGGGCAAGAATATTTCTGGTGGGAATTTCAAATATGGTTTCCAATTTAGGAATTTCAAATATAGGTCTAATATTTTCCTCAGAAAAAATTTAACGGCGTGAGGACAGAAATTTTTTTCTTAATCGGACATACGGATTCTACATGCCTTGAAACATAAAACGTCATTTATTGAGGAGGTTAGACTTTTTTCTCGAACGTTTACAATGGTTTATTATTGAGAAATCGCCAAACATGCTTCACGAAAATGTTCTCCCAGTGTTGGCTTGGCTTAAGATCATAATTACACCTTGTTCAACTATCGTCTTCTCATCGATCAACTGACAGAAAACTTCTACTGGTATAATTGATGAATGATAAGCATTATGAATAACAGTTACTCGGATACTAGGCCTGTCTACCGAGTTTCCACTTACGTAGGCATTATCATATTGACGACTTCGACGACAACTCCTAATAGCTATTATATTGCAATTTAAAAGCGTCACAGTTTACAGTGAACGTATTAGATCAAGGTTGAAGCCATTAAAACTGAGGGGAAATATCCTTGGAAGACTCCTCGCTAGGCGATAAGAATACTCAACATTGAACTGTCGATCCCTCAGGCATTGAACTGTGACGTCAGTTGTCCCAACGGAGGAGATAAATCAAAGCAAATGAAAGGATATATATGGTTTCAAAAGTACATAAATATTCTAACAATGACCTCAATTCGAGCCGTTATGACTAACTTATGGTTTAATAGTGAGTTATAATGTGTTTAAATTAACGTTTTCAGTAATAATCTTTTAATAGAAAAACTCCATTTTTCGCTCAGTTCAAATTCAACAGATTCCAAAGTTGATAGGGTCTTCACTCATATATTTGATTGATTCAAGACGAAATAGGAGGCTGTTTTTTTACGCAGCCAGTAAACCCAAGAAGAAAAACGCACCACAATAGTAATAAGAAAAATGCGCATAATTCGAGTTGAAGTTGTGTGATTTGAACTATAAAATAATGAGCCGACTTAACATATCTCACGGACGTATACTAAACGAAAAGTTGATTAATTTAAATTATACAAACCTCACTCTGTCGACTTGGATATTTTTCAATCCGTAAATGTCTAGGTTTGAAAAATTTAGTTTGACGTTCACTGGACCAGATGATTGATCGATTAGAATTTGTTTGAAATGTAGAGGATCAGCAGGGAAAATGCCATATTTCTTCAGTCCTTCTGAAAATTGTCAATTAACTGCCTGCAGTTTAATTGCGTAAACATAAAGTTGAATTTCTATTCCAATTTTTAAACGTGGGAAAGTTATTGGTCCAATTGCACTTACTCTTTGCCACTGATACGACCGCGTGTTGAATAGATTCTTTCAGACATTGATCCCGATTAGAATCGAATCTTTTACACGCTCTCCATCCAGCGGCTGAAAAAAGGTGTATGATTCAATTAGCATCCTCGGAACATAGCTTATAATCACTCCGGGGAATTTGGCGAACGGATGATATCTATTAGGTAGTGATGTTGTTAAAAATTCAGAAGGTACCTATTTTTGTGCCAGTGAACTCTTTATCAAGAGTTACCTTGAGCATGGTAGCACGGAAACAGACACTTCAAAATGAATCAATTCTGGGTGTTTTATTCAGTTGCCAGTCTTGGCTGTAGCTCGAAAGGGGTTTGAAAGAGTACTACATGGACATATTTCGCCCTGATGAGGTCCGATGGAGGCGAAAGTGTCCGGAGAGTGAAACGAATTATGGAGAACGAGTTTTTTTTTCCAATCAGATCAAACTTATTGAATTTTATTTTTAATAAAAATTCATTGAATCGTGAACGTAGAATTGAGTGAACGATAGTCAAGACAACTGATACCACACCTCTCAAGTTATCAAAGATATAGTGAGCCGTTTTTGACGTAATGAAGAAATCGACTTAATTTTTTGTATCATGGATTTTTGAAAGTTTTCCCAATTTTTCTATGCCAGTTGAAGCATGTTCAAAAACTGTTCGTCACTTTATCTCAATCAAATTGTCGATACTGACCAAAGTCTGTTGTGGATCTACCGCACCTATTTCAAGTCAGAAAATGATCTATTTTCGAAGTCATGAGGTTGTAGGAATATAATCCACTGCACATCATTTGTAGTGATATTAAATTAAAGCAGAGGAATACAGAACGTAAATCCGCATCGAACTAATGCTGAATATTTTTAACGACTATAGATTACGATACGTATTTACATATAGGAGGCTATGACTATTAAATTTGTACTCAATTTTCACTCATTTCAAATGAGTTTCTCCATCGTAACAGACAAAATGTGCGATGAGCAATAAAAGGAACTGTCTGGAGGCACCACTAATTAGCTACTTTTGGGAATTTTAATTTGATGGGTTTTAAACCCATGCTCCAATAATCCGATTGGTGAACATTTTCATTCAGTAGTTGTGGACCGTGGTAGGTTATGCGTACAATACGAAGTCATTTCTTGATCAAGTCTGAATTTCAGGGAGTTTCTTTTCGTATCCGCAGAAATCATGAAAATGTTTTTCATACTTCTGAAAACTAACTTCCCTGCAAAATTATCCTAATCAACTTCAATTAGGTACATTTCAAAAAGTGCTGAAAGATTGTTGCCAAGTTGCACAGTAATTGATATGTAATCATCCGTACAATTTCGAGGTACTTTGTACACCACTAACTCATCAGAATCCTTCCCATTCTGATCAAGAACGTCCTCCTGTGAATGAGTGCTTCCGCGAGCGTCTCGAATTTCTTATTGGTTTCGGCAAAGTTTGCCGTCTCTTACCGATGGTGTAGCTCGCTCTAAAACATCTACCTCATTTCTCTTAAAGTTCCTTACATATTTCACTCAAGCTAACTTTAGTTGAGAAGGTTTTGAAGTAGAACAGCCAACTCGGTTGAAAACTTGACGGTTCACCGCAGCACGATCGACTTCAAACGCAATCGCATCTCCTCATTTGGCTCGGCCATTGAACGCTTACGACGTTTATAGTGGTAGTTATTTTCCCATTAGAGGTGGTAAGAACAAGATCCAGGCTAAACTGATATTGGCGATACTGAAGACTGAAACGACATTTTGTAACAAGCTGTCGGATGCTTGTACTCGGTCTAGTCGTGATAGTTTTCAATTCATTATTCACGGAAGTTGAGTTGAAATTAAATAATCGTCGTATAATTAGGAAGTTCTCATATGATTGTCATGCTACTGTTTGGGCTAGCTAGTAAAATTAATAAATAAAACATACCAGGTACCGTTAGTATTTCAAGGTCGAAAATATTTTAAAAACGGTTTGCCTATTCGCATCCAAATAGAAGATAGGTCTAACGGCTAATCTGCGAAACGGGATGTGACACTGAACGAACAACTTTTCTCTAGTGTCTAGTCTCTTCGGAACTAATTCTCGAACTAGGTTTGTTGATGCTAGAACCGGTTTTACGTCTACTCGTTTTTCGGCCATCAATGACACAGTGACCTGACCACGAACTCGAAAATTATTGGGGACAGAGTGCGACTAAGAGAAACAGAATGCGACTAAGAGAAACAAAAGATGAGTAAACGCGCTTGATAACCAGACTTTTCTATCAACTTATTACTGTACATCGCAAAACATTTTTAAACTCTGAATTGAAATATTTGGTTTTAGGTGATTTTACTTAGAAGGGACAACGTCACTTCTTCATAAAGATTGTAGCAGGTTCCCTGCTAGTATGGGAATGAGGCCTCTCAGAAATAATAGCCTTGAACGTTCAAACTTGGGTCCAATTCGCATTCCACATTGTAAATATATCGAAAAAAGTACCATTATAAATAGGTGCCGTTAAAAAAATAGCTCAGCATTTATGTTGTTTGTTACATTTTGCTATAAACATCATGACTACTTTACCATTACTATAAGATTAGAAAGTATCATGAAATGTCTACAGAAACTGTGTTTCCATAGTCTATTTTTTATCCCTTGTTCCTTTCATTGTAATTTTTTTGGTCAGGTAAAGAAAGATATATATTATATCTGCGCCATTTTGTACGATATTATAAAGATTAAATAACTATATCTTATACGTATTATGTTAACGCGTGTTTTACTTAAAATATTTCGTGAATTACTTGGCGATTGAGCGGTAGCAAAAGTTTTGTATGCTCACGGGCCAAAAACAAAACAACAAATCAAACAAAATTATTAAAACATAACAAAACAACATTAACAAAATGTATCCTCAGAAATTCTTAGGAATATCAATTGACGCATCTCATCGCGGAGATGTTGGGACTTTGAATTGTTGAAACAAAACAAAAATAAAATAAAAAATTAAATAATGAAAAAAAATAAATAAAAATAAAATTAAAAAATGTATGAACTACCTAGGTAATTAAAAAAAAAAAAACCAATTCAGTCCTAATCAGCAAAACAAGGAGTTCGCATTTGGAAAAACGAAGATGTTACCAGTTGGCGCGCAATACCGACGCAATTTTCAAAATTCACAAAAAGAAAAAATAGCTTTCTTTCTCTAGAGATATAAAAGGGCAATACATCGTCAAAAAACAACACACAACAAAACAAAACATGATCAAACATCGAGCTGCTGTACTTGAACTTGGATATCCCTCACCGGTAGGTAATTGGTTCAAACAATCAAATTATTAAATAATATTACATTCTATTGACTGGATCTCGGAAAAATAGATGTCACTTCGCTTTCATAACAAATGACTACAGAGGCTCATTTTTAGTTTTTCTCCCAAGTCATTTTTTTCCAGTTTTAAACACTCGGAACTACCGAACATAAATATATTCATTAGCTTCGTAAATGTGGTAGTAAAAAGTTAGGTTGGAGTAATCGACAGCTAAACTCCTCGAACAGGACCTTTAAATTTTTTCCTGTAGCGTTCGTTGCGAAAAAAGTATGAAAGAACAGCCTAGGCTCGTTCAATGGGCTGCAGTTGTAGTAGTAGACACCCAGTTGCTTACAAATAGCAGTTAGTGCAGATGATTTACAAATCCTCGTCAACGAATCAGCACATAATCCAGTTAACATTAGCGTAGAAAAATGTAAAGTTCTCCGTAAACTTTTAATCAACAGAATTAATTTTGAAACTTGAACATTTATTTGTACCTAGGTATTGAATTATCCAAAATGGTGGAATTTGAATAGCAGCCAGATAAAGTTTACCTCCTCAAGAATCCACAGACACCAGTATTGCTCAGCGAGCGGTATAACTTCAATCGGTCACGTCTCAACAGTTAGTAGGTCCCAATTTTGTCCGCGGTGGATATCCTTGCGGGTTCTCTGGGCCACCAACCAATGTCAACCGCCAGTTCACACCGAGTGATCGACAGTCGGTCGCCTTGTGCCATCTATCCTCATGAATAAAATTACCTCTGACCGTGCGGGATTGCCGTTTTTCAGTTCAAAGACGAATGGCATCGATATGACCACTGCGGATTTCATTGGCTGCTAACAACCTGAACCGACAAGAATATCGAACTGTCGATTTTGTCTATTCGAAATACTGCGCAAGTTAGATGAAGTGGAAGGGTTATTTTCTCGACGTAATTTCCAATCACTGATTCACATGACATTTGTTCTGGGATTATTGTTAAAAAATTAATAAAAATCAAAACAATCTAACGTGCTCATAGTATGTATGAAAATGAGTGATTATATCATAATATCACTTAGTAAAAAATAAAATAAATATCTTTACAATGATTCAACTAACATGATGTGATAGACTTGGAAATAATTGTACCTACGAAGTACGCTATTCCTTCCGAAATGTCAAATACTGCACGAAGGTTGATTTGGAACAAATTATCATAAAGCTATACGCAGAATCATTTTCTAAATAATTGTCTAGGAGCGTCTACTGTTTCTGTGTCTGTGGTCAACAAATGACAAAACTTTCTGTCTCCTTGAAACAGCAATAAAACTAAATGAAATTTTCAGAGAGTTTTGTCTCTGCGTTAATTTGCCTGTTTCGGATTTTCGATAATACATAATGATTCCGAGATCAAACAATTCTAAGATATTTCCATTGCGATTTCTAGAAGCCGCCATAAACTCATACATATTTAAACATATGTAAAACGTATATTTTTTCAACTCGGTAAGATTTGAACCTTCGTTACCGAGTGTAGATTTCGCCATTTCACTAATGTGTATTTTGTATTTGGGTTTTACAGTCCATAAAAATCAACTTATTAAGAACGCTTAAGGGCTTGGAATATTTTCATGTCGGGTGAATTTTGATTTCTATAGTAGGCCTCACACACCGTACTTCCGCGTAATTTGCATTTTCGTTATTTTGATCGTATGTTTTCAACGGAACCTTTTGGATCTGCTGAAACGAAAAATGGTCAGATTTTCACAGTATTGGTGTAAAATTTGTTTGCGTATTCGAATGAATGGCGGCCAATTTAGGCTGTGTTTTAATTTGAAAAGTGAGAGAAATAGAGATCTCTTATTGGATTTTAATCTTTTTTTTTTAAATCTTTTTTTTTATTATTATTTTTTTTTCTAATAGAAGGGGAAGACAAACTTGGCGATCCGTTTGTCATTCACTCATCCTAATATCTGTCACCTTCTCGCACTCCTCTAATTAAACATAATCAACGCTAAAGTTACGAATAAATCCAAGTATGAACGATTGAATATTAATTATAGTATAGAGTTAAGTAAGTATGGTATATATTTACATTAGAAACTCGAGCTCTTCACAAAATTTGTGGTTTCAAACCGGAGGTGGTTAGTTAAATTGACATGCGGGTTTTTCGGTATTTGCTTCAATAAATGGTAGTTACCAAATTTAAAGTGTCCTTTATATAAAACTCTTGATTTATTAACTGGTAACAGCCCAAAAGGAAATACTGCGTGGCCGATTTTTTAAAAATAATATCATATCGAAGTTTGCCTCTATTAGTCAACTCATCTCGTTATCCGGATTATTAAGAATATTGTATTCTAGTTGGCAGACTTGAACAGCATTACCTATTCACTAAAGATGTGAAAAATGTCTTGATCGGTCAAAGGGCAGCTATTGATGATTGATTATACGGTTAGAAAATGACGCAAAGCTTGAGCTCGGAGCCTGTCGGGGTAATGCCGCGTGTCACTTCCGCCTCAACGATCAGTCTCCGACGTGGACTCCTCCATCACCGTTCATTACACCACCCTCCCTTTAGTTGTCCCTAGTACTTCGCCGTTACGAGACGGGTGTTCACCATCGTTGGAAAGACCAGGAAAAATGGCATACAAATCGGAGCCCATAAATTCGGCCCAACGTGATATTTGTCCTTGTTATAGAGCCGGTAAACTTTTCGGATACCTTCATAGATCGATCTCGGAAAGTGAGCGCATATTTCCCCCAGGCCAAAAGCTTGATCCGACTTAACACCCACGCTTGTAATGGGTAACAGTGAGCTCTCGTCGCCTTCCCTTCCAAGGAAATCATAGGAAGGAAGGGAGATTGTCGTCGGCAATAAATGATCGGGGTTCACTCTAAATCGAAAGCGCATGAATGCATAAATTCGCTTTGGAGATACCTATAACATTAAAGCGAGGGGACCGGCGTATACTTATCTATTTATTTCATTAAGACGAGCTATAGCTCAATTTACCAAAACTTTAATTTTCTGGCCGATTGTGGCTAGCTAATAATAAATTTGCAATGTATAAAATCGAAGTATCGTACACATTGGTACGCAAGTTAGAAAATTAGATTGAGAAAATACAGTGGTTTGCATAGATCACACAGTACTTCCATGCTTGAGTCGGCAAACAGGTACAACCAATTTTAAAATCGAGAAACTCATTCAAAGGCCGCACATACGTTAGTACAACGGATTACAGATCCCGGACATTATGAAAATACAATTTTGTTTTCAAGCTAATTTAAAACAAATGCTATTCAACTTCAATTGAAGTTAATTGTGGAATTCAATTTTTCACGCAATAAAGATGTGGTCTTTGACAGAAGGAATTATAATTATCATTATTAGTCATTTTTCCCTCCACAGTACAAGTGCTCAATCTGTAAACTCGCCGAAAATTACTGCTATTGTTGCTTTGAACCCGGAAACTATTTTCAGAGGTTTTGCTCGTGCGAACCACATCTGAGGAGCAACCTTCGTAATTGTCATTGCAAGCCGAGAAATGATTTTGCTTTTATTTCAAAATATTCACTTGCATATTAAGTTCCATTATTTTTGGTTGCGAATATTTTCGGCAATATTATGACAAGTTAAATCGCTCGATATTATCATGCAATTTTGATGACATAGACATACCAAGGATGAACCACAGTTCTCTTCGTCCTCTACTAAGAATTGGCTCAAATTCGGAGTATAGTTGAAACGAGACCATCAATATTTTACATTGGTCGCAGCAAAGGGAGGGGCCCAAATTGATAATTAATTAGGATTCATGAACCGAAAAAGCTATTGAGCCAATTATGATCTCGTTCGATTGAGCGTTTGAAAATACATTAGATTGACATTAAATGAGACCATGTTTTATTACGCTACAAAATATGAATATTCTCCCTCTAAAACTCCTAAAAATATCGCGCGTTAAAAATGCTTCTTATTTACTGATGAAAATGGTTTTCTAATTAATAAACCGACATCGATATTTCTCTACAGAGGAGCAAAGGTATTGTAAAATTTGTAACATAAACCACTTATTTAAGCGTCTCGATCTGCGTCTCGAACAGAAGTCATAATACCCGTACAACGGCATAGTATTCTATTAGGTCCTAACAACGCCATTTGCATTCATTCGAATTGAAGTAGTGTCTGCCTTTCACTGTTGATCCATTAGCGATGCAATACCGTTATTTTCTTCCGCGCGTGCTAAGCATTGTAGCGTCTTGAAAGCCTTCAGCTCCACGAACTGAGCTCTGCTTGATGATCGCCATACGATGAAAACCCATTGATCTGTACTTCAATTATTCAATTTTGCTTTCTTATGATTTGAGATGGAGCGTCGATAATAGACGATGCTAATGGCCGATAACGATTTCGGAGTGATAGTACCCGTCAACTTGCTGTGTTTGAATGTCGCGTTTTTATAGAAGGATGATTAGAGGAGAAATTTTCTTCGCCTCGTATTCTCCTGATATTACACTATTAGCCAAGTACTTTCGCCCGTTTGGGCATCAACAGGGCTTCATAGAATCACTTCGAATTCAATAAAATAGTTCGAACCAGTTCCACGAAGCCTTGATGGTGCCCGAACTGGCGAAAGCACTCGGTTATTGGAAGAAAACTTTTCCACCGACCATCCTCGAAAATATCATTTTTATTACCACCCATCATTTGCACACGCCATTACGAATATAATACACGACAAATAATAATTTAATATAATCAGAATAACAATATAGTAAGATAATATTAACAATATTAATAACAATATACTATATAATATACATTTATACCCGTTATGCTGATTTTCCGTAAAAGGTGAAAGTATATAATACATGTATAAATATATAATTTATATTTTCACTATTTACAGAAAATCATCATAACGCGTATATGATAAGAAGTATCTTTTCATACTCCTTTATTATAATATTAATTCTAGGGATAGTATAATTAGCAGTGAAACCCAGTTCTGAGGAACTATGCAGCAATTATAAATTGATCAATCGACTTCCTTCACCATATGACTTCCAATTTTTGTAATGTGTAATCTGTCGCTCATAACACAATTTTCTCCTATGGCTGAATGAACACATGCGCCCAGCTTTTGGAGAAGCTGAATTCGTATGAGAGCATAAGACACAGAAAGTACAGAATGCCTACTAAAAGGAGAATTTCGTCTACCGGAGCGAATAAAATTTTAGGTTTTAGAAGGAAGTAGGTAGTGGTCATAATATAAACGTTTTATTACAATTTAAATGTAAAACTATATTAATAAGAAATCTAATTACTTTTTAACCGAATCAAATAAAAGGACATTACTCAAGTTGACTCGTGGGATTTTCTAAAATCGCAATATTCGGATTTCTTGTCTTCCGAGTTGGGAGTTTGAAACTGGTAGTCAAGTGAATCGTTCCAATGCAAGAATTGCTAGGCAATTCGTTTAGAATCAGTTAAACAATTTAAAATCCCGTAGATCGTTACTCGTGAGCACAATGCTTTGTGACGAACGTCGAAAAACGGGTTTTACCAATTTTGAAACGTGAATCGAACACCCTAATTATACTTTCGGCTGCCTACGTATATTTACAGAGAGGTTTCCTTCTTTTTTTCGGGGTCAGCGATGATCTCAAATCTCGCGAAATAGATTTTTCTCTGAATTATTATTATTATTATTATTTTTTTTTAAATATTATTTTCGATTCATTCACATTTTTGGTATGGTTTCTCGGCTATCGGTAATGTACTCGGCACCTTTTTCAAAGTTATACTGCGATCGTACGAACGGTTTAGCAGCTAATCGTAAACAAACGTTTTATATACATTGAATACCTACGACAACATGAATAAAATTACGAAAATGATTTATTAGATTGTTATGAACTTACGTAGCGCTCCGATGACGGAATAGGGTTCGAAGGATCCAAGTAAAACAAGGAAAACTGTTGAAAGAATATAGAGTTGCATGGTGGTCTTCTCGAGGACGAATTATAAATAAAATAAAAGACGGCAACGCAGCTTTCTGCGAGGAGTTGAGCGAAGCTGTCTCTGCCGTGATCTGTTGTGAGACGATAATCTTGAATCGTCGATTCTTATATCCTCCGAGGACACCTTGCTCTCCGCCTGTTCATAACTAGAGGGGAAGTTGGATTTTTGCGTACCTATTCAACTTGGAGCCTAATTAATTGTTCAATACCTGCTTGAATCTATTTTAACCAAAGCCAGTTTAAACCAGTTTCATTAATATTCCTATCATTTTATTGGTATTATCATTACTATTATTATTTTATTTTTTAAATATTTATTTTATTACTATTATTACCACCTGTTTATTCATAAGGACCGGAACCGTTTGTGCTCAATATTTATAACTTTGTGCCACAGTATAATGTCCGTTTCGTAATTCTTTTAAGCATACTACGATGATAAAACTAATAGTGTTTTGCTGCTTTTGATGCTCGTCGAGTATTCATTAAGTCATTATAATCAAAGGAATACTAATCGAATACTATTTCCCATATACTAGTTTCCTAGTATATTTCCTCTTAATCTACGAGAGATACCTATAATAGATCTCAGTCTTTTGGTAACTCTCCATTTAATTAAAAATTTGGATGTGCTTGCTAGTGTTCCACATTTAATACGTACTGGGAAAATTAATTCATAAACCTTTTTAATAGATTTCAGATGAAATATTACGAGGAAGTGTAACTTTTGAGAACCAAGTTCAGTCTTTTCTCAAGTGCATCAAAATTGATTCCATGGAGTTTTCCCGGGGAATTTTTGAAATCATTTGCTCAAACTGCAGTCTAATCTTAACCAACGATGTCTCCTCTCATATATAGCAATCCTGAAACTAATAGCGCTCTAAATAATGTTCTTTATATTTTTCAAATTATTGGAGTCATTGTTATAATTACCTAATTTCCTCAAAACATGATCCTAAGAAGACCATTAGAGTTGATACAGAAAATCAACTCATACAAGTCAGAGAAAAACAACAATATAAACTTAAATCGTCAATTATGATGTTTGAGTATACTAAAAGATAGCCACTTTAACTGTCCACATTTTCCTCATGTAATGTACGATCCATCTTTCAACCGTTAGTGAGGTATTCCACAATATTGCAGAAATATACCCGAAAAGATCCCATTTTTCAACTTTAAACCTTCTTTCGTCTATTTAGTGCGGAAGAAACAATGAATGGAGCATATATTATTGATATACTCATCATCAACTATCATTATACTGGATTTGAGCGAAATCGAAATCAAAAAGGTTTTCACGAAAAATTCAAGGGGTACGCCTGCGATTTTTTTGAACCGATCAGTTATCGATTTTTTACTCCTCTCTCAATGCAGATAAAAATCTGAAATTTTCTGAAAAGTTGTATCTTACTAAGATGTATTTTTGTAATTTTTTTCAATTCTCGGAAAAATTCGCAAATGGTAAAATTTGAAATCAGTTTTTGAACTCTCAAAAATTTACTTTTAACCGTGTTTTTCTTGGTCAAAATTCGATTCGAAGAACTCTCGAGTTATATCCTCAGGTCAAATTTCTGAAAATCTCCCAAATTCGACACAAAAGCTGCGATAACTCGCGAACCAATAAAGCTATCGACCCGGCGATGGTCTCATTCGATTCAGCGTCAAAAAATCTAAATAATTTTATATCAAGTACACATTTTTCTGAAAAACCCTGGAAAATATGAATTTTCTCCCCCTCAAAACCCCCCAAAAATACCCTTAAAATTGAGCTAGCAAGTTGGTTCAAGAATTGGGCCGTCGTAGGACCGAGATTGATTTTTGGTGAAAATTTCAAGAATTTAGCTATCATAGTTTGGCCGGAAAACTGCTAACGGCGTACGGCGGACGGACAGAATTTTTTTTATTGGATATTCTGATTCAACATGCCTTGAAACGTAAAACATCAAATTTTGAGGGGGGTTAGAAAATTTTTTTTCTTGGGCGATTACAATGGTTTATTATTGAATGATAAACCAAAAAAGCTATACATACTTAATTGTTCCATAGACGGGGTTTATCTTGCAAATCATTTTAATGGGGTACTTGATTCATAATAATAGTGCATATAATAACACGTATGATCGAGACTATGTCTTGAAAACTGTCAACCTGGGAATTCCAACCTACGTGTATATTTGTAATTGACTTCGTTGTGGAATGCTACAATGCTATCTAGGGGTTTTCAAGTGGACAATAAATGTGGATAAGTAATTAACGGAGCTACCATGCGCCTCATGTCGCATTCTGTCTTATCAAGTAATTTCATTTTAGCATAAAATAACGATCACATAATCGCTCAACTTCATCAATATTTATGTAGTTTTACTGTAAGATAATAATTCAAGAAACCTATAAACGAACTGTGGACAACGACAGTTGGACTGTATATTGTTGCAAGGTAATTAATTGCAAGGTTGACCACCTATTTCCAACTCGATCGAATTAAATTCCATTTTGCGAGCTTCAGAAGCTATGCAATGCCAGTGCAACGAACTTTTTCTCACGTTTAATCGGGCTCGTAAATTTTGTAAATTAATATTGTACGGAAGTGACTTACCCCACCGCAAAAAGGAAATAATTCGTTCTCAGGATTATACCGAATATTTTAACCTAAACAAATTAGCGCCTTCTGAATCCAGATACTAAAACCTGCACAACGTGTAAGTAATGAAGTCCAACATACGCGCTCAATTTAGGCTGAAATAATTCGTGCGATAACGCATTTCCCAGTCATTCGAGTAATACCACTTCTATCCTATCTTGATAGATAACAGCTATACTCATTCTCGAATGGTTTATTTTCTATGGTACAGAAGATAATTAGGGTAATGGTGATATTAGGAGAATTAAATGTATTCAACCATTCCTGACTAATATTTTGTGAATCCATTGTTTCAATACCAAAGCTCATCTAATTGAACAATTAATTGATTCATAAAATCATATATAACGTAGTTTTAATTTCATTTTTTGCAATACCATCAAAACCAAACCGATTTATCTATCAATTCAGTGTCAGCGATTACTGAATTGGTTGATAAATCCGTGGGAGCTTCAAATTCATTTGAATTTTTTTGTTATGAGAAATCACATTTTATAGAAATATTTACATTAAAACCTCTGCCCCGAGTACTTGCGAAAGAGCTAGTTTTGTAATTTCTTATATGGAAAACGGAAAAACATGAAAGCTGTAAGGCGCGTTTACACGGTAGCTCTCCGCCGACTCCAAAAAGTGACCAATCTAGAGGCGATTGAGAGTTGAAAAGGAAAGTCGTTCAATGATTTGGAAAATGGTAGAAATAACTATTTTTACTTCCATGTTTACGTAGTAAATGGAAGTATTGAGATCGTCTGAAAAGTCGAATTCGGAACCGAGGTCCTGATGGAAAAAATTTTCATAGTAGTATACCTAATACTCAGAAACTAAACACACTTTCAGAACAAGTGACTGTGTGTCCGTCTATCTGTGGCCACAAACTGACATAAATATCGCCATATCTCCCTGAAAAATGGATGAAACCCTATGAAATTTTGAGGGAATGTTTTCCCAGTGATAGTGCAAAATTAGGGGCTTCCGGATTTTGAATTACACACAGTACTTCGGAGATATAAGCGTTCAAAGTTTTTTCTGTTTCGATTTTTACAGGCTATGAGAGTCAATATTTTTCTACGTTTGAGGGCTTGAAATGTCGGTTATGGCAAGCAGAAAACACTAGATTTTTTGTATAGTGGGTCACATACAATGCCTCCACGTTATGAGCGTTTTTCACGATTTCACAAGTGCATGTTTTGTATTTTGATTTTTACAGGCCGCAAAACTCAATGTATTTGAACGTTCAAGGTCTAAAAATGTTGGGGTCGGCGATTGAATGATGCCTGATTTTTATCAAATGGGCCACATGCAGTACTTCCGCGTTATTTGCACATTTGCTCTTGCTCATACTAAAATCAACCAACGAACGAATTCCTGTACTTTTACGTTTAAGAATTTAATGATCTACATGGGTATCAAAGGGATTTTGGGGTATCAACAATTTCGATTTAATTGACGAAAAGGTCGTAAAATAATTTTTATCTGGGGGTTGTGAGGAAGAGAAAAACTAGGCGACTCATTTTCCAGTTCTTTATTGCCTGGCCGAGCACTTTCGCCCTTTCGGGCATCTTCAGGGCGACGTGGAGCCATAGGGTCCAAGAAGGGGTCGCATCTAGAAATGCGACGAGAAGGAAAAGAATAAATTTTATCCTATTTAATAATAATTTTTATTCTATTTTTTATTTTTTTATTTTTTATTTTTTTTATTTATTTTTTTATTTTTTATTTTTTTTTTTTATGAGGAGAGGTATACGATTGATTGAAGAGATGGCCGGAGGGATTGGATTGAGAAAAATAGGGGTTGCTTAAAATTTAAGGCCATCGGCTGAAAAAATCGCCGAATTTCGAATTTCGCTTTTCAAAATTTTAAAAAAATTCGAAATGTATCAAAAAACGTCGTTTTGATGAAATTTTGAAATCGCGGAATTTTTTCTATTGGGAGCTGTAGCGGCTTAAATATAGATTCTCGTGAGGTAAGATTATGTAAAATTTTGACGTTTTCCGAAACCACGTTTTTTCGCAGTTACTCGCGCTTTTCTCGAAAATTCTCACAACGCGATAAGAGTTTATGAGCGCATTTTGTTCATGGATAAATTCTTTCAACGAAAAAGTACAAGAATTCGTTCGTTGGTTGATTTTAGTCGGAGATAGAGCGGCCCGAAGCGAGGGTCAAAAAATCGTGGGTATCCAATTGATTGAGAAACAGGGAATAGGTAACCAAATTTTGATCATAAAGTCGCTAAATATAGACAAACTCATCGTGTGAAAAAATCTCATTTTTGGTTTATTATTCAATAATAAACCATTGTAATCGCCCAAGAAAAAAAAATTTCTAACCCCCCCTCAAAATTTGATGTTTTACGTTTCAAGGCATGTAGAATCCGAATATCCAATAAAAAAATTTCTGTCCGTCCGCCGTACGCCGTCCGCCGTACGCCGTACGCCGTCCGCCGTACGCCGTCCGCCGTACGCCGTACGCCGTTAGCAGTTTTCCGGCCAAACTGTAAGAGCTAAAAATTTGAAATTTTCACCAAAAATCAATCTCGGTCCTACGACGGCCCAATTCTTGAACCAACTTGCTAGCTCAATTTTAAGGGTATTTTTGGGGGGTTTTGAGGGGGAGAAAATTCATATTTTCCAAGGTTTTTCAGAGAAATGTGTACGTGGTATCAAATTATATAGATTTTTGGACGCTGAATCGAATGAGACCATCGCCGGGTCGATAGCTTTATTGGTTCTCGAGTTATCGCAGCTTTTGTGAAAAATTTGGGAGATTTTCAGAAATTTGACACGAGGGTATAACTCGAGAGTTCTTGGAGCTATAAAAATCGTTCTATACTCATTGGAATGGTCGTTAAACACTCTCTCCAGCTGTATCGTTAGGCAACAGGTTTAGTTTTTAATTAGGAAATTAAGAAAAATAAAAATGATTAAAATTACAATAGTTGCTACGGATTTTTCCCCTATAGTTACCATCTGTTATTCGGTGGGAACGTTCACAAATTTTCGGAATATTTAAAATGACAAATGGATGGTCTTCTTAAATCAATATTGAAGCGGAATAATAATAAACCACTGTACAATCATTTGCAGCGTTTTTAATTAGGCCTCTGTTCAAAAAAAAATTTCTTATTTTAAATCGATTCTACATTAAATTTCCTTCATTTTCTTCCACAGCACCTAACTGTTCCCATTTCGGGAACGTGACGAAAAAAATCCCGAAGTTGAAACTTCAAAAGTATGAAAAACGAAAAAAATTCAAAAAATATTAATAATCGTTCGAATTCGATTATTTTCACTTTAAATTCGAATTCTACGTCTAATTTCCTGTAAGAATCATTAGTTAATCAAATTTGAACAGTACTGTAAGTATTTGCAACGGAATTTCAAAGTTGAAAAACGTAGGAGTGGCGTAGTATTAAACTGGAAAAACTGATAGTTGTCGTGAAATTTCCGCCGTTTTGACGTCAAATTCGGATTCAGCGTTCAATTTCCTATAAGAATAGCTTTCAAAATCACTTTAAAACGAAAATTTAATTTTCGCTTCCAGCGGAGCTCGAGATTTCGGCCGGCGAAAAACTCGATTTACGGAAAATAATTTCTCTGGCTCTGTTTAAATTTTTTTCACCAACTTTTTTGCTATGTACGTGTGTAAGGCGTTCAAATGAAGACTCCTGCATAATAAAACAATTGATTATAATAAATTTTGACCCCGAAAATCACGGTTGAAGTCCACTTTTTGAGCATTTAAAAACCGATTTTTTTGGACCACTTGCAGATTTTTCCGAGAAATAAAAAAAATCACAAAAATATATCTTGGTAAGACACAACTTTCCTGAAAATTTCAGATTTTTATCTGTATTGAAAGACGAGTAAAAATTCGTTAACTGTTCGGTTGAAAGAAATCGCAGGGGTACCCCTTGGATTTTTCGCGAAAACTTTTTCGACATGGATTTCGCTCAAATTCAGCATAATGATAGTTGATGATGTGTATATCAATAATATATGGTTCATTCTTTGTTTCTTTCGCACTAAATAGATGAAAAGAACGTTTAAAGTTGAAAAAAGTGATTTTTTCGTGTATAGTCCACTATTATTGTAGAATTACGCAAAAACGGTTGAAAAATGGATAGGTACATTACATTGGGAAAATGTGGACGATTAAATTACCTATCTTTTGGTATATTCAAACATCTGAATTGACGACTTTTTGTCTGAGTTATCCGCTGTGCAAGTTACAAATCTTGGAAAACTTGAAATTGTCACATCTAATTTTGCTCCTACTTTGCTCCAGTTGAAAAACCCAATACTTTATGATACTAAGTACAATACAATACCCACCAACTACATACCAAATTATAGTAACTACTAACTACTAATAATAACAACTATAGATTCCCACTCTCCATACACAAATAATAAACTACTACTACCTACCTATACCTATACTATACTATACGCAACCTCCACTATCAAGCGATCGCAAAACAGGTCAGCAGACACATTTTCAATTGCGAGTTGGGTATTTTCAGAATGAAAGTTGTTATGCCGCAATATTCGTAGTTAATAAAATAGTAGAGCAAGAGATTAGTAAAAGATAAACATAAGATGAACAGAGAGTGAGGGGACACGTGAATCGACGAACAGGCAACAGGCGCCGAGCACTAGCTTGTTAGCTATCCGGCGTCATTTCAATTATTTAGAGGTTTTGTTGAAATTGCCATTGTAAGAAATTTGTGAATTATCTTTGTATTTTGTACAAGAAGAGAAATAAAAATTCTATTTCTATTCTATATATAGGAGTGATAAGGACACTACCCCCGAGTGATTTATGTAAGGCCCAAAAGGGGGGGGCGCGCGCCTGCCGTGCGCGATAGCTGATGGGGGCGCAGTCCCCCTCTGAGGGGGTTGGGCGGCGAAGCCGCCAGGGGCGCCCAGCCCCTAGTTTTTGAAATGTCGAAGTTTCGACCTCGGATCGCCACAGGTCCGTGTGGGCGAGTCCGATCCACTCGACTCAAATGAGTAAAACGGTCGGAATTCGCCTGGCTACAAATTTGTAATGCTTTTAGTATTTACGAAACGCGATAGTTAAACCGCTGGTCCCTAAATAATATAGTGAAGAAGGAATTCTCAAGTGGAGAGAGACGCGATCAAAATGTAGCGGCAAACAGAAGAGAGCTGCTGCTGACGTCGCAAGTCCAGTCGCACCGCACAGTGTCTACACTCTAGCCCTCTTACCATCCACCAAACTGCTTCGCTGCCCTATCCCTAAGGGCTAGAGAAGAAATAAATATGACGTTTAACATGGTAGCTCCATTCGTTTCGAGCCATTTTTCAAATTTAACAACTTCACTAGAATCTGCAATTTTTACTAATGCTATTTCAGGCCTTGGAGCCATCATTAGGTATCAACATGGCATGTTCCTTCGAAATAGTTGTTGAATCAAAAAGGTAGGTTAAGGTGCTTAAGTTGACGCTCCATTTCAACGATCAAATCGTCCATTTCTTTGCATAAAATAAGCTGACGAAAAAGGATATAAACAATAATACAACACAACTTCCTCGGTCACTGGCCACTGCAATGGTCCATGTTTCCAGAACTGTGACTGAATTTTCTTCAATAATACTGCGTATACTTCATCGCAAATATTTCATAATATCATTCCATGAATAATCTGAGGGGCGCATATTTATTATTCATGCGATCTTAATTGTCGCGCCTAACCTGGTCGAAGTATCGATGTTCGTGAACCTAGCAGCCATCTGTGTAACCTTTACCGCTCAGTATGAATTCTCAACTTCGCGCCTTGATACGAGTGTTGAGGACCGAATCCTCTTCAATAATAAATGAAAAAGTTCGATGCCAATTCCCATACCAACAGTTCAGCCTTCCGCGGAGCGACTAGTTATACCCGCACAACTTTTGTGATATGCCAGGTTTTGCCTACGTTTTACTCAGTCAGTAGCTTGATTTAACTTCATGCGTGTTTTCGTATATGTGTATCGGTTAAGTATGCCAACTAGAGGAGGCTTTTTATTGAGGCTGCCTCAAAGATCGTCGCTTACTTGCAAAAGAGTAAGCAGTTTGAAATTTCAGCATTGAACTATAGCAAATAAAAATTGGATTTAATGATTTTCAACTCCAAACCACAAAAAAAAAAAAAATTTGAGTTACACTAACAGCTATCTTACAATTAAAAAACATAAACCGTGTAACCCCATGGAGTTCCCCGTGCTCCCATGATCTTCATGTTCCTAATTTTCTATAACTAATATGTTGGTTGTACCCGGTCATTGTAACCACAAAATATGCACATTGTACCCAGTTTATTATGACCATGTTTTGAAACCTTTGTTTTTGATGTAGTCATAGTTGTATTATCCAGTACCCCGAGAGTGTGTAGCCAGTTTTTGCCTACGTTTTACTGAGACAGTAGCTAGATTTTACTTCATGTGTGTTTTCGTATGTGTCTAGGTTAATTATGCCAACTTGGAGACAGAGTTACACACAGTGTGTACACCTTGCTTGTTAGTACCCGTCTGTTTTTTTTCTTTTTTCGTTAGTTTGTGTAACCGCTAGTTTTACTCAGTGAGCTCTGTCTCCCTGTCATGTGCTATTTCTAAGGTATCTGTAAAATTAAAGAATTAATATACATAGCAGAGAAGTATTTTCCACGGTTGCTAATGCATTTACCACATAATCGATGTACCGCAGTATCAAGTGTTGCGGTACATCATATCTCAGTTCTTAACAATGAACTTGCGTATTTATAAAGCAAAACCCAAGGGTGAAGTGTGGGATTATGGTGTGTAAAAATATAGATAAAATATAGTTTTAACAGATGCGCATCAAGAAAAACCATTACTTATTTAATAGTATCTTGTTTTCATCTTAATGAAAAAAAAAAAAAAAAAAAAAAAAAAAAAAAAAAAACGTCAAATAGAATAGTCAAGAGTTGAACGAAAAACCAGTGGAGAAAAAATCTCGAATTTCTACTCGATTAGGTCTTGCGAAGGCGATGATAACTCAGATATCGTTTTTCTTTTGCCATCCACATTATAAAGAGCAATGCGATTTCAGTGAATCTGGGATCGTTTTTATTTCGCGTACTATCGCATTTGGCCCTGGCAGTTGACGACGTTTTGTAAAAAGGGAGCAAAGTCGGAGGAGTAAGCACCGGTTTAAGTAGTAAAGACGATTTCCTTCCCAACCTTAGGTCCCCGAAAGGGCGTTTGCATACGATTTGCATAAACTGGAAACGAGACTTTTCCCCTAATGCGGAGCAATAAGCGGGCGCGTTTAAGTGTTTCGGGATGGCGAAGCGAGTGAGAACTGAGTCGAGGCTGTGGACTTAACTTCACTGAAGAGTAAAACGCTCCAAGCCACGGGGCTTTGGGAAATCAATATACATCACTACTCCCCTCCTTGGTATCTCCCACCCTCACCGAAACTCACTCTCTCTTTCTCTATTCCTCTCCTTTCCTCATTCTGCCTACCCAGTTTCATTTACGTACATTTTCCACGCACAAGCGAATTCTCAGCTTCCGTCCATCCAGACGTCGTTCCTTACTTTACAACACAATAATAATAGGTCCGAACAAAGCCACTGCGAATCTTCTCAGCCTTCCCTTCAAAGCTCTATTCTCTTTACTTCGACCCGAACCACATCTAACGCTATAATAATAACGCTCGCCATGAAGTTAACGATTTCACAGCGTTGAAACCAAAATGGCCGACGACTATCCCGATGGTTGATATTATCTCTGGAAGTTGTCCCAGCATAATAAATTTAAGGCGCCTCAAACGGCAGGAGTTCATTTTGGGAAAGGTTCAATAAATAAACATATAAGGAAAAACGTTTTCATAACAACAGACTCAACAAAAATGGTAGAAAAATTGTTTCGGCATTAAATTCCAAAGCAATAAGTAATTGAAATAATAAATAATAATGACGACTCTCCTATGTTGGACAAATCCGGCTCTCGCATACAATGATGGATTATAAAACAGGAGCCTTGTCATCGTAATAAGTTTAAAAATGAGAAAGCGTAATAAAACGTTTAAGCCATCATTTTTACAAACATTTTCGGTGTAAACAAAAGATCGGCTGACACAAAACAAGAATATTCGAGTACGTTACTTGATAACATTTCAATAAGTTGAGTCAAGAATCAATAAGGTATAGGAAAATGGTATTGAATCTATTGAGAGATTACTGAGACAGCTTAAAAAAATTGACGCTATCTGTTCCAATAATGTTCAATGCTGAAATCATCGTAAAATTTTAAAGTCAAAATTGACGTGATAAATGAGTATCACATTGTTTGACCTTATCGAACAGAGAACAAACGTCCGCTGAATTAGTTCTGGAAACTCAAATAATAATTTCCTTATCATTCCTAAATTGTACTATTCTATCTATGCTTTGCATAATATATTAAATAACTTGAATTGTCGTTAGAGCTAAAGAGATATTTACAAGGGAATTACATGCTGTAATCAATATGGTAGGTACCTAGGTAATGAATTATTATTCAATCTTTAGGGAAAATCTATCGAACGAAACAATCTGGGGGATTTTATCATCGGAGTATGGTTATTCATGGAAGGGAAGTTCATTATCAGGATCTTTATTGGGATGTGATTCGACTCTATAAGTAAACAATTAGATAACAATTGGGCATCCGCAATTAATCCGTACTATTCTGACGACATTTTTCGGTGTCCTGTAGTAATAATTTATGAAGAGCTAAGATAATTTTTACAATATTATGAACTATTAACCAGGAAACCTCAATGTAATAAAATAATTACGGTGAATGTAATTAGTACTATTATTGCGAAGCGAATTAGGGGTATGAAGCAGTAACGTTAATGGCAGGGACTGGCAGAACGTTTCATTGAGGCAGTGAACCGTCACGCCGCGCATTTGAGGAACTTCAAAACGGATAATGACTACGTGCCCAGAGCGGTTACCAATAAACTATAATAATTTATAGAATCGTGGTAGGTAACCTATTAATCTGAGTGTAATTCTTGAATACGGCTATGTTTCAATCGATCCATTAACCATGTGGAATATGATGAGGAAAAATTACCTTTTTCACTTACAAGGTGCTCCAAGACTGAAAGATCATGAGAAACTGCCACAATTCAGGAGCCAACGAATGAAAAAATAAATTTGGTCAAAATAGGCCCATCGATATACTAATCGGAGAGGAATACGCAAAAATCAGGGAGGGTTCAAATTTAACTTTCTTTTACTGTAGCACCATAGCAACTCAGAGTCAATTAAATATGCTTACTAGTCAAGTCGAAACACTTCCCATTACAGTAGGTACAAGGTTTTCCGGCAACGAAGGAGGTTTGTGAAAAGAGATCAAGGAAGAATAATAAATTCGACAAAGAAGTACGTATTAGAGGTTTTCTTTCTCTCGATCGAGTTCCAGCGCTTCTGCGTGTTTCTTGGCTTTGAGTCGCAGATCGGCGATCGATGAATTTTTGGTTAGAAGGCGATCGTGGTGGAAAGCGGCCAGGGCCGCCAGTCCATACTGAGGACAGAACAGTAAAGGACTGCTGTGTGGACTGTTACCGCTCAAAGCTGCCGCTGCCGCTGCTGCCGCGTACTGCAACAGAGGATGAAACCTCGTGATGATAGAGATTTCATTGCTAAGACCGATCTACCCGGAAAAAGTAGAAACAATCTTGGCCAACATGAATTACAAACACAAACACTGTTTTTTTTCTTCTCCAGGTGGTCGTATTACTTCTTTCTGCAGGTTGAGGGGGAGAATAACGAGACGACCTCTTCTCCATTTTTTTTTTCTTTTTATTAGACCGAGTACTTTCGCCCGTTCGGGCTATGGCCATAGGTACCATTGGTCCTATAGTGCCCTGAAGAAGCCCGAACGGGCGAAAGTACTCGGTCTAATAAAAAGAGAAAAAAATGGAGAAGAGGTCGTCCCCCTGCAGAAACAAACACTATGGTTAACACTACAGTCTGTACGCCATGAAAAATGGACGACAATTCTTTGCTGAAGTTGTAAAGAAAACGATCGATAAAACATTGTGTGGAAACCGAATTGTCATCCAATCATTTGATATTTACTGCCCAAAATTGTTCCCGTGAGTGAATAAAAGTGCTCTTCAATCAGCACATTCAATCGTCCTCTTCAAGTCATAACAGTTCCACGTCCCTTATACCGCCCACTCAGCTCCAACTCCCTGAGGAGCTTGAGGATATTTACGACGAATCCGCCCCGGCAAATTGGTTTGGATCAATAGCCGAGATTCTACCAGAAACAACCCTCCAAAATTTTCTTGAGAAATAATTTTCATGACAAACACTCTAGGAAGTATTTCGTCAACGTATCTGCTAGGCGGTGAAGCTAGTTCGACTGCAAAAAAATTGAGACCGTTTCTGAAATGCGACGAATGAACTTTGGAAGGAAACTTTACTGTAAACCCGCCGTGTAGCGTTTGCGCGAATGGATTGTTGTTTATTTGACATGCAGACACGATTCCTTATTTCAATCACTAGTTTCTTTCGGTGCGCGAAAGTCTATAATTAATTAACGAACGAATTTTCGAACGTATGCCTGAGTAGATAAACCTTTTAGTCTGCGAGACTGCCAATATTAATTTACTTTCATTTGTTGTTGTTTTCTTATTGAGTTTTTCTATTCATTAGTATAATATAGTCGCTTTCATCGAGCATATATATTTAAATTGTAATTGTTCGACAAGTATTATTTATATTGGGGATTATTGTATTATTGTCGTAATATTGTTACATTGCTATTTTTATTCCATTGGTATTGAAGTCGTATAGTTAGTACGGTAATTTTGTTATTGTATTATGCTTAGTTAACTCAGCCATTACACATCTCAGTTTGTTTAAAAATTGAGGCGCGTATCTATTTTTAAAACGTATCACGCAAATGGCAATTTAAATAAAGGTTATTTGAATGAAAAAAAAATGCTTCTGCGACTTTGGTCTGCTCAATTTATTGCTATTCAGTGATTTACCATGATGATAGAATTTACTAATAAACTCATCATTACACGTTTATCGAAGGGTAACGCCCGCAATTGACTGATTTCGAAAGTTTTAGTGTATAAGAGAATTTCTTTTATTTAAATATTTTATCGATAATTCAAAATCGCACACTGTACGTCAGGCATAGCGTTTTTTAGCCTTTACCTGCTGGGCAGCAGATATGATGGCTGGATCAAAGGCAGTAAAGGCGTTGGAAGGCGGTGGGAACGGAATGTTTGGTAACCTTGGAAGGTTTATGTATGGAGCCACTCTGCATGGTTCCAACGGAGTCGACACCGGTGGCGATTGGTGAACTTGCGTCGAGAGCATAAGCCCTGCTGCAACAGAGAGTAACATAGCTGATAAGAAGTTGAAAATATCGACGCTACTCGAGGAAGCAACCAACAGCTAAGATATCCGTTAACAATATATATCACTAGCCCAAAATTTTCTTCAGTGGAAACCCATGTCAACCTACTATATTATGGAAGTCACCAAAGACAACCAGGAGTGATGTTCACTTCTACGCTCAGATAGTAAATATAAATAGTGCGATCGTCCGAAGAATCGAATTCGGAACGGGGAGAATTCGGAAAATTTTGTGATAATACTAGAAACACTTTCTGAACGTGTCTCCGTGTCAAAAGTGGTCATCTCTCATCTATCTCATGTTATTATATTTTATTATATCAAAATACAGTATATTAGAGCACTCAAGGTTTTGAAATGTTAGCTAAGACGAGTGAATGACGCCTAATTTTTATTCCTAGTGATCACATACCGTACTTCCGCGATATTCACACATTGATTGTATTTTGGTTTTTACAGACCATGAAAATCAATACATTTGAACACTGAAAGTCTTGAAATGTTTGTTACGAATTTCGCTTGATTTTTATCGTTGGTGTCACACACCGTGCCTCCACATAATTCGTATTTTACGTCTCTATTTTTTATCTCCTTGCTATAAAAAGATCCCGTTTCACAAATTGTGTCTTGTAATTGTATCGTTAGGCTCACACGCCTTTCTTCCGCGTTCCGTCCTCCTAGCAGGATAAAAGGTATATTTATACGTTTCATAAGATTCAACTTGAGATCACTGCGCGAAGGATTTCTCACGACTTCTCTCATTTTTAACCGATTTCAAAAGGAGGAGTTTACTATGGTTGACTTGCCGGTTTTTTTTTCAAAGTTTGGAAGACCGCTAGAAATAATATTCATGATTTATTTTCCTTACGCCTACATTTTTTTTATGACTCATGACGTAGTTTTTTAATATGACTCATTTATAAATGTCTCGATATTTTAATATTGGTCAGGTACCTCTTTTCGCCGGCTCAAACACGGAAGTACTATGTGACCGATGCTTACCACTAGTTTCACCTTACGCAATAGTTTGCAAAAGATTTTTTCATGATTTTCGCAGCATATAAATTAGGTCTGACCAATATCATGTCATTCTGCAGTAAAAATTAAACAAGATAAATAAAAACAATCTCGCAATGACTCAGGCGTGAATTCAATTCGCTCGTTTCACTTCAGATTTGATGTTTTATATTTCATCTCCATCCCCAAGTAAGACTAGTTTTGGCCATTACTTATACTATTTTAGATGATCATTCAACGACGAAACGTTCTTGATCCAATCAAAACTCGAGTGTTTCAAACGGGAAAAAAGTAGGTAAGTACTTCCTTTTCGTTCTTACTTAGTAAGGAAAACGAAATCTCTCGCTTACAGCCTGCTAATGGATTGGGTTCTTGGATGTTTTGAAAAGGTGGGAGCGAAGTTAACGGAGAAAGCCTTAAACCTGCCTTAATTAAAATGCACATGGTTTAAGAAGGAGCGCTACTTGATTAAAACCTGCTGTTCTCCAAGATTCTGCTCAACTTCACAATTAACCTAATAGCCAATTAGTCTCAATGAACCGCCTTTCGTACGATAACTCGTAGAGGAAATCGTTGGAACTTGCTCCTTTAAAGCTCATCTTCTGCAATCCACGCCTGAAGGGGAAGAACTTGTAATAAAATCGACTCCCACCACGGCCTTAGTTTGAGAATTCACAACCTGAGGAATTTGATTAGTTCTCCGTGGATATTCAACCGCCTATAAAAACCTTTTTCGTTTTACAACACTTCGATCAGATCAGGCAATTCTGGTGAAATTCTAGTACCTGTCAACTTTCTGAAGACAATTTAATGTCGAATGTTGTACGGTTTGTTGTACAGAAGAAAAATGTGAGCGCTGCAAATCATCGTGCACTGATTTATTAATCCTAATTGCCATTGAACAAACATTTCATTCGGGAAATTTCATCCATCGAAGCTCGAGCTTCAATTACAACGCCGAGTATCAATCTACATTTAAACTTATCAACATAGATATTGGCAATATTATACAATTCTTTTGGCTAATATTATCGCTTCAATTATTTGATTTGAGAGATAGGAGGCATGAAAAAAATTTGGAAAGATGATTATCAGAACGGGCTGGCAAATGTTGAGGATATTGTGCCAGAAACGAAGAAGATAGTCAACGCCAGAAGTAAACAGTAGTATGCGACTTATGAAGCGTTTACAATTAACATTCAAAATTAATCCGTTCTTTACTGCAAAGAGAGAGCCGTAGATTTCAACTGCGAACTGCCCCTTCCCTCACTAAAGCTGAGCTAAATGATGGGTGAATAAGATCCAAGGTTTATGCGGTTACATTATTCATATGAAAGGGATGAAAAGGGGGCACCAGCGAAGATAGAGAGTGAGAAAGAGAGTTAATGGTATTAGCGAGCCAACCGGTTGTATATGTCGGTCCATAACTGGAGGGTGAGTTGGACTGGGCCAGGGGTCGAGACATAGGTGATATATTTGGTGACATCGAGAGTGTAATTTGTTTAAGGGTTGAAGACAATGAGAGGGTGGAAATGAAATCTTTGAGCGGTTCCTCCCCAGCCAACCATTATACTTGATTACACGCCGATATTGAATTACCGCACCAGCATCAGCCAACTCCTTCGTTGCCCTCAATCACAACACTATGCCTCGTTTCTGCACCGCTGTTATCCGCGTACTTCATCATAATTCTCTGATGAAAAAAGAGAAAGAAACTCTACAGAGCGAATGTTATCGGTATGAGAGAGAGTTCAAGCCATGAGGCTCGGTCGCATTGTATATAAATGACTAGGGGCTGAGCGCCCCTGGCGGCTGCCGCCGCCCAACCCCCTCAGAGGGGGGCTTCGCCCCCCTCAGCTATCGCGCGCGGTCGGCCCGTCGGAGGGGCTGCGCCCCTCCTCTCGGGCCTTACATAAATAACTCGGGGTGTTGTCCTTATCACTCCTATATATAGTACTATATATACATAGTATATAGTATAGTATTTATATAGTATAGTATAGTATATAGTATATGGTATATAGGTATAGGTAGGTAGGTATAGGTATAGGTATGGGTATGGGTTTAGTAGTTAATTATTTGTGTATGGAGAGTGGGAATCGATAGGTATTATTATTAGTAGGTAGTAGTTAGTAGTAGTTGCATAATTTGGTATGTAGGTGGTGGAGTTCGAACGTACTTTGTATCATAAAATATTGGATTTTTCAACTGGAGCAAAGTAGGAGCAAAATTAGACATAACAACTGTAAGTTTTCCTTGATTTGTAACTTGCACGGTGGATAACTCAAACAAAAAGTAGTCAATTTAGATGTTTGAATATACCAAAAGATAGGTAATTTAACTGTCCACATTTTCCCAATGTAATGTACCTATCAATTTTTCAAACCGTTTTTGCGTTATTCAACAATATTAGTAGACTATACACGAAAAAATGACATTTTTCAACTTTAAACGTTATTTTCATCTATTTAGTGCAAAAGAAACAAAGAATGAACCATATATTATTGATGTACACATCATCAACTATCATTATGCTGAATTTGAGCGAAATCCATTTCAAAAAATTTTCGCGAAAAATCCAAGGGGTACCCCTGCGATTTTTTTCAACCGAACAGTTAACGAATTTTTACTCCTCTCTCAATATAGATAAAAATCTGAAATTTTCAGGAAAGTTGTGTCTTACCAAGATGTATTTTTGGTATTTTTTTTTATTTCTCGGAAAAATCTGCAAGTGGTCCAAAAAAATCGGTTTTTGAAAGCTCAAAATTGGACTTTAACCGTGATTTTCGGTGTCAAAATTTATATATATAGATAAATGACAAACCTATGGAAGATAATCTACTATTGGACTGTGTTTGGAAGAGGCACCACATTAAAGACATGGAATAAGATTAACGTTTCACGGTTACTTAACTTATCCTGGAATATATTCAAAAAGCAAGAAAAGTTCAAGTATTTAATCAATCATATTATTAAAGGAAATAACGGCTTTACAAAAGATTGTTTTTTAGGTGAAATACTCGCAAAACTGGCGGAAAACGTAACTTTCTGGGCCGGGACTTTGACAAAAGACTTCCTGAATCTACTTAACAGGCTATATTGCTTGTCAACGTCGTAGAAAAAACGTCAAATTTGATTCAATGTCGAGAGATGCGGTCGTTTCGTTTTGCATTTGAAAATTTTCAATTAGGTACATCCCCGGAATGGTTTCTGTATAAAAAATTTATAAGATGAATCGAAAGAAATTTGTACCAAAATTAGAATTGCATAGAAATCAAATATCCCTTTTAAGAAAATCCAGTCCGCCCTCGGTACGCCTTCAGCTCTAGTTTTTTGGCCTCTTCGCTAACTCAATTTTAAGGGTATTTTTGGAGGAAACATAGGTGTGCCTGACATCAATTTCTTCGGATTTTTGAGGCTGAATTGAAAGAGACCATAGCAGAGTTGATAGATTTTGCGGTTCTCGAGTTATCGCTGTTATAATCGGAATTTTCGAGATCACGAGTGGAAGGCTTCTTGAATCATTCCAAAGCAAAGGCTGTCACCAATCCAGTAAATACCGTTGTAAACAAACGACACACGCTATACAGAAAGGGGGGCAGGGCTTAACTATTAACAAAGCGTGCCGGAGCGATGCTGAGACATTGGATCCCTGTGGAACGTACTATAAAATACTTCCATTTGTTAAGTAAATTATGGAAGCGATTAATTGGTTAAATGGTGGTTTTCATTCGACGGCTGTATATAATATTCAGCTCAGAATAATAAGGTTGGTAATATAGTTGCAATAATTTAGTCACAAAACCAAAAGATTCGGCGTGGGGTTGAGGTAGAGACAATAAATGCGACGTTATCTCATATTTTGCTTCTATATCTCTTCTAGCGCTTTCGCCGCTCTGGGCCTCTTCAGGAAGCATCTTCTATATAAAAGTTTTTAAAAAATAAGGCCCAGTAATAGCTCCACAAGGTTGGGATTGTCATGAATTGGAAATATTTCTAGAACGCTTCCGCTTTTTAAACCTAGAGTCTAATAAATTAAAATAAATAGGGGACTAGATTTAAATGCAGGGGTGACTAGAAAGGGGTGAATTTAACATTAAATACTAGGTATATGGCTTAAGAATGACTAGAAGTGATCACATGGTACTACCTACTGGTTTTTTTAAAAAACGTTTATATAGAAGATGTTTCCTGAAGAGGCCCAGAGCGGCGAAAGCGCTAGAAGATATATCGAAACAAAATATGAGATAACGTCGCATTTATTGTCTCTACCTCAACCCCACGCCGAATCTAATGGATACGCGACAAACCACAACATAAAACCAAAAGGGTTGGTTTTCAGCTGAACAAAATTGCATTCGAAGGAAACCACGTCCGTTATTAGTGTCACTGTAACTACGTGAAAACTCATGTTAACGAACGTACCTTTGTGCATTTGACTCTCATGCTTTCGACATTTCGCACGCCGGTTTTGGAACCAAACCTGGAAATGAAAAGCAATTACATCACCAAATTGCTAAAAGTAATTATCAATGATAGTCTATTTTCAATAATACACTTTTAAAGCATTGCATATCATGGTCGTCGCAAACTAAGAATGTGGTGAGGAAAGTTCATTCGTGTCTGTGGCCTCAGAAAATTGCTTCACTGTAAATCAGTGTGACAAAAAAGTTCAGTCCACGCTTTGAATACCCCTAATTTTCTCTATAGCCAACCCGTAATGTACGACAGTAGTTATGAATCGAAAGCCGAATTGCAGAGATGTAGAAACAACACCGTCCGATTCATGCTGAGCCTATAGTATGATGACCGAATAAATTATATACATAAGGAACTGGATATGCTGGAACTCTAGATTGGAACGTACAAGTTTTCCTAATGAAGAAAATGTACGGAAGCGTGTACCGATTGGGAAGACTAGCTATCGATTTCCTTCAGCACGTGAGAGCTGAATTGGCTCAACCGCTGTTTGTTGCGTACTTCGATTACGCTCCACTAGTGTACTGCGATCTAACAAGCAAACAAATGGATACCCTGCAAAAAAGTCTAAAATCAGTCATTCGTTTCGCGTTTCGACCTCGACTCAACGCCAATTGAACTGAATACGTTAGGCTGGCGAAAAATCCCCGAACAAGAAAATGGCCAATTGCTACGATGATGTTCAAAATTTTAAAATTGAAGAAACTGCCATACCTGTACGATGCATATAAATTTCACCACAATATTCACTCTGTATTAACGCGAAATGCATCATCCAAGCTTCAAACAACACAACATAACACCATTTTATTTAGCAAATCGTATATACTGTGATCCATTAAAATATATAACGAAAATATAAGTTTACTCGATGTGTCGAGTTCTGTCAATAGAGAGTTTTAGTGACTTTCGCGTTTTTTGAAAACTTAAACGTGGGAGATTTGGTTATTTTGTTAAATCATATGTCTCTAATGGTCACAACAATCCGCCATCCACAAGGCGGTAACCATAAGAAACGTATGATTTAATTAAGTAACCAATACTCCTACGTTCAAGTTTTCAAAAATTGCAAAATGCACTAAAACTCTCCAATAGTTTGAAAATCAAATTTAAGTATATACTTTTGAATACTTGTAGAGATTAATAATTAAATTAACATTATAGTTCTGCTGAGGATATATTTCAATTTTATTGGTATCATTATTCTACTGATTAATTTTTATTAATATACTAATTAGACTCTGTCATGGTTTTCTCAAAGATCAGAAAGTAAATTCAGCTGATATATTCCTCTCTCCAAAACATTTCTGAAATTTCACATTTCTTTTCATCATTTTCTGAAAAGTCAGGTCGGTTTCTAAACTGCGCTCACTTGTACTCTTGCTTCACTCAAGCCCAACCTTTGGCTGAGCTCTTCTCTCATGAAGGCATCTGGGTAGTGGGTTTCGTCGAAAAGTCGTTCAAGCTCGTTCAGTTGCTCTAGGGTGAAATTTGTCCTGCTCCTCCGTTGCTTGTTACTGCTTGCTTTGCTGGGGCACGGCGAGGTTCGGCCCGAACCCATATCTAGAACAACACACAATGCTGCAAATTATTTTAGAGTGGTATATTATTCCTAAGCCTCAATAATGAACAGAACAAACCATCTACTCGTAATGCGAACAGTTGTGAACATGTAGGTCGGCGAACTCCCTGGGAAATATTCCTCATCTTGATTATTTTCATTTGTGGACTATTCGCCTACTGATCACTAAAAAGATTATCTGACGATTTTTTTTTTTAGTTTTCATCATTATTCGAAAATTCTCTAATATTAGTGTTCACAAAAGATGTGATGACTCAAAAACCAGTAAAGCTATCCACCTGTATAATTGCATTCGATTCAGGTCTAATAACTCAACTGAAATAATTACCGAACCGATAATTACCGAGTTACATCTGTGGAAAGAAGAATGTGCCAAAAAGACTAATTGCTAACGATGAAACAATTCATGTAATTCTTACTATTTAGATGCAATGTAGTTGAGTCAGTGGAAGTAAAATCAAATGAAAATTCATCAGCGAGCAGACATCCTAGATTGGTTGATGTCTATTAGCCTCTAAAAGTCTCATAAACAATTCTATTAATAATATTGCTTGTTTTACTGCGGAAAGGATCATTTCATGCATAATGTCCGTCGTTTCTCGAAAATACTCCGCTGATAGCTGGAATGTCGTCAATCGAAATTATGCAAGAAAACTGACGCTGAGTACTAAATCATCTAGTTCGAAATGCAACCTATTGCGTAATACTTCATTGCATCCAAATGATCGACCACAGGCAACGAATCCACGTCGTCGTACTAAAACAAAGCTAACAGTAGAGGTGGGCGTTATTACGATAACAGTTAAAAATAACATGTTGACGAGAAAAAACGAACGAACAGTTATTCATTTTACAGATTAACAGTTAAATAAAAACGGAACAATCTCTCCACAAACAAAACATTCCCACATTTGTTCATCCAGTATTTTCCCCTTAAGAACGTTTTAAAACCATAATCAATCGATTTATTCCATGAAAAATTACGAAGATAAATATGCTGCACTGTTAGCCTAACAGTGAAGGCAATGTACTTAACCCTACAACCCGGTAACCTTTAACTTGACGTGAACGCAACGCGGATTTTCGCTGCAAATGGTCTATTCAAATAGTTTACGCCAAGGTTGATACGCTGATTAACATCAATTTTGAATTGTTCTCAGTTTGTTCTTCTGTTGACCAGTACAGGATTGTGCGGCTTTCGAATGATTTGTTCGCTCAGTGTAAGAATCGCTGGTGAGTGGTCTGAACTTATGTCGAAAAACTGATCCACAATTAGAAGAAATATTTCTCATAATGAAAAAAATCTAATAACCAGGTTTTTTCTTTATATCGGTAGGCCAGTATGTAGGCATTCAGCAGATAAGGGAATGCAATCATTCGATGCGTGCAAGTGTCACTAAAGTGTCTGCACGTCCATGACCTGCTATGTTTTCTGTTTCATTTAGTTGTACCTATGTAGGCCAGGTTTGGCCCTTCACAACATTCCATCTTCAAATCCAATTCTTGTGTTCATTCATCATTATTACATCATTTCTGTTTATTCATAGCAGTCCAACTGACCCCAAATGATTTTCGCCATGACCGAAGTCATGCCCAGGCTGGACCACATGGAGGTTTCCGTTTTTAAAGAGCTGAATGGGGTCAGTGGTTATATTTCGCAGGTATTCATTTTATGTGACTGGTAAAAACATCCTTCTTAGGATGCACCAATTGCACTAATCCGGTTTAAACGTCGCAGGCCATTGTACGCGTTGCTCATAACTTGCAATACATTTTATTTTTATTTTTTCGTCCATGACCGCACTCAATGTATTAAGAGAAAAAAAAACTGAATGTAAAATAAAAAAAGCCCACTTTCGTTTTGAAACTTGGATCCATTGATTTTACGGGTGGAAACTGGCTAGTAGGATTAGAGACGTATCACGGAACGTTAGGCACCCTATGCCAACACCTGTTCCATCAAACTAATAGCTCTTTCTGCCGGGTTGGTAACTCTCTTAACCGTGATAGTGCTTGTACCGCACATGGCAATCGCCCTTCTCTCTTTCGCGCCTTTGATTCCCTCAAGACTACCATTGAGTAGAAGTGTTATTGAGAAAGCTGCTATGTATTGATGCTGCATGCTATTCTTTGATAAAAACACTTTATATGCTACATGCATCAGGATTTGAAAACTGAAATCACGTTCTGGAAATCCGTTTTCACTAAAGTGAAAACACCACAACTATCAAAATCATTGGTTTTACTTCAAAAACTTCCACCGACACAGGGCTTTCGGTGGGAGTATGTTCTTGCGCTTTCAAGTGAACAGTAGAAAATCCCTGCGATAAAGGGTTTTACAACAATGACAGAACAAAAAATTGCTGTTTTTTTTTCCATTGCTCATCTCTCAACATCATGCATCATGCTTTTTCCATTGCATCCATCTCCATATTTAATATTTCTTATTTCTTATTTGTATATTTACGGGCAAGCCCAATTTACATTTTCCATAATAAGTCATTCTAACCAGGGGAATAAAAAAAAAAGAAGTACAACAATTTTGATCTGATTACAAGAGAAGAACGGATACTTAATGGAAGAAAATTCAATGAAATGAGGTGGATGAAGAGGAAGTTAAAGCGACAGATGCGACAGCGGCGTTATTTATGCGCGACAGATTCAGAAATAATCTCCTATCGTAATTATTTTCGTCAATAACAACTATCCTCTTTGCCCCTGAACTTTATTTACTGTTCGAGTAAAAAAGTTATTATTCCTGTTCGTACAGAGGCGAATGAGGATGTCTCGATCGCTTCAAGTCCAGGTGACCAGTCAGATGTGATTATCCGATTGAGTAGCCGCTCTACCCTTTCCACATAAACGATGAAGAGGCTGAGTGGATGAAAATCAGAGGAGAGGACATTCCCCGTATCTTGTGTACGAAAGAGGGTCAGAACTGTGTGCAGCTAGGGGATAAAAGATTACATTGGCCTTCGCAGATAACAGTCTCGCCCAGGCTCCTGCACCATTTTCCCCCAATCTACCAAATACTACGTGCGAGAAAGGCCAAGCGGCGGGAGAGTTAATACAATTAGAATGCGGGGAGATCGATTCACGCAAAGGGTGCGGAGATAACCTCTGGAAACAACTTTCGTTTTTGTTGTAAGTAGGAGCACCTTGAAAACAATGCGAGAGTTCAAGAGGTGGAGAGAATGAAAAATAATCTGCTGAGGCAGATGCTTCCATGATAGTGTGAGCAAATTCGAACGATTAGCAAGGTAACGAATTATTTGACTATTCTTACGTTTGCGCAGGCACTAAGATTACCAGCGGTCTAATCATGCTGAAGTGACTAGCTTAGTCTTAGATTAAAACAAAAGGTGAAATTTTAAATTCTGCAAAAAAAACTTTCCAGCAGCGGGGACGAAAACAAGGCTCTGCTACTCCGAGGCACGGAAGTATTATTTTCAATCGCAGCTTCCGCAGTTGCGGTGATTAAGAGACAGCCTTGAAGTTCCCGGCACAAGTATTTACTTATTGGGAACTGATGCATTTTGTATATTATGATATATAATATTTTGTTAAAATTGTTTTTCCTCAATAAATGCAAATAAAAAAAATATAAAAAAATTTGACAACTACTGTATTATTCAATTCTCATTTTCTTCATAAATAAATAAAATCCCAGCCGTTTTCTGACTTCATTTTTTATCAGCGCCTTTCATGAATACTATGAAGCGATATCACACTGAACCGGTGTCTGAATGAACTAAAACATAATTTGAGGTTGCTGCACATGCATGAAGAACCGCAGAAGGGAAAACTGAGAGAGCTATGGTTTGTATGGTTTTTATTAGGGCCCAGACTCTCAGCTTGGCAGTCTTGTAAAAATTTGATGCGCGCCCAATTTTTACCAAGCCCTTCCAATAACGTGAAGGTGAAGCCAGATGGGCCAACATAAGTTACATCCCCCTCCCTTCCGCCACGGCTATTCACTCAAGTCACTACGATGCCCCTGTTGGTCCCAACCTCATCCCTCTTTGTAACCCTCTTATGATGATGCACAAAAAACACGGAGGAGAGTTCAATTCAATTTGCCATTTCGACCACTCTAATGAGATTTCCGCCTCTCTGAAGCCCCCAACGTACAAACTCCCTTCGCACTTTACTACATTCCCACTCGCTCCCTAAATATCTCGTTATAAGTCATAAAAATAAACCACCGCTGTTCCTAGGTGTGTAGTACTTCTTGAAACCAAGAAAAATTGTTTTCATCTGACTTCTTGAGTGACCCAGTGTCCCGTCGTTTGTGCGGTTTAAGATGAAATGTACCAATTTGAATCCTCGTATTGGTTCAAAATAAGTCATCTGAATGCTCACCAACTACGAAGAATTAAAACAACGGTTTAGCCGGTGCGAAATTCAAATTATTGACATATTTCTAAATAATCGGCATGCTTTATAAGTTGAAAAGAAAATGCGAGAAAAATAGTTTGCACCAGATAACCATAAAACCCCTCCATCTGCGTTCAAAGTCGCCGAACGCTGTTTACTGTGTTCGAATGCGTCAAGTGTAAATCGTGAACAGCTTTTCATTGTTTTCCTTCTTGTGACATCCTAGTATACGCGCTTATTGATTTGTCGCAGTTCCATGATTCATTTCATTCCTTTCTGTACAGTGCATCTTTGGTTAGCTGTGCACAGTTTCAGTCTATAATTGAGGGCTTTCAGCCTGAATTGTTCCCACTGTCAAGTTAATATTTTTTCGAATTAATCGTACCTACATCAATCGCATTGATCTTTCTAAGCATCTCTCGAAAGAAATCGGTCAAATATTATTCTTGGCTGTGGACCTAATGGTTCCACGTCGCCCTGAAGATGCCCGAATGGACGAAAGTGCTCGGCCAGCCATTAAAAATCTGGAGAATAAGTCGCCTGGTTTTTCTCCCCCTCGCAACCCTTCTACTACAACAAATGCGACGACAACCATACGAAGAATCATTATTATTATTAGACAGTTGGGAAGCTGATCTCCCAACCAACTTTTGAGCTAATAACGGAAGAAAAACTATTTAGAGGTGTAAGAATCTTTTTTTTCGGAAGACCTCATCAGCCGAGAGAAACTGAAAAACTCTTTGGTCTCCAATGAAGTCCTGACTTTGAAGAAATTGTACTTTTTTTTTGGGAATTTTGATTAAAACTAGGGTCTTCTTCTTAAACGAGGGATATCTATACTGAACTACAAGTGCGAGTCAAGTGTCATTCACTGGTTTGATGTTATGCAACAATATTAATTATTTAAGAATCGGAAATTGTATACTTACCAGTGCCTACCTATTATTTTGAACGTTGTACGAGGTAAAAACAAGAACAGCGTCAATATGTTATATTTTATGTGAATACTATTTTATTCAGAAGTTAAATTTCTTTCAGAAATTATTATTGTTGTCTTCTTTGTTCTGTGCACAAGGCAAACCTTTGTAATACCTTACGGTTATACAATAAACGATATTTCATTCATTTCATAAAAAAGAAAATGAAAAAATGTCGCAAACAACGAATCTACTTTGGATCTATTTGCAAACGATTATCCTACGATAAAATTAACTGAAAGATGGGGGAAACGGGAATGACCTTTTTTCACCATTAACTGGCTGATCTTAAGTGCTAATAAATGGTATCGGGCAGAGGTTGAATAAAATTTGACGACGAAAGTAGATCGTCTGAGTAAAGTAAGTGTGATTAGAGAGAAGAGAGACGCACCCGGCTAAGTTGGAGGGTAAACAGCTGAGAATGGCTTTAGAGAGACGTAATAAAACTTCAAGGGGAAAGGAACATTTCATTAAGTAATTTGTTGGGGGTAATCCTATATCCTTCCTAGCTCCTTAATAGACTCCCCAAACTTTTCACCCTCTCAACGTCCGTTCTTCCGTTTCCTTCCCTTCACGTGCACCTACGTCTTCCGCCCTTTATCTCAACCTTTTACATTATTTGTCCAATTGGCTCAATTTCTTGAATTCCCCTTTAACAGGGGGTCTGAAACGGGCGGTTCGTTCATTAGTGAGAAAGAAACAAGAAACACCGGCAAAAGGTGTAGCAATAGACCGATTCAGCTAGTGTGGTCCCCAGTGGAACCCAAATCCGTAAGCTGTGATATTCCCCTGAGATAGACGTGGATGAATCGCATTTCCACCGGACCGCTCAACAGTTGATTAAGGCCGATTGATTAGATATTGACAATTCGAATGGTTCTCCATTTCCCCAAAACAAATGTGCATGCTACCGAAAGTCCCGTAAGTGCTCACCTGTTTAATGATAAGAATAAGAAATAAAGCTTTAATTTCAGGCCTTAAGAATCCTATGCATCTCGAATCAGGATGCCTCTGCAAGGATCAAAGAGAGGTTTGGAATTACATGATGTTTTACCATGGCAATAGAGTGTATCATCGAGTGAATTTCTTCAATACTAAGCCACTTTAGTTGTACAAAACGCTGCAAATGATTGTACAGTGGTTTATTATTCCTTCGCTTCAAATAAAATTTCAGAAGACTATCCATTTCAGATAGTCATTATTCAGAACATGTGTGAACATTTCAACCGAAAAACAGGTTGGTAACTATCGGGGAAAATTCCGTGGCGACTATTGTAATTTTAATCATTTTTATTTTTCTTAATTTCCTAATTAAAAGCCAAACTTATTGCCTAACGATACAGCTGCAGAGTGTTTGACGACCATGCCAATGAGTATAGAACGATTTTTATAGCTCCAAGAACTCTCGAGTTATACCCTCATGTCAAATTTCTGAAAATCTCCCAAATTCGACACAAAAGCTGTGATAACTCGAGAACCATTGAAGCTATCGACCCCGCGATGGTCTCATTCGATTCAGCGCCCAAAAATCTATATAATTTGATACCACGTACACATTTTTCTGAAAAACCTTGGAAAATATGAATTTTGAACCCTTCTACTATAATAATAATGATGCAATTAAATTTAGAGGAGTAAGCACGTTTCAATGACGAGAAAACGTGGATCTTTCGAGATCTTCCAAAAATATTCTTCGACGGATTCTTCTCCCTCCGTTTCGGCTTGAAACATTGGTTTTGCATCGGGGGCTTACTAAACGATCTGAATTTAATACCAACTAATAACGGAGTTATAGCAGTTTTAGTGTGTTAAGGTCGATAGCACCAAAAATCTTTTAAGTCAAATAAGAAGGAAAATAAAAGATAGCGCCAATCAGAAGTTAGTCGTAGGAACGATTCCTGAAGCATATATACCTGTTTATTGTACACCCTCAACATCACCTTACGTACATGGTTTTCCCTAACTCGCAAAACCGCTTGTACTCCCATAATTACAAGAGCGAAATTCATGTTGTATCATACGTTGGATAGAACGTTTAAGTTCTCATGTTATGCAAATAGCTAACAGCTTTCGGCCAGCATGATCATTATCTTAACCCCTTCAGACCTGATGGGTTGTATACAATCCACAACTTCAACGAATTTTCCTGACGAAAGTATTTAACGTGTGTCGTTGCTGTGGTCGGGACTCAATCTAATACCATCCTGAGTGATAGGAAAATTTTTCTTATTAACGATCTTATCATTTGTTTACCTCCGAGATACAAATAGTTGAGCTAAGTCGTGAGGATGGTCGCAGTTGGTAAGACGATAAAAGTTTTTGCCATTTCTAAATTGTTGTTTATTTTTATGCGCCTCAATAATTTTTTTCCGATGATATTAGGCCCTGATGGTTCATTATATTCCATTATTTCCCCAAAAACCTCTTGTAAACGTCCGGAATCGACCAAAAATCGTGTGGGTTGTATACAACCCATTTCGACTGGAATGTTGTGCGAATGGGCTCTTGTGCGAATTGGGGAAAACCTGATACTTTACCATTATCATTATAAATCATACTTTATTCGATGATTTTTTTATAAATCTCATCATACACTGTATCTTAGAAGTATTTACATGAAAAATGATGAATGATGAAAATGATTTTTTGTGCGAATTGGGGAAAACCTGCTACTTTACCATTATCATTATAAGTATAAGTATAAGTATACTAAGTATAAGTATAAGTATTATAAGTATAAATTCAAACTCAATTCAAATTGAATTCAAATTGCGTTCAAATTGCTCGAATTCAAATTCAACTGCCTTCCGAGGCCACACATCCTTGATCTTCCTGAAATCCGCACCTAAGTAGGTAGAGATAAGTAAACGAGCGTTTCCAAAACCATATCCTGATTTTGTCCAAGTGTCGCTAAAACATCATCGTCGGCGATCACAGCTACCCAACTGAGCGTACAAAAGCATCTATCTGCAACACCCTGATCGCGCAAATACCAGCTCCTTTCCATCCCATCTATTTCGATGAATACAACGGCGATTATCATTTTCATTTATAATCCGACAACATCCGTGAGCATTCTGGTAATTGTGACCGATGATTACAAAAGTGATAGGACGGGAGCAATTTATTAACTAAGTTCAATAGGAAAATTTCCCATGTTGGTTAACAACGTGGCCTTGGCAGGTAGCGAGTAGTACACCTACATTGTAATGGAAAAGCTCGGGCTCCGAATTGCGAGAATGAAGCAATGGTTGTGTAGCGTTCGAGGGGTTCAGAGGCAAGACAACAAGAACTTGATGGCATAGAGAGGAAGAGGTTGAAGAGGTAATTCCATTAGGTTAATGAGGACACAGAATATATAGCGGAAAACTGCTGCGCCCTCTTCCTTCATTACAGCAGTTTTATTACGTCTATTTCACAAATTGAAGCCCCCCTCTGCGCTTACCGCCGTTCGCTTGTTTAAATACGCACCAAATCTGCAACTGTCAAGAGCGAGAGGGAGAGAGGGCTTCTAACAATGATGAATAAAGTAAACACGGGGTCCCTTTTGGCATTTTTGCGTCTCCTCCGTGTTGCGATAACAGACAATGTGATGAAAATAGTAAGTAGTACACCTACTTTTCTAAGTACCGAATAAGCTCGAGAAGATGATACAGGTTTTCGCCGGGGATCATTTCTGGATTTGCACTTATAGCTCCCATCTGATAAAAACTTAATTAACCACAGCAACAAGGTAATGAAGTTGATTGCTCAATGTAAGGATTATGCTAACGATTGCCATGGGTACTGTTCGTATAACTCACTCATCTCTACAATCCGTCAAAATCTCTCTCTCACTATAAAGAATTGGGCTGGCTCAAAATCAAGGAGCGGAAAAAGCTGCAAATAGCGATAATGGTTTTTAAAGTATTGAGATCCGGGAGGCCGGGATATTTGTGCAGGGAGTTCACCTGGATGGCCGACGTACGCTCCAAGGACACAAGAAACCGAGGTGTGATGTTACAAATCCCGACCCATAGGACGACCATATTTAATAGATCCTTTGTCGTGCAGGGGTCCAGAATTTACAACGAGATGAAGGATCTGTACGTACTTAGCGAGAAAACAAACGCTTTTAGAGAAGCTGTGAAGAAGAAATTGATAGAAGCGTATTAAGAGGGTATTGTTGCCATGCTGTGCCAGAAGTTCAATTTTATTTTATTTAATTAATTATTGAAATTCAGTAATTCTTAATTT